>JARYZH020000086.1:600000-1075078 GCA_030021035.2 Notholithocarpus densiflorus | reverse complement strand
TATTATTATTATTATTATTATTATTATTATTATTATTATTATTATTATTATTATTATTATTAATGGTAGTTTACTAACTTATGTGGTAAGAATTTTCTTTTGGCAATTCACAAAATGATTCTTAACAAATTTTTATTATAAATTTTTTACTTTCAAATAATTAAGTTTAACCATAAAATAATCATTAATAATATTCCCACGCATTACGTGGGTCTGCGACTAGTCTATATATAATAATAATAATAACAACAACAACAACAACAACAACAACAATAATAATAATAATAGGTGAAGCTGAGAGAAAGTCTAATTAGAATTCTAAATTAGAGTTCCAATTTTGTGCCACGTGTCTCATATAAGTTTTTGAATTTTTGTACTAAGTGAGTTATTGTATCAATTAAGTTTTCTTAATTTTGCTGCTAAACGCAAAAACCAAAGAGATTACAATCAGAACTTGGTTTGGGCACATTGCATCCAACCATTAGGATGGCAACACGTGACTATTTTATAGGGATGAAATGCACTGAGTTTACTATTCAATAAAAAAATAAAAGGTGAACGCAAGGAATTTCCAAAAAGATAACAGAGCCAGAGTTTGCATCTTTGTTATAAATTGCTTACAAAGTTTGTATCTTTACATTTGCATTGAGTTTCAAATTAAAGTGCTTTCTTCTTGGTTCTGGCACTGAGTTTAGTTTACTATTCACTTACAAAGTTTGCATCTTTACATTTGTTATAAATTGCTAATATGTGATTAGATGCACATTATGCCTAAAATTCACTACCCTTTTATTGGCTTTTTGTTTAGGTTTGGCACTTATAACAATGAAGAAAGCACTGCTGTGGACCAATGGACGATACTTTTTGCAGGCTGCAAAGGAACTTAGTGATCAATGGAATCTCTTGTGAATTGGAGAGGACCCGGCTGTAGATGTCTGGATGGCAGATGTGAGTCACTATGTTTTTAAAATTTCCAATGAAGGTTAAGATTATGAACAATGTAAATTCTCCGGAGAGAAATTATTATTCTATATTTATGCAAGTTTGGTTGCCTTCTTGGAGTGGATCACTCCACCTTGTCTTTCTACTGGAACTTTTGATTCAGATTGTTACAATTTAATCCGAAATTTTATTTGAATTTTCCTATCGTTGTTACTATCATATATTTTATTGATTTTTTTCCCTGAGAATTGGTTACGTGAATCTTGATACAATAACTCATTTAGCACAAAAATTCAAAAAATTATATGAGACACATGTCCTAAGCCAGCTTGTGCACAAGCTAGGACCCCTTTGTTGGGACCTTCGTCACGTGCCCATGGTAGAAGATGCTGTCACAAAAATGTTATAGCAGGAGGGTATAATATGATAAAAATAAGAAGAATATGCTTGTTGTCAGCCAAAGACAATGATTAATAACAACAATAAAAGAAAAGAAAACAATATTAATGCTTAGAAAAAAGAAAAAGAATGGTTAGTCTACTGTGCTTAGTTTCTTAAGAGATTTAAGTCCAGGAAGGGAACCACCCTTCAATGTGGGTAATCTCACGGGGGAAATCCTGCCACAGAAATTGCTTACTTAGAAAGAATGGGTCTAGATGGCTTATCTCCGAATTCTTACTAGAGAGTAGGCTATTGAGAGGGAGAGAAGGGAGTAGCCTATTGGTGCATGCCTTTACTACGCTTCTTGTTTTCTCACTCTCCGTTTTTCCTTTCACTCTCCCTTTTTTCTTTTTGATTTCTATGTTACCTCTTTTTCTTTCTTATCTTTTTCCTTCTTTTCTTTCTCATTCTTTCTTACTTATTTCTCTCTGTTATCTCTTGTGCTTGCCTTTCCTCCTCCTCCTACTACTATGCACAGCCAAGGCCCTTTTATACTGCCTGCCGTGATGGGTTTTATTGTTTTACCCCTCAACTACTTTTGTTCGGGTGTGGGTGTCCTTCCCAGACCACCCACTGGTTTGTCAGCTGCCCAACCATCACCACTTCCCTATACTGGCCATGCCACGTTCCATTCCTCGACAAAAGAGTGTTGTTTTGTTTTCTTGCTCTCCGTGGCATTCCAATCCGGATAAGGGTTGGGCATTCTCTCGTACTAACTCCTATGACATGCACCTAGTGATTCTAGCTGATAGGCCAAAAACGAATTGACCCCTTGTGATGAATTAATTGATTAATTAGCCAAGTTTATTAATTAATCAAATTAACATACAAACGCGTTGTAGCACAAACAAATCACCAATTAAACTAAGTATGCAGCGAAAATTAAATTGACACGGTGATTTGTTTACGAATGGGGAAAACCTACACAGTAAAAACCCCACCGGGTGATTTTAAGGTCACCACTCCCGAGAATCCACTATTATCACCACAAGCGGTTACAAGTAAAGGAATCTCAGTACCTTATACCAACCTATAGTTAAACCCTTACCCCAATGAACAACACTTTTCACATTTTAATCTTGGACAGACTTGCATGGTTTTAACACTTGAACTTGAAACCTTGTTTCTTGAAGTATTAAACACATCCTAGATCTACCCAAATACAAGTAAAGTACGTTTTGTCAAATGATTAGCCAATTACATAAAATAGTGACATATGTTCCTAACAAGTGAATCACATATGTCCTAACAATCTCCCCCTTTGGCAATCTGTGACAAAACCACAACTAACAAATGAGATATGAGAGAAGTCATAAATCACTCAACTCATATTCACTTGTTGAATACAATAAAATCTATCCTAACACAAACTCTTGAAAAACTTTGCAAGAAGAGAGTCTATGGCAAGAAAGACTTTAACAACCTGTATTTCTAAAACACTTTAAACAAAACTCATCAAGGCATCTTAGTGTGAAACAGAAATAATAGATTGCATACAAGATATAAGAAACATGTGTATAAAAAAAGAAAAGAAACAACGCATGGAGAGATAGGTGAAAAGAAAAACATACATCACTATATAATGAATATAAGAACAATGTATGTCAATAATGGTCACAAGACCCATGTACAAGAATAATGTATCTCAAAATAGAAAGAAAAGAAAAAAATACATCAAGTCCTCACTACATCCCTCAAAGTGCACTCTCCCCCTAACAAAAATCTCCTATACTAACTCTCCCCCTAACTATGACTACTCTCATAACCAAAACTACTCCCCCTTTTTGTCACGAGTGATAAAGGGTAAGAGTGTCAAGTAGACATCTCGTCAGCACTGGAAGAGCTAGCATCGCCATCATCCTTAGCATCAAAAGCAGTAGCATCACCATCATCCTCAGCACTACCGGAGCAATCACTTTTATCCGTAGAGGCCACAGGAGTGGAAGGCATGGTGTAACTGCCCATCTCAGCCTGGCGTCGAGCAGTACGGCCAACACGGGTGTTCACCTGACACAACTCATCACTGAGAGTGTCGAGGCAAGCACCCATGCGTTGAAGCTGCGTCATGATGTCCTCGAGTGTCACACCGCTTGTAGAAGAAGAGGGAGCAGATGTGGATGGAGCAGAAGGAGTGGGAGGAGCTGCAGTACCGAACCGCCTCGAACGAAACTGCGCCTCGCTCCGTTTAACGGTAGCGGCGTCAATGGCACACATCACGTGAAAGTGGTAGGAAGCAAGAAAAGGAACAGAAAAATGGCGTAAGATCCTCGTGATAGCCGAAGGGAAGATGAGCTTATCATGGGACGTCGTATCCCTATAGACATCTATGATAGAATGAATGAAATGAGAGGGAAAATCTATAGTGAGATGTTCTATCAAAGAAGGCAAATATGGAGCACGAGGCTCGGTAATAGAGTTATAATGAGAAAGGGGATGTAGAACAAAAGTCATAACCATGTTCAAAAACTGAGGGCCTTTAGCAAAGGCCGAACAGTAAGTGAACTGATACTTACCCCAATCAGAAGGGCGCTCCTAAAAAGAAGAAATGAGCACGTCTTTAGACACAGTCTTAAGACGATCACAACTAGGGTAGTCAGGATGCTTTACCCTAGGGACATGAAGCACATCAGAGACAATCTCTGGTGTGACAACAATGCGCGTACCTTGAACGCGAGTAATGAAATAAGGTACAGAATAATCAAATCCATGCATGTTGGAGTAAAATTCCTGGATCAGCACGGATGGACAGGTGACCGGGACGTTACATAGTGACTCCCAACCCCGACTGTGAATGACAGTGGGTAGGTCAATGTCGGAGAAGTTCGACAAAATGACTTGGCGTTCCGAATGAACGCCTTATCTAGAAAAGTTCTCCGAGAAGTCCTTTCGGGCTTGCTCATCACGGAACCAAACAGAAGAGGGAGTGGGATCAGACGAAGTGGATGCCCTAGAATGCAGAGGGTTCTGGGATGGAGCAGACTTACGTTTTGGTGCCATGAAGCACTAACGTAAACTAGAGAGAGAGAGAGGGGGGGGGGGGAGAAAGAAACACTTAGAAAAGTCCCAAAACAGTTCAAATATATAAAAATATATAGAATGTAAAGGACGTATGCATGAAAATGCATGAGCATGTGATATGCAATAGGAAAAACATCATAGGCTCAGCCCAATCCAATCCTACCAGCACACAATCAGTTTAACATATATAACACACATCTAAATGCATGAAAATATAGTTATAATGCACATGAGATGCAATGCATGAAGTGTTAAGATCAATTCTTCAAAACCCGTCCCAAAAATTTCACAATAACTTTATCAATTTTGAAAAACCCCAAAAAATTTTCAAAAACCCAAAAACTTAGGTCAAATGCATGAAATGCATGAAGAATGAAGGATTAAGACACTTACCAAGTGAAGAGAAACTTGATAAAGGCCGAAAAACCCTTGGGAATGAAGTTTAGAGAAAGAAAAATGTGTTTGGGAGGTGAAACGGTTGAGAGCAATCGAGAGAGATCGAGGAAAGTGAGATCCGAATCGGGCTGACCCTATTTATACAAGCTCATTAATTCTCGACAGATCGAGAGGTGTCGAGCTTTAAAGAGGGTCAACAGATGCAGCTATCGAGCAGGTGTCCAAGGCAAAAGGAATCTCGATGGATCGAGGATCTGTCGAGGAGCTATCGAGGGGACAGAAACTTTCTCGATCGATCCACCTAGCTATCGAGAGGTGTCGAGATTGTGATAAAAAGCAACTGAAGAGCTCGACAGATAAGCCAGGTATCGAGAGGTGTCGAGGAGCTGTCGAGATTGCTTAAAAACAGATTTTCAAAGAGGAGAAAAATACAGACATGAATGCAATCAAACATGCAACTCAACCAAGGATCCAAACAACATTTTGACCTCTCAAAAACATCTCTCAACAAAAAAATGATAAGCATTTTGATCCCAAAACACACACACATACACAAAACAAGTCTAACTAATTTTATTTTTCAAAAACAAGTTAAGACAGTTTAGTGAGCATACATTAACACGTAAACCTTGTGATGGTCAAATCACATTGTATCTGCACATGTATCAAGAGTAGCAAAGAATATTGCGTGTTGTGTGTGAAAAACATTGCAAGATTGCATAAGTGTCTACATGTTATGATGATTTGAGATATGAGAAAAACACTTTAACTCACACACAATCATAACAGTTTGATGGGGACTATTACCTTCGAGGTACATCCTATAACTCCCACATCTCCTAGAATACACGCTTGCAATCATATATAAAGCATTCTTATTCTTTATTCTTTTTATTTTTCTTTGCATATTTTTCTTTTTGAGCAAATCATGCATGGGCATATAAGAGAGAAAAAAGAAATACTCAATTATGTTAAGTATTTGACATTCCACTTTTGCTATGCTGGAGCAAACAAATGTCATATCATGATTGGAGGGCAACAGTGGTGAGATGGTTATTTATGCCTTTCCCTTAGGATTTTCTAGTCCTTCTCGTCGAAAAGAGTGATACGAGTGTTAAGTACAAGAGACAACTTAATCTTACTCATCACAAACACGAGTCACAAAGCTCACTTGCTTAGTTATGCATAGAGATGCTCATCTAAGTTACAAAAGATACAAAGTTTAGAAAACTTTGTTTCAATGGCCATCCAAGGTACACAAGTACCAATGTACACAAACACACATTGTTTTTGTATTTTTCTGATTTTTCAATTTTTTTATTATTTTTATATGAAAAACAAAATAAACAAAACTGAAAACAAACAAAAACGTGTTAAATAAAGCAAAGTATAAAACTAGACTGACTCAAAACTTGAAAGCAAAACACACAAGTAATGCAAACACAAAAACAAGAAGAGAGAGAGAAAGAGTGATAGAATCACTTGGAGCCCTTTTCCTTCCATACCTTGGAAGAACTTTTCCTTTGAGTGAACCCTTGAACAGGCGGTGAGGGGGAAGAATTGAAATCGTTCAAGTTCGAAAGGAACATGAGGGCTTTGAGAAGATCTCCAAGGGGAGTAAAAGAGGATGGAAATTGATTCTGGTTTCCTGATGCGATCATGTTGTTGCTCTGTTGAGTGGCTAACTACTTATAGCAATTACGTCGAGTATAACCAGCTGCTCCACAGTGATGATAGAGATGCTGCTTCTTCTGTTTAGGCTTTTTGAGAGTTAGCCTTCTTAGCCCTAAGGTTTTTAGCTTATTTCTTATCCTATTTAAGGGGTGCTCCTAAGATAGATTTATCCTTGTTTATGTTCTCACTAACTAAATCAATTTTGACATTAGTGTTCTTAATTTCAACATTATTACTAGGAGGAACAAAAACAGTAGTACTAGTAGAAGCAATATTAGAAGAAGAGAAATCATACCCTAAACCAGTTCGATCAGAAGTCGATTTTTGAAGATTTAGCATCTTATCGAGCTTTGCACTTGAAGTCCTTTCCAATTGGTCTCTGATTTGGAACAGTTCTGCTTCAAGCTTCTTGGTCTTTTCAGCCAAGAAATTGTTCTCAAATCTCAGTGCTCCAATAGTCTGATTGGTTTCATCAAACTTTGTGAAAAGCTCTTCTCGATCAAGTTCCAAATCACTCAGCTTCTTGATGGCCAACCTATATAGTTTTTCATGCTTCTCAAACACCTTATACAACTTTTCATAGGCTGTATGGATATCATCTTGATCATCCATTTTCTCAAACTTAGACTCCACCAATTCCTCTTCTTCATTCACATCTTCAACAATCCCCTCAATAGGATTGACAATGGCAGTGAAGGCATTCAGGATTCCGTTATCCTCATTGTCGGAATCATCCTCAGGCTCGGTGTCACTCAATGTAGCAGCAAGTGCCTTGCTTTTCCCAATAGTCTTGAGATACGTAGGGCACTCTTGTTTCATGTGACCGAAGCCTTGACACCCAAAGCACTTTGGTCCTGAGGGAACAGTGTACTGACCGCCATCCCTAGCATCCTTTTTCCCTCTATCTTGGCTCTTGAACTGTGAGGAGCTAGATTGCCTACGGTCCTTGTCGAAGCCCTTCCCATTGGCATTCTTCATGAACTTCTTAAATTGCCTTGTAATATAGGACTTCATCTTAGAATCTTCATCATCTGAAGACTTATCAATATCACTACTCTTGACCTTCAATGCCATGCTCTTGCCCTTACCCGACTTGCCAACTCTTGTTAAACCTAACTCATAGGTTTGCAGATTACCAACTAGCTCTATCAAAGGAATCTTGTCGATGTCCTTTGATTCCTTGATCACGGTGATCTTAGCATGGAATCTCTCGGGTAGAGATTTGAGTACCTTTCTCACAATCTTGGGTTCAGGAATGGTTTTCCCAAGATTAAAAGCTGAATTCACTATGTCTTTGAGCTTGGCATAGAACTCATCAAACGACTCATCCTCCTCCATCTTGATCTCTTCAAAGCTTGTAGCGAGCCTCTGAAGCTTCAAATCCTTGACAGCCTTAGTTCCTTCATAGGTTGTCTAGAGGATGGTCCATGCTTTCTTTGCAGTTTCAATGGAGGATATCTTCTTGAATTCCTCATTAATGACTGCATTGAACAAAGCATTCAATGCCCTGCTGTTGAAGTTTGCCGCCTTGATCTTGGCATCATCCCAATCAGCTGGCGCTTCCTTTGGCTTGGTCCAGCCTATCTCCACAGCTTGCCGCACTTTCTCATCTAAAGACTGCAAGAAAGCTCTCATGCGTACTTTCTAGTATGCATAGTTAGTGCCATCAAATAAAGGAGGTATAATGAAAGACTGTCCTCTATCCATGCAAACAGGGCTCAGTGGATTACACAGCAAAGATTAACCCTAATCATAGTGTGCTTGCTCTGATACCACTTGATAGGCCGAAAACGAATTGACCCCTTGTGATGAATTAATTGATTAATTAGCTAAGTTTATTAATTAATCAAATTAACATGCAAACGCGTGGTAGCATAAACAAATCACCAATTAAACTAAGTATGCAGTGGAAATTAAATTGACACGGTGATTTATTTACAAATGGGGAAAACCTACACGGCAAAAACCCCACCTGGTGATTTTAAGGTCACCACTCCCGAGAATCCACTATTATCATAACAAGCGGTTACAAGTAAAGGAATCTCAGTTCCTTATACCAATCTACAATTGAAGCCTTACCCCAATACCCAATTGGACTTGTTCTGTAGTGACAATCTCTCCTTGTAATGCACGACTCCCAGTACGTGACTAACCAATTGCGCGGATCCCAATACGTAACTTCAATCACCAACTAGAAAAGGTTGTTGGTTGCAAAGTTCTTCAGTTCATCACACGATGAAGATCGAGAAGCTCCTTGTTTACAAAACCCTACGATGCACAAACACAGCAGCTTCTTCACAAGAAAGATGAACTAGGGCAAATTCTGTCTCCGGTCACAATTTTCTTGAAAAAACTTTGCTCAACACTTGTGCAACTTATGTCACCTTTGACGGCCCTTAAAATAATCTTTTTATATGTTTAGGGTTGTGAGAAAAGAAAGCCCAAACATACAATCACGAATTGGATGAAAAACATATCAAAAATTCTAAGTTTCATAAACCTCGACAAATACCCTATCTGTCGAGCTGCTGTCGAGCCATGGGCTGGAACAGCTCTTCAAGGCTCGATAGATTGCTAGCTGTCAAGCTAGCTGTCGAGCTTTAATGAACAGCACTTTTGACACTTGAATCTTGGACAGACTTGCATGGCTTTAACACTTGAACATGAAACCTTGTTTCTTGAAGTATTAAACACATCCTAGAATTAACCAATTACATAAAATAGTGACATATGTTCCTAACAAGTGAATCACATATGTCCTAACACCAGCTCATCTTTCCCTCTTTTGGGTGGTATGTCATCCCAGCAAGACATTTTTCCCAAAAGAGCTAGAGCGGGAACTCCAGAATAGACTTCCCCCTTCTCCTCACTGCTAGACCATACCCTCTCTTACCTCTGACCCATGGCCCACCGCTCTTGTATTGGCTGGGTACAAGTGGGTGGTGCCTGAGCCTTGTGCGTGCTCCACTTCCATGTGAGTCTAGGGCTTGTCTGCCATTCATGCGTTTGCCATGGCCTGGGGGCTTGTCTGGTCTTTGCTGCCTGTTCTGCCACTCATTCTTGACCTCTTGTGGTGTAGATGAGTTAGTGGGTCTTCGTTCTTTGTATCTTGTTTTCTCCCTGGGCTGGGTTTTGCTTGGGTATAGGCCTTTCCTTCTTCAATCCAGCCCTTGTCTTCTTTGTGGGTCGGCTGACACTTTTGCCACACCGCCTCATTGCCTTTGCCATGTTGCATTTTGGTTTGTGCTCGCTGGGCCTCCTTTGGGCTTGCCGCGCACTTTCCCTTTTACTCAGTTCATGTAGCCCAGTACTACTGCTGGGCTTGTTCTCATACTATTTTGGGCTTCCTTGGCCTGTTTTATTCCTTTTGGCATCCTCGGCCCGCGTCATTCCTTTGTGCATCCTCAGCCCATTTTAATCCTTCATTCTCATGGGCTTTTGCTAAATATTTCAGGCTTCCCCAGCCCAATTACCATATCCTTTACTTTCGGGGTTTATTGCCCTTTTTACAAACCCCATTTACTAATTCTTTCCTTTGGACTCCTGTGGCCCATTTTTGCTTATTTTCCATTTTTTATAATTCCCATGGGTTTACTACTTCTTTATTTGGGCCCGCTTGCTTTCTTTAGGGCCTTTTGACTATCTTATAGGCCCATGGGCCATTATTCCTGTCATTTAGGCTTAATGGTTTTCTTCTCACTTTGCTAATTCTTCTCCCTTATTGTCTCCCATATTGTTGGGCTTTTTCTTGTTATTGGGCCTTCTTGCCAAAGTGGGCATCAACAAAGTTCAATTAGGATTCTAAATTAGAGTCCAATTTTGCGACATGTGTCTAAATTTATGTGGGGACCACAACATAATTATCTTTCCAGGTGTTCAATTAAAATTTGAAATTGAAGTCTAATTTTGCTCCATGTACCTAAATTTATGTGGAGACACACCATAAATATCATATTCAAATCACGTACAGAATTAATTGTCTTGGAAGAACATATATAAAATATTTGCTTGACAGATTTTGAACTTTACCCTTTAACATAACACTCACACACTCTTTCTTTAGTATATATTAATAGACAAAACTCAGAGAAAATCCAATTATATTTTAATTGGTTTATCAATTTTGTGCCACGTGTTGCATTAAATTTTTAATTTTGTGCCAAGTGAATTATTAAGCGTAAAAATTGAAGAGTCCAAATCCAATTTTGTTAGGACATATGTAAATCATGTTAGGAACATATGTCAATATAGAATTAGCTAATCCTTTGACAAAACACACTTTACTTGTAATTGGGTAGATTTAGGATGTGTTTAATGCTTCAAGGAACAAGGTTTCAAGTTCAAGTGTTAAAGCCATGCAAGTTTGTCCAAGAATCAAATGAAGAAATGCTGGATTTTAAAGCTTGACAGCTAGTATCTATCAAGGTTTAAAAGGTTGTTTAAGCCCGATGCTCAACAGCTGCTTGATAGATAGGGTATCTATCGAGATTTAAGAAAATCAGATTTTCAGTTCTAATTTTCATCCAATCCGTGTATAGATATTTGAGCTTTCTTTTCTCACAACCCTAAACATATATAAGGATTGTTTTAAGGGCCGTCATAGCTGATGCACCTCAATGCAAAAGCTTTTCACAAGCATATTGTGAATCGGAAACATATGCCCTAGTTCATCTTTCTCTTCAAGAAGCTGCTGTGTTTGTACATCGTAGGGTTTTGTAACCAAGGAGCTTTGTGATCTTCATCGTGTTGATGAATTGAAGAACTTTGCAGCCAACATCCTTCTCAATTTGGTGTGTAAGCTGCGTACTGGGATTCGCACATCGATTGGCTAGTCACGTACTAGGAGCTATGCATTGAAAATGAGAGATTGTCACTACAGAACAAGTCCAATTAGGTATTGGGGTAAGGGTTCAACTGTAAATTGGTATAAGGTACTGGGATTCCTTTACTTGTAACCGCTTGTTGTGATAATAGTGAATTCTCGGGAGTGGTGACCTTGATATCACCCGGTGGGGTTTTTGCCATATAGGTTTTCCCCATTCGTAAACAAATCACCGTGTCACTTTATTTTCCGCTGCATATTTAACTTAGTTGGTGATTTGTTTGTGCTACCACGCATATTACATGCTAATTGAATTAATTAATAAACTTGGCTAATTAATTGGTTAATTCATCACAAGAGGTCAATACATTCTTGGCCTATCAAATTTGATTCTAAATTTGATTTTAATTAAAGTCCAATTTTTTGCCACGTGTCCATCTAAGTTTTTAATTTTTGTGAGAAGTGAATTATTGGTTGCAAGAACCAAAGAGTCTAAAACCAATTAAATTATAAATCATATATATATATATATATATTGAGAAACCATTATATATTTTAGAAATGTATGGTTTAAAAAAGTGTAAACTAATACCATGTATAATTTGAACATCTTTAAAAAAAATATGTAATTGTAATTGTTTTTAATTGTACCTGTGCATATACATGGTACTACACACTAATTTATATTTATAACAAACTCTAACTTTGTACACTTTAATTTTCTGGAATTATACATTTTTTAAATAATTCAATACATAAAAATTTTGAGTCTTTAGTCTCTTTTTTAACAGGTGGACAAGCTAATAAAGAAACCGTTTATAACTAATTATAATGAAGTTACACCTAAACACCTCTGCTGGCAATTCTAATTTTCCTATCATGCAAAAGAAATAAGAAAAGAAACATGTTATCTGTTTTTTAAGCCTTACACAATTAAAACTTGTGAGATGGAGTTTCTTTTTGATTTAGCAAACTGCATCTAATCTCTTTATCCGTATCTTTGATTAATTAGTCTATGCAAGAATCTTAAATGTAAATTGGAAAAAATCAAAAGATTATATTTTAGCATGAAAATGTCCACTATATTAAGAAAACACAAAAACAGAAAAACTAGGGATGTTTAAAGAAAAATCTGACTATAAATATAGGAACAAGAGAGAAAGCAAGAGCAGTATTGTATACAACGGAGGAATAAAAAATGGTTCGAATTTGTATTGTCAGCCTCTTCCTTCTGGCTACGCAGCTTCATTGGTCATATACTCATGGTTCTAGTGACACAGTTAGAAAGGTGAATGCATTTAATAATTTGTATGAGCTGTTATCAAGTATATTATATGAATTTTATTTTTTCCATTCACTTCAGATAATGGAGTTCATTCGCTAATCAAAAATTTATTTTTCATTCACACATAGGCGTACATTGTGTATATGGGAGAGGCACCACAGTCAAAATCCTCTGCTACTGATCTTCATCACAACTTGCTTTCTTCGGTTGTTAGAGAGTAAGTGGGATGACAAAATATCTAAACATTGCATGCTTACATCTACTCATATTTTATGGAAACAATACTAGTTTTTCTTTTATTTCTTATTACCTGGAATAGTTTTTTAAGGTGGTAATTTATACCTGGAATAGTTCATGTAGAAATTTGTAAATGAGATATTGAGAAAAGAGAAGGGAGAAGAGAGAAAACATTGGGGTTCATGTGATTTGGCCTAATGGCCAACATTCACAAGACAAGAGCTTAGAAGACTATATTTTCTCATACATGCACCTTTCATGATAGTAAATTACATTGAAATCCATATTTATATTAGAATTACCTACAAAAGTAAAAAATAATCTTAATTTGAATTGCATATTAAATATTTATTGTCTCAATCTCTAGCAATCAATCCATTAATTTGTTGACCAATCCCAAAATTTTCTCTAGCAATCAATGTTGATTTGGTCTTCACTTTCTTGAAAAGTAAATTATACATTCCAATAGTTCAACTCATATGTAAATGAAACAAATTGGGTAGAGGATAATTCATACATGGGTCAATGATTTGGTGGTAGGGGAGGGTTTCATAATGTTTAGGAACTTATCAATATGAATAGCATTGGGCTTTTCTGTGCATATAAATTAGTTTTTAGAGTATAATCCATATATGATATGACATCACAGCTAGCATGCAACAAATTGTAACATTTGGGTAGACAATCAAACCATCAAATTGCCGTTTTTCAGTGACCGTATTGCCAAACTGTCCAGAATATATAGCTACACAGAGTTTTAATGCATTTGCAGCAAACCTATTACCAGATGAAGCTGAAAGACTACGAGGTGCACACTAAAAACATCATGTTACACAACATTTCTCTCTTTTTCTTTATTTCTCTTTGGGTGGTTGGCTTATATAATTTGTATACATATATGCATCATTTACAGAGAACGAAAACGTGGTGTCGGTGTTTCCTAGTAGAATGCAGAAACTACATACAACAAGATCATGAGATTTCTTAAGAATGCCTCCCTCAGTGAAGAGAAATCATCAAATTGAAAGTAATATTACTATTGGTGTATTAGATACAGGTAATAAATTAAGACTTCTCATAGAGCTTTAACTTCCTCCTTGTTACATGTCATCTTGGAGGATTTTTGATAAATTTCTTAATCTTTTCTATTTCCTCCCCTTATGTTTTAGGAATTTATAGTGATGCTCCAAGTTTTAACAACAAAGGACTAGGACCTCCTCCATCAAAATGGAAGGGTAGATGCCAAATAGTAGGCAATGTCACCGGCTGCAACAAGTAAACAATCTCAATCTCTCTCCTTGATTGTGACCAACCACAAAATATTATGCCTAGTAACAAAATATTTGAATTTACAACCTTCTTTTTCACAATAGTTAATACCATGGTGCACAATAAAAAGTATGTTGGTAGGTCCAGATGAAAGTGATATTATTCCAATCATAACAGATCTCTTATCAACAATTCTAAAAATAAAATATTGTGTTTTTAACATTACTTAGGATGAAAATGAAATTTAAATAATACATCTTGTTGTAAAAGTGAAAGCTTTGACACCAATTTGTTAAGAATAGCGAAAGCGTAAATATTTATTTGTTGAGTGTGTGTACCCAAATAAGAATGGGTTCATACAAAATAGAAATTGAAAAAAGAAGAAACAATCACACAGAGAAAAAAAATATTTACGTGGTTTAGCTTTTGACCTATGTCCACGAGTAGCGTCGAGAAGAAAGTTTCACTAATAAAATAAGGTGATTATAAAGGTGGTAATAAAAGCACTCTCACAAAACCCAAGCCCCAAGCCCCAAACACACCCAAAGAACTCTCCCACACCAGAAGCACGTGACTAAAGAAACCTGAAAATCTCTAAGACAAAGTTAGAGCATAAAACTCTACCAAAGAATAGAGAAAACCTATTCTAGTAACCAAAGTTTCGGCTCCCTCTAATTACCTCTCATCAATTTCCGCATAACATATATATTTATACAAAGTAAAAGTCAGCTAGGGTAAGAAGCAAAACCAAAGTGGGAGATTACAAGTCCTAATTTAAGTAGGACAAGGTCAATGGGATATTATCCCATGTGGCGCACATAAGGTGCTTATAGAGGATCTAATTCAAGCCACCAATAACAAATCTCCACCTTGGCTTGAATTTGGTCAAGCCCCACAAATGAAACTTCTCCACTACCAAACCAAAGCCCCCAGGGGCTATCACAAACTGTTAACACCAATCAAGTCCAAGAAATACTTGAACTTATGCAAAGGAACTAGCTTGATCACCATATCCGTTGGATTATCTGATGTAGCAACCTTTCTGACTGCAATGGTGCATTAAAATACAATCTCACTAATGAAGTGATATCTGACATCAATGTGTTTGGTTATCTCATGATACATCTGATTTTTAGTGAAATGTATGGTGCTCTGACTATCACAAAATACAACTGTATCATCCTACTGTAAACCAAGATCACCAACCAAACCCTTTAACCAAAAAATTATCTTCACTGCCTTTGACACTGTCATATACCCTATCTTTGTAATTGAAAAAACAATCGTTGATTGTAATGTAGCCTCCCAACTGATGGCACAACCTGATAATGTGAAGACATAACCTATCCAAGATCTCTTGTTATCACCAACAAAATCAAATTCCACAAATCTAACATTGCTACTACTATCTATAGAAGCCCATTTATACCAAGCCAACATCTGTAGTACCTTACAAATATTGAAGAGACTTAATCTCCTCACCCAAAGCAACAATCCACAAAGTTTTAAAATCAAGCTCCACCTACTCACCGACAACGTGGTCTTTAACTGTCCCAATACTTTCTTTTGACTAGTCAACAATATATAGCAGACTTATTAAATTTCACATATCCACTGATAATTAACACTTGGGATCCTAGATCTATACACCTCAACCTATAACATTTTATCCCCAATGCATAGCTTAGGAATATGCACTTATTTTCCCTTGGTTCAAGTTTTTACCATCATTCACATGAGTATAAGTAGGACAACCAAATACTATCAAAATAGAGTAATCAGAAAGAGTACAAAACCATACCAAAAAATGAGTCTTACATTCAATGATGGTTGATAAAGACCTATTTACCAAATAGGAAGCCATATTTATTGCTTCAGCCCAAAAGTCCTTAGACAAACCAAAATTTGAAAGCATACAACGAGCCCTCTCCAAAGGAGTTTCATTCATATGTTCTGCAACCCCATTCTGTTGTGGTGGCTTATAAAATAAGTTCTAGCACTATTGATATATGAAGATAGTAGAATTTCTTATGTGCAGTGTCTCACTATACCTTCATTCTTGCATAACTCACCAAATTCACCTGAGTAATATTCTAAACCATTACCTATCCTAAGACACTTAATCTTTTTACTAGTCTACTTCTTAATAAGAGTCTTATATTGTTTGTTGGTTACAAAAATATTACTTTTAGATTTCAGAAAATACACCCAAAATTTTGTACTGAACTTAACCCTACACTGCTTGCCAAAGATGCAATGTTCACAAAAGTCCAGCTTCCCAATTGTTTAACCATTCAACAAACCTTGCTTTCTTAATATTGACATGCTAGCCTCACTCATATGGCCTAATTACATATAAAGGAAGCGAGTATTATTTGACTCTAGATCTGCAGATGAAGATATAATTGCAGCACCAACAGATATGTTTCCATATAAATACCATTCACTAATTTTCCCTTGATGAAAACTAGAGCACCCTTACTAATTATCAAAACGCCACATTCACCGGTGTAATTGTACCCTTGAGAATCGAATATACCCAAAGACATTATATTTTTCCTCAAATCTGGCACATGACAAACATTAGAAAAAGTCCTAACAACACCGCCACACAAGTCTTATCCCCACAACCTTATAGGTCACGTTATTTCCAATCAAAACTTCACCACCACTAATTTACCTATAGGTAGTAAACCAATCTCTTCTGGGAGTCATATGATAGGAGCAAGCCGAATCAAGAACCCAAGTGTTGCCAAAGTAACCAGTAGATACTGATAGAACCATATCATCATCACCCTTAGAATTGACCTCTGCAAAACTAGCTACATTACTAGTATTAGAAGTACACTCTTTCTCCTTTTTCTCTTTGAGTAGCGTGCATTCATTTGTCCAATGTCCCTCCTTTTTACAGTAGTGATACTATCCATATCTAGACTTTGATCTAGATTTTTCTCTATTACTACTAGAATTTTCATTGGATCTACTTCTGGCAACAAGATCATTAGCCCGATTTTCACCCCAATTTTCATAAATCTTCTTCTTCAACACCTTAGAGTTTAATGCATCTTTAACATCATCAATTGAAATAGAATCTCTTTCAAAACCATACAACATAGTGTCAACAAAGTGCTCAAAAGAATGAGGTAACAAACATTAAAAAGAAAAAAAAAAGTTATGATCCTCATCATCTACTAGCGATTTGTAAGAGACTTGGTTATGTACTGACACTCCAACCTAAGCCATAATCCTACAATTGTATCTTCCTCTACAATCACTCTATGAACCTCATCTACAAGAGACAACTGAATTGCACTATGTGCCTGTTCCAAGAGATCTTATTTTTCATCATATCTAATAGTGTTGTTGGCAAAGCATTATCACCCTTTAATGCTTTCCATAATCCTTGCTACACTAATAAAGCACACATCTTAACACGCCATAAACTAAAATGATTCTTCCTATTGAATTTTTCAATCTTAAATTTTATTGTCGACACTACACAACCAAATACATCTAATGAACAATCTTAACCCAAAACAAATAACCCAGTGGTGGAGCCAAGATTTCAGTTTAGGGAGGGCAAAATTAAAAATAAATCTAATATGGAAAAATTAGTCAATATAAATGTAAATTGTAATATTTTTTGTCAATCAAAAAGTGTCAACAGTATAGCAATATACCTACAAAATAGTATATAGGTTCACTTTTCTTGATTTTTTTATGTTAGTTTGTTTAGACCCCTAAATACACATATTAGTTTAACCTAATGACTTAGCCAAGTATTTACTTAGGTTAATTATGAGATCTAGGTTAAACACATACAAACATATTACTTGGTGTGGAAAAGTAAAGAAGACAGTAATATGATGACTCAAGAAATCCAATGAAACCAACCGTTTCAACGTAAAAATCTAGGGAGGATTTAACCTAACTATCCTAAAAATAAACAAATCCACTATGATAGAATGGAAGATTACAATAGATTTAAACCCTAAATCTAAAGCTACCTCAAGTAGAACTTACTAACACGATCACGTGCAGCTCTGACTCCATGGACTCTTCTATCTTGGATTTGCTAAAAACAAACTCCCCGTTTGTGACTTTGAGATCCCACTCAAAGGTTTCAAATCACCATCAGTTATTAATCTTGTAGCAGCAACTTTAGATCTACCGATTCTAATGATATGAGACTGATTTCTGGTAATGACTTTGAAAGGAGAAGGCATAGTACCTTTTAGATCTCACTAGAGCACCTCCAAAGTCTTCCAAGAGCTTCTAAAACGTAATTAGGGTTTTCCTTTTATACCTTGTAGTGTTGGACTGAAACATTAAACATTTTCGCGGGCTTGGGCCTGATTTAAATTTTGCAGAATTAACTTATTTGTGATTTTCAATCGGTCGAGTCTAATTTTCGATCGGTCGAGCTGCACAGAATTTGAACTCTCCTTTCTGCAGCTTGAATGTTCTTGAATCTTGATTTGTACAATCTTGAGCAATGTCTAACACCTAATCTAGACATGCTTTTGTTCTCGGTTTGCCATCATTTCATCTATTTCTCCCCCTTTTTGTCACATATTGACAAAGACAACTCACACAAAGAGCAAATAGTAAACATACACGACATAGAGCAAGAGAAAATAAAGAATCAAGGAAACACAAAATAATTCTGCTCTATAGAAAATAAAGTCAGCCCTTCTATGAAGAGCATCGTTTTTAAAAACAGCTTTCTCCCCCTATAAAAATATGAAAAACAAAAAACGAGTCAGGGTGGATTGTCCTACACTAGCACTTCTGCGCAATAACTCTACCAAA
Organism: Notholithocarpus densiflorus; assembly: GCA_030021035.2. Lineage (NCBI taxonomy): Eukaryota > Viridiplantae > Streptophyta > Magnoliopsida > Fagales > Fagaceae > Notholithocarpus > Notholithocarpus densiflorus. Next base: position 1,056,182 of record JARYZH020000086.1, on the reverse strand, counting down.
GGCGATCCTATTACAAGAATAGCTTCTAATATGCCTGTTACAAAAACAAAACAAGTTTTGGGAAAACAACATCTTTGGGGAATTTTAGGAGGTGGGGAAAACAAAAAAGAAATACAAACCAAACTTAAAAAATAAGTTGAGGATACACATAAATACAAATATTCTATCTTTCAATATATGCAAAACTTGACACTATATGACCCATTAACAGATGTATGCAAACACTTCAGGCACAATCAGTTAAGACTATACAATATAGATCTTAATGATATACAAATTCAGCATGCAATGTTTTCATGTGTCAAGGTGTTTTGAAAACTCAAATAATCCTTAAGAGTAGAGAAAATATTTGCACATTTATTATCCATCATATCCCAAAAAAATATTCCCAATTTTTAACAGTTCACACATCAAGAAAAATAGCATATACGAAAATTTACATAACTCAAAAATTAATCAATCAATTTTTAAATCAAGTTGAGTACCCAATTTAGCAAAGTGTATGCATGTTGTGTGTGAAAACAATAAGAGACATGACTGCAAAAATGCAAGATGGATAAAGAAAACAATGCAATGCATGTGAATCCTATCACAAATAATGCATGAAAAGATAGATTGATAAAGAAATTTAAAATTGAAATTTTCAAAGTTCGATCGGTCTAAAGGAATAGAGCATCAATTAAAAAATTTCTGGGAAATTTCAATCGGTCAAACATTGATCGGACATCAATCAAATCAGGCAGAGAATTTTTGCTTTAAAACTTGAACATTTTCGATTGGTCGAGGGTAATCTTTGATCTGTCAAAACAGTGAAAATTTTTAAAACTTAAAAATCTAGAAATTTTTATGCAAAAAAACAACTTTGAAAATAAGTTTTAAGACTTAATGTATATGAACATGATCCAGAAAAGTTTTAAAAACATGATGCTACTCTGATGCAAATATAAAAACCAATCAAGAAGTTAAAACCCCAAGATTTAAACTTCTAAACAAATTTTCTTTAAAATCCCAACCAAAACAAAAATTTGCATTTAAACATCAATTCATATGCAATTAAAGTGGCCAGATTAGTCAACACACACAATCTCATGTACAAGATTTAGCAAAGATTTGCGTGTAGTGTGTGCAACTAGTATGTGTACAAAGCACAAAATAGGTGACATGTAGATAGAAATAAAACAAATTTTCTACATCTTCAATCACATTGGTTTGAAAGTGACTATCACCTAAAGAGTTACATCATATAACTCTCACATCTCCTAGAAAACACGCTTGCAATCATTTAAATGCATTTTTTTTATTCTTTTATTCTTTTTCTTTTGATGCATTTTTTTGTTCGCTTTTCTTTTTCATATTTGAAAATAACACCTTATAAAATTTTGATGTGCAAGTGCTACACCTTACTGAGCATGGCTTTTATGATTTGCACACAGGTGTTCATGATTGACAAGTAACAGTGATGAGTTGGTTATTTATTTCATTCTCTTAGGATTTTCTAGTCCTTACGATCAAAATATATGACATTAGAATCAAGATCATTTGTTTAAAGACTATAAACAACTCACACAATTAAGCACTACATAGCACAAAATAGCAACGTGTAGAAAATAGTTCATCAAAGCTAAACAAGGTACACAGTCATGAAATATAAATTTCATTGGCCAACCTTAATTACACACTAAATGGTGTGCAATACAAAAAATAAAAATAAAAATCTTTTTGGATTTCCAAAATTTTTATGACCAAAACACACACACACACACACACATTATGCTAAATGAAAACAACGCAAAAGCAATGCATGACAACATCTAATGCCCAACTAAGCTATAAAGGGTACACAAACAAGAAATATCAATTTCTTAATTAACCCATGAGTACATGTACAAACTAGTACATACTCATACAAAATCGTATTTATCTCAAAATAGTCATGCACTTAGTTATTTAACACACACTATTCAATTTTCTCCGCAATGTCAAGCATGTTCTAAATCAAGAGAGAGGTATTATAATTCATGTAATCCTCAAGAAAAATTAAAACTAGACACAAAATAAAATATTTTTGTCTTTTTGAAGTTTTTCAATGTTTTTGGATTTTTTTTTAATAACCAAAACAACCTAAGAAAATAAAACAACAGAAAACTAAAAGAAAACATGTCCATAAATAATTGAAAGAATTAAATCAAGGATAGGTTAACAACACTCACCTAAGAAAATCTTTTCTCATGTACCCATATAGCATGCGTCTTTGGCTTTGTAGGTGAAAAACCATGAGAAGCTGAGTGTGTTTGAGGGATTACACCATTCTTCTGAGAGAGACTAAAATCTTGCAATTTCCTTTTGCAAGCCAACAGGTATAAATTTTTCAAAAGCATATGAAACAATTTATCAAGACTTGTAGTAGGAGATATACCATCACATATCCTAGACTGAAACACAGAATGCTTAAATTTCAATATATGAAAGCTAGGACAAATATAACCAGTAATACCACAAAAGTGACAGATAAGAACAAATTTAGGAACATCAGTATTCCTAATAGCAGATCTAGTCTCAGATTTTGTTTTTTTGCCTCAACAAAGAAAAATTTGGTTTAACATGACCAACAACACCACAAAGGTGACAGGTAGGCACAAAAACAGATTTCTTTTGCACTCTAGCAGTAGGTTTAGACTTAGGTTTAGAAACTTCAGAGTTTACATCAGAACTTTTACCATTGTCTAACCTAGTAACATAAGCCTTTTCTTTATGATTGCTCTTGAAAGGAGGAATATAAATTTTATCTTTAGGCTTAATAGAAACAGAAACAGATCTATTATCAACAACAAGTTTGGTATTAGACAAATTTTCAAGTTTAGCTTCAGACTCAGCTAACTTTTGTTACAAACTTTTCATCTTTTCATCTTGAGAGGATAATTGATTTCTCAAAAATTCATTCTGAATGTTCAAATAGTGTGTAAAACACCTATAAACGTTTAGACCCCCAAAATACAAAATATCAATTCAAGCTTATTATCAAACAATGTATGTGCGAAATATGAAAATAAGCTAAACCAGAATTGATAAAATAATATAAACCAAATAAAATCACAACCACAGCAGAAATTAAATGGCAAAGATTATGGGAAGAGAGATGCAAACACAAAGACAATACAGTGATGTGTTATCAAAGAGAAAACCGAAGTGCTCGGCGTAAAACCTCTTCGCCGCCTTCTAAGCGGTCAATAATCCACTAGAGAATCAAGTTGGGATACATGAACAGCAAAAGACCCTCCAAGCCTAATCTACCCAGTGTACCTAAGCCCTCTAAGCTTCTTGCTCCAACGAGGTTACGCTGAACCTTTGTCTTCTCTAGCTTATTGGATTCTGCTATAGCCTATAGCATCAACCAAAATCAATTGGTCCCTTCCTAACTGCTTCCCAAGCACCAAATATGGGTATGGTGAGAAAAGGTTTTGGCTAATGTACCTCTCAAGGATGTAACAATGGAGAGGGTGAGAGTAGAGGAATTTGGAGAAACAAAGACGAAGATTGTGGATGAGTCAATCTTATTTTTCTCTAGGGTTTCTCTCTCAAAATTCTCTCTGGAAACTCTTTACAATACGTGGGTATAAGGTGTATTTATACTAGTGTGTGTTTGGAATGCGAAAGGTCAGATTTGTAACAAACAGGGTGGTTTGGCGGCTTGGCCTCACGACTTGACTGAGTCGCGAGTCTAAGCCGTGAGCTAACTGCCTGGCCAGACTGGAAGTTTTGTCCTGTAGTGCTCCAGCTGGCGTGACTCTTCAGATCCCCTGCATGCTTCACACGTGTGCCTCCTTTGGCGACTTGCCAGCCGCGAGATCCAGTCGCGAGGCCCTGTATGAGTGCACACTCTTGAGCTTTTCTTCACACTTTCTCACACACTACCCTTACATGATTCCCACTTAAATACAAGGTTTCTAAATGCTGAATTACAAGAAAATTTGGCATGGAATAAAGCCAACAAAATGGTTGATTAAATTCAACCTTACAATCTCCCCCTTTGGCTATTCCGTGACAAAACCCTAAAACAAACTCTAGACTTAACATGTGAGTTGGAAACAGTTGAACAAAACTCACTCACACTTAACTCTAGAATCTGTGTAGCTCTTGAACCACAAGTACAAGTATCTCCTGAAAAACAACAACACAATATGATTATTGTATGCAGAAAACTTGTAATGCATATGAAGCAAGCACAATGCGATCAAGCAAAATGGAATATAAACAATAAACCATGGCTTGACCAAAAAATGAACAATCACTATAAATAGTGACCACAATGATGATTCACACAAGGAATGAACATCCGGACATGCAAGCTAATAAGCTCAATGCAAAGTATCATTTGCATGTCCAACACTCAACCAATACAAAAACTCAAAGTAATTGCATCAAGGATATAAAATCCAACAAAGGGCACAAGAGTGATGTACTTAAAGAAAATGCATAACATTTAACAACAAGTACTAGGCTACAAATACATGTACTGAAAATAAACTAAGACATATGATAACAATAAGCAAAACATTAAACATAGGCAGCTCCTGCTCTTCAACATCTATACTCCCCCTTTGATTAGGCTCTTCCTCCCCCTATCATAGCACTCCCCCTATCATGAATCATAGGAGCTGTGATGAACTTGGAACATATATACTTGTAACCTGAAACACTTGCACAAAACACATTAGACCCTCAAGGTAAAGAAAGTAATAAAATGACAAGTATAATGTAACAAGTAAATTGCGATCAAGTAAACATGATGTGAAACATATGAGCAACTTGATCATACACCAAAATAGTCATATAGAAAAACAGAAAAAATAAAGTTTTCTTATTAACACAATGTCTTCTTCCCCTTGGTATATGCATCTCCCCTATGGAATATCTCTCCCCTTACAAATATGCACGAGAAATAGAATTTCTCCCCTTAAGGATGTGCACAAGAGCCATGTAGAAATGACAAAAACTCTCCGGTATACTCTCTAGAGTATACCCTCCCCCTTTTTGTCACGAATAGACAAAGGGTCAAGGAGAAACGAGGGCAAGAGATGAAGGTACGAACAATGATAATGATGCATGAAGGGTGCAAGAAGAGTGAGAAAATGAAGCTCAAAACCTAAGACAACACAAAATGCTACAAAGCATAAGGTAAACATGACATGTTAGGATGAAAAAACAAGGTATAGACCAATGCATGATAAGGGTAGCAAAGGTGTGTGCAAGAGGTGGCAGTGTGCAATGCATGACCGAAGCATGGAAAATGCACATGTGGGGCAAGGTGTGTTAAATACACAACCAATGAACCAAACATGTTCCTAATGAGGAAACATGAGAAACCCCAAAGTTTGGTATTCATCGGAGTCCAAACAAGTGAGAAAATGCCTAAAAGGCATTTTATCAAACACCTAGCATGCACACTATGAACAACAATGTAAAACAATGCATGAACATCATGAACTCCACCCTTAATACATGTTCTTTTTGCCACAAAGGGCCAACATCCAAAATAAATCATCAAAAGAAACCAATCCCATACAAAAATTTGACAAAAATTAAGTTTCCCCAACCCTTATGATGAAAATCCCAACCAAGAGCACAAAACTCTCCAAAACATAATCTAAGGATCATAATCAATGAAAAGAGTTTATAATTACCTTAGAGATGCTAATGGAATGAAAAACCATTCAAATTGATTGGGTTTTGATGTAAAAATAGTGAAAGAGGGGTTTAAGAGAGGATGGGAGAGGTTTAAAACAGGTTTTCCACGAAAAGCCCTTTAAAAAGTTGTTTCTGGGCATTTCGCGACTGAGCGAGTAGAGAAAATTTTCGCGAGTTGCGAGTGAGTCGCGAGCGAGTCACGAGATGAGTCACGAAAGCTTCTGGATGAACTCGCGACTTGAGTTGAGCGACTGGCGAGTCGCGAGATGAGTCGTGAAAAACTTTGACACCTGTTTTTCAACACAGAACATGTTTAAACAATGAAAAACAAAGTAAGCACTAAACATGAACACAAAGAGTGATAAAAATCACTTCCAAAAACATATAAAATGATCAAAAATCTTTTTGGATTTATCCATATATAGTTAAGCACACACACATCACATTTAAACAAGTACAATCGAACAAATGAATAAGGCATTCATTGAACATTAAGCATGTGTGTTGTGTGTGTGTATCAAATGTGGAATAGTCCTTAGTCTAGAGTGAAACTTCAATGATTAATTCAATCAAGTCATACACAACTAATACTAAGTTAAGTGGTCTATCTCAATTATAGAAATGAACATATATGACCTCCCACAAGAAAATGATTACATAACTTTGAAGCTTTTCATTTGGCTTCTTTACAATTCATAACATTTGATCATTTTGAATCAATACATCTCATTTTGAGATCGATGCCTAAAATTTTTGATATTTCAATTTGATGAGCAAGCCTTTGGCTTTTTGGGCATCTCATAAAAGTCGCTTTCCTTTTTTCCTAGTCGAATACTAGTATGTGCGACGGCTTTTGCAGCTCATTATCTCTTTTCATTTTGAGATTTGTTAAGGACATATTTTGTGTAATTGGCTAATCTTTTGACAAAACACACTTTACTTGTATTTGGGTAGATCTAGGATGTGTTTAATACTTCAAAGAACACGTTGTTCAAGTCTTGTATTAAAGCCATGAAGATTGGACCAAGAAACAAGTGAAGAAAAGCTATTCATTAAAGCTGGACAGATAGCTCGACACCTGCGGACAGATATCTCGACAGCTGCTCGACACCTCTCGACAACTAGGCTATCTACCGAGCTCTTCAGTTGAGAGATATCGCAATCTCGACACCTCTCGATAGCTGGTGGATCGATTGAGAAAGCTCCTGTCTCCTCGACAGCTCCTCGATAGCTTCTCGATAGCTGTATCTGTCGAAGTTTAAAGCTCAGCACCTCCTCAACACCTCCCGATTGATCGAGGTTATGGGAATTCAGATTTCCAAATCTAATTTTCGGCCCAAGCTGATGTATTTGTGTAGGATTTCTTTTCTCACAACCCTAGACCTATATAAGGCTTATTTTAGAGGCCGTCACATAAGAGAATACAATGAGAACATATGCAAAAGGTGATCGATGCCTTATTCTTTTTGAAAGAAGCTACTGTGTCTTTTGCGCCTTAGGGTTTTGTAACCAAGTGCTTCTTGATCTTCATTATTGATAAAGTGAAGAACTTTGCAGCCAACATCTTATTCTAGTTGGTGATTGAAGTCGCGTACTGGGATCCGCACAATTGGTTAGTCACGTACTGGGATTCGTGCATCATCAAAAAGGGTGGCGTTCATATATTGAAGAGTTCAGAGGTTCTGAAGCGGTAGAAGGTTTCTGCTGTGAGTTCATCTACGGGGATTGTAGAGTCTAGGGACAAAGGTTTTGTACTAGATCTGAAACTTCTCTTTACTATAGTGAATTGCTTTTCGAGAAGGTTTCCTCCCAGGTTTTTTTACTGTGAAACTAGTTTGTTTCATTGGTTTTCCTGGGTCATCATATCTTGTCTTATTTACTTTTCTGTTGCACATGATTTTGACATGATATTGATGTTTGTTTGTTTTAACAAGTTTTATTCATAATTAATCTAATTAACAACTTGGGTTTAAAACTTGTTAATTTTATCAACCGGGGTCTAAATTTCCCAACAAGTGGTATCAGAGCGGGTACACTCTGATTGGATTTATTTCCTGAGTGTGATCCTTGACCCCTATTGTCATGGAGACTCTTGATTGTTTTGATTTGCATGATCTTATGTTGAATGATGATGATGATGTTCAAGATGCCTATTGCAAGCTTTATAATTTTTGTATAAAATCTCTTGAATGTTCTACAAAATTAAAAGCTAAATTTAAAAAGGTCAAGCTTAAAAAAGATGATTTGATTGCAAAATTGGATGAAGCCAATAATTTAAATTTGAATTTGAAATTTAAAAATCAAATTTCATCTCAGGTGGATAAAATTAAGAGTTTGGAAGAGCAACTAGTTGATTTTAAAACTGAAGTTGAAAGATTAACTAGTGTCAAACTTGTTGTTGAGCCTAACTCAAAAGAATAAGATTTTTATATTCCTCCATTTAAAAGGAATAATGAAGAGTTGAAGGCTAATATTGCTAGGATAGACAAAGGTAAAATTTCTGATGTTAATGCTGAAGTTTCTAAACCTATGTCTAAAACTCCTCCTAGGACGAATGAAAAATATGAATTTGTCCCCATTTGTCATCATTGTCATATTGTTGGTCATATTAGGCCAAATTTTCCTAAGTTGAGGTCTCTGTCAACCTCTAAGGCTAGACCTTCTTCAAGAAAGTCAAGTAGCTCTAAAACTACTCATGTTTGTCACCATTGTGGTGTTTTTGGACACATTCGTCCTAATTGCTTTAATTTGTATCCTCATAAGCAATTGTCCAAACGGTCATAGGTTTCCTCTCAATGACCTACACCTTTGTTTGGAGAGTTATTAAAAGTTTTGAGCTTTTTAACTCAATTTCAGGAAAATTTTAATTCTTCTATGTCCTTTAGTAGATATACTAGGACATGTGCATTTTCATCTTCACGGCCAAAGACTCGTGCTGTGTGAGTGAGAAAGGAGCCTAAGACTTAATTGTCTTTTCTGTTTGTCCTCTGCTTTAATTCTTTCTATCTAAAGTAAGACTCTCTTTACTTGATTTCTTATCTGCTTTTGAAATCATGCTTTCATGCATCTGCACCTTTCTATCATGCCTTCATGCATTTGCATCTTTCTTTCATGCTTTCATGTTGTTTGTCTGTTTTTGTTTGGTTGTTTAGTCTTTATTTATTTATTTATTTTTCAAAATAAAAAGAGAAAAATCAAAATCAGAAAAATACAAAAACAGTGTGTGTTTTGTGTACATTGGTACTTGTGTACCTTGGATGGCCATTGAAACAAAGTTTTCTAAACTTTGTATCTCTTGTAACTTAGATGAGCATCTCTATGCACAACTAAGCAAGTGAGCTTTATGGCTCTTGTTTGTGATGAGTAAGATTAAGTTATCTCTTGCACTTAACACTCGTATCACTCTTTTTGATGGAAAGGATTAGAAAATCCTAAGAGAAAGGCATAAATAACCATCTCACCACTGTTATCCGCTAATCATAATATGACATCTGTATGCTTCGGCATAGCAAAAGTGCAGTGTCAATGACATTTGTGTGCTTCGGCATAGCAAAATTGGAATGTCAAATGCTTAACATAATTGGGTATTTCTTCTATATCTCTTATATGCCCATGCATGATTTGCTTAAAAAGAAAAATATGCAAAGAAAAATAAAAAGCAAAAAGATAAAAAATGCTTTAAATATAATTGCAAGCGTGTATTCTAGGAGATGTGGGAGTTATAGGATGTATCTCGAAAGTGATAGTCCTCATCAAACAGTTATGATTGTGTGTGAGTTAAAGTGATTTTCTCATATCTAAAATCGTCATAGCATGTATACACTTATGCAATCTTGCGATATTTTTCACACACAACACGCAATATTCTTTGCTACTCTTGATACATATGCAGGTACAATGTGATTTGGCCTTCACAAGGTTTTACATGTGTTAATGTATGCTCACTGAACTGTCTTGGTTTGTTTTTGAAATATAAAATTGGTTAGACTTGTTGTGTGTTTGTGTGTGTGTGTGTTTTGCATCTTTCTATAATCTTGTCATCCATAGCATCTTGTTTCATTACATTCATGCATTTATATGGATTCTTTGTACCCCTTTGATCATCTTTATATTTCTCGGGTGAAGCTTTCTAGATTCTTGTACCCTTTCTCAATCATGACAAAAAGGGGGAGAACTTGTGGAGAATATGTGATTTCTTTTTAAGATTCTACATGTTAAGGGGAGAAATACATGCCATTGTAAGGGGGAGTTGTGTTTCATCTTGTTGGGGGGAGTTCTTACCTCCTTCTTCTTGTACCTTAGGTCTTGTGACCATTTTTGACATACATTCTACTTATCTTCTTTATATGTTGATGTATGTTTCTTTCACCTACCTTTACATGTGTTGTTTCTTTTCTATCTTCATACACATGTTTCTTATAGCTTGTATGCAATCTATTATTTCTGTTTCACACAAAGATGCCTTGATGAGTTTTGTTTAAAGTGTTTCAGAAATACAGGTTGTCAAAGTCTACTTGCCATAAACTCTCTTCTTGCAAAGTTTTTCAAGAGTTTGTGTTAGGATATATTTTATTGTATTCAACAAGTGAATATGAGTTGAGTGATTTATGACTTCTCTTATACTTCATTTGTTTGTTGTAGTTTTGTAACGGATTGCCAAAGGGGGAGATTGTTAAGGACATATTTTGTGTAATTGGCTAATCCTTTGACAAAACGCACTTTACTTGTATTTGGATAGATCTAGGATGTATTTAATACTTCAAAGAACACGTTGTTCAAGTCTAGTATTAAAGCCATGAAGATTGAACCAAAAAACAAGTGAAGAAAAGTTGTTCATTAAAGCTGGACAAATAGCTCGACACTTGAGGACAGATATCTCGACAGCTACTCGACACCTCTCAACAACTAGGCTATCTATCGAGCTCTTCAGTTGAGAGATATCGCAATCTCGACACCTCTCGATAGCTGGTGGATCGATCGAGAAAGCTCCTGTCTCCTCGACAGCTCCTCGATAGCTTCTCGATAGCTGTATCTATCGAAGTTTAAAGCTTGACACCTCCTCGACACCTCCTCAACACCTCCCGATCGATCGAGGTTACGGGAATTCAGATTTTCAGATCTGATTTTCGGTCCAAGCTTATGTATTTGTGTAGGGTTTCTTTTCTCACAACCCTAGACCTATATAAGGCTTATTTTAGAAGCCGTCACATAAGAGAATACAATGAGAATATATGCAAAAGGTGATCGATGCCTTATTCTCTCTGAAAGAAGCTACTGCATCTTTTGCGCCTTAGGGTTTTGTAATCAAGTGCTTCTTGATCTTCATTGTTGATAAAGTGAAGAACTTTGCAGCGAACATCTTCTTCTAGTTGGTGATTGAAGTCGCGTATTGGGATCCGCGTAATTGGTTAGTCACGTACTGGGATTCGTGCATCATCAAAAAGGGTGGCATTCATATATTGAAGAGTTCAGAGGTTCTAAAGCGGTAGAAGGTTTCTGCTATGAGTTCATCTACGGGGATTGTAGAGTCTAGGGACAAAGGTTTTGTACTAGATCTGAAACTTCTCTTTACTATAGTGAATTGATTTTTGGGATTGTTTCCCCTCAGGTTTTTTTACTGTGAAACTAGTTTGTTTCATTGGTTTTCCTGGGTCATCATATCTTGTCTTATTTACTTTTCCGCTGCACATGATTTTGACATGATATTGATGTTTGTTTGTTTTAACAAGTTTTATTCATAATTAATCTAATTAACAACTTGGGTTTAAAACTTGTTAATTCTATCAACCGGGGTCTAAATTTCCCAACAAGATTTACATTGATTGTGCTCTTTAAGCAAAAATATAAAAGAGTGGGAAGATATATAAGCACAAGTTTACACATGTATCAAAACCAACATGACAATTGACTAATCATTCATGACAAGTTTGAAAATCGATTTACAACAATCACACATAGATGTCAAGATATTTCCCACAAAGATATAAGTCCATAAAGAACAAGCTAAGATCGTAAATGCACAAAGCCATTAGTATGGAGGTACAAGGCAAAACTCACATGTGATATGTGCTCAAACATATACGATCAAACTTTTTGAATTTTTCACTTTTTATGTGGTTTTGGATTTTTACTCACACAAAACTAAAACATAAAAGTAAGATCAAAACAAAAGCAATGCATACAAATAAATGCAAGATGCAGAAAATGCATGAAGACATGACATTTAATGCATGAAGGGTCCAACAAAGATTGAAAGAATTAGATCAAGGATCAAAAGAGTAAAGGCTCAACCATAGGAACCCTTCCTCATCCAAACAGATTGATTGTTTGGAATGAGTGTCTTATGAGAAGTGAGACGAGGGTTGGAAGAATGATAACCGGAGATGCACATAGACAACGAGTTAAAAGCATTATACACTTTCTTTAACAACATGCTATTTTCACTCAAAACCGGTTTACCCTTTTTAGCACAACTTCCAAGAAGCTTAAGTTTCTCTTTTCTTTTGATTCTTTTGAGAGCATGAAACATAGAGCAATGAGGTCTTAGATAATCAAAAGCATCACAATGGTGACAAACAATGTGTTTAAGTCCACTAGGTTTTTTGGGAAGGGATCTAACAACATGGTTTTGTTCTCTCTTCAACTTATGATATTGAGGTCTTATATGACCAATCACACCACAATGGTGGCAAGTTGGAACAAACTTAGATCTATCCAAAGCCTTAGGTTGAGACCTAAACAAAGGCTTTGACTTAACAACCTTTCTCTCCACCTTTTGATTTCTTTTATGTGGAGGAATGTACACCAATTTGTCCTTTGAGGTAGAACTCACAATAGGCACAAAATCGGGTATCACAACATGATTGCAACAAATATTTTCATCCTTTTTAGCAATAGGTTCAGCAATCAAACACTTGGCATGCATCTTAAGAGATTCATTTTCACATTTTAGCTCATCAACAAGTTTGTTAGACAAAACAAGTTTAGCATCCAAGTTCATATTCAAACATTCAAACTCTTGTAGCTTTTCAAGAGAATTTTCAGCAAGTTTCTTATATTTCTCAACCAATTTGTTGGATACATTGCGCTTAGCAATCAAATCATCATTTTCACAAAATAACTTGCTCAAATTCTTTTGAAACTTCTTATTAGCCTTTTTCTTCAAGAGTTTGTCATTTGGAATATCAACAACACCCAAATATTCATGTAACATAGCATCACAATCATGAGAATTATCACTCATAGAGGCATTTTCACAAACACGTGGCATGTTACATTCATTAACATCCAAAACATGCATAGAGGCATACAAAGCACTATCCATGGCAAATAAACACAAGGGGTCAAGGATCACACTTAGGTAATTAAACCACAACAAGTGCACCCGCTCTAATACCAATTGAATGTTCAAATAGTGTGTAAAACACATGAACGTTTAGACCCTCAAAATACAAAATATCAATTCAAGCTTATTATCAAACAATGTATGTGCGGAATATGAAAATAAGCTAAACCAGAATTGATAAAACAATCTAAACCAAATAAAATTACAACCACAACAGAAATTAAATGGCAAAGATTAAGGGAAGAGAGATGCAAACACAAAGACAACACAGCGATGTGTTATCGAAGAGGAAACCGAAGTCCTCAGCGTAAAACCTCTCTGCCGCCCTTCAAGCGGTCAATAATCCACTAGAGAATCCAGTTGGGATACATGAACAGCAGAAGACCCTTCAAGCCTAATCTACCCAGTGTACCTAAGCCCTCCAAGCTTTTTGCTCCAATGAGGTTACGCCGAACCTTTGTCTTCTCTAGCTTACCAGATTCTGCTATAGCCCAGTGCATCAACCAAAATCAATTGGTCCCTTCCTAACTGCTTCCCAAGCACCAAATAGCCTTCTCACAGATATGGGTATGGTGAGAAAAGGTTTTGGCTAATGTACCTTTCAAAGATGTAACAATGGAAAGGGTGAAAGTAGAGGAATTTGGAGAAACAAAGACGAAGATTGTGGATGAGTCAATCTTGTTTTTCTCTAGGGTTTCTCTCTCAAAATTCTCTATGGAAGCTCTCTACAATACGTGGGTATAAGGGGTATTTATACTAGTGTGTGTTTGGAATGCAAAAGGTCAGGTTTGTAACAAACAGGGTGGTTTGGCAGCTTGGCCTCGCGACTTGATTGAGTCGCGAGTCTAATCCGCGAGTTAATTACCTAGCCAGACTGGAAGTTTTGTCCTGTAGTGCTCCAGCTGCCGTGACTCTTCAGCTCCCCTGCATGCTTCACACATATGCCTCCTTTGGCGACTTGCCAGCCGCGAGCTAGCCGCAAGATCCAGTCGCGAGGCCCTGTTTGAGTGCACACTCTTGAGCTTTTCTTCACACTCTCTCACAAACTACCCTTACATGATTCCCACTTAAATACAGGGTTTATAAATGCTGAATTACAAGCAAATTTGGCACAGAATAAAGCCAACAGAATGGTTGATTAAATTTAACCTTACACATTCTTTTTATTAGATTCATCCAATCTCACAATCAATTCTTCTCTTTCAAGATTAGCCAATTTTAACTCTTCCTTGAATTTATTAGCAATTTTCATCAATTTAGTTAATTCCCTACGAAGAGTTTCACAGGCATTAATAAGATCAACAGAGACAATAGTATCTTCTTTATTAAATTTTTCACAAATATGAGCAGAAAGATACTTAAAATTATCCATGACAGCAGGGATCAATGATCTCACTCAAGGCGTTAAACCAATCAGAGCGAACCCACTCTGATACTACTAGTTAGTTTGTTTAGACCCCTAAATACATAGATTAGTTTAACCTAATGAATTAGCCAAGTATTTACTTAAGTTAATTATGAGATCTAGGTTACACACATGCAAAAATATTACTTGGTGCGGAAAAGTAAAGAAGACAGTAATATGATGACCTAAGAAAATCAATGAAACCAACCATTTCAAGGTAAAAACATAGGGAGAATTTAGCCTAGTTATCCTCAAGGTAAACAAACATATTACAATAGATTTAAACCCTAAATCTTAAGCTACCTAAAGTAAAACTTACTAACACGATCACGTGTAGTTTCAACTTCATGGACTCTTCTATCTTGGATTTGTTGAGCACAAACTCCCTGTTTGTAACTTTGAGATCCCACTCAAATGTTCCATATCAACATCAGTTGTTGACCTTGTAGTAGCAACTTTAGATCTACCGGTTTTAATGATATGAGAATGATTTCTAGTAGTGACTTTGGAAGGAGAAGGCACAGTACATTTTAGATCTCACAAGAGCATCTCCAAAGTCTTCCAAGAGCTTCTAAAACGTAATTAGGGGTTTCCTTTTATACCTTGTAGTGTTGGAATGAAACTCTAAACGTTTTCATGGGCTTGGGCCTGATTTAAATTATTCAGAATTAACTTATCTGCAATTTTCGATCGGTCGAGTCTAATTTTCGATCGGTCAAGCTTCACAAAACTTGAACTCTTCTTTCTGCAACTTGAATGTTCTAGAATCTTGATTTGTACACTCTTAGCAATGTCTAACACCTAATCTAGACATATTTTTGTTCTCGGTTTACCAGCATACACAAAATAAGAATCTAAACATTTAATCCTAAATATTTAGAACCTAACACTTTAAAAAATATATAAAATTGAACATTTTTTTTTTCTACTCTTACGAGTATTTAAAATTTGAATTTAGAATAAAAATTCAAAGTTTGAAACCACCAAAAAAAAAAAAAAAAAAAAAAAAAAAAAAAAAAAACACACACACACCAAGATATGGAAGAGGGAAAAAAAAATAGTGATGGTTTTAGTGTCTTAAAGACCATCAAGTAACAAAGCCAAAAAAAAAAAAAAAAAAAAAACCCATCAATTAGTTTATTACTATTATTTATTATGTGTAAAATATGGGACCCACTAATTAAAAAAGTGCAATAATGCTACCGTCACAAACAAAATTAAATTTTTTTTTTTTTTTTTTTATAATTGCTTAGGTGACTAGATGTTAACGGTAAATAAAAATAAAAATAATTAAAGAAAAATATTATGTCTACAACATTTTCACTACAGATCATAAGTGATAGGTTGTTATTGGCTACTACAGATAGGCAAAAAAGTAATTTCAATTGTGGATTCAAATTAGAATCAATAATAACTTACCATATATAATTTATTGTGAAAATATTATGAATATAACACTTCTCATAATAAATGATGGACCAAAATAAGAACACTAAAATTTACCAACCTTCTATTTAAATAATATTACCAACTTAACCACTATGATATAAAAATTGTTGTACCTATAGCACTAACAAAATGGGAAACGCAAAAAGTGCCGGGACTTTTAGTGAGAAAAGTAAAATAACTGAAACAAACTTTTGACTTTTATGTGAGCTTTATACTCCCTTTTGTGTGGTGCTATTGCTAGCTTCATTCCTCTTTTTAATTATTCCAAATTATGCCCTTAGTTTTGTTTGATATTACTTAGAATTAGAGAGTGTTGCTTTGTAATTATTTTATGTTAGGAGGGGCAAGACATAGGTCGAGGCATACATGAATAATGTTTTTTTGAGCAGTAAGGGGGCAGTTCCCCCCCCCCCCCCCCCTCCCCCCTCGGCTCCACTGTTGAAATAACCCAAGGCTTTGATGCTAGTTTGTAGTAAAAGCTGAAGCTTTAACAAAAATTTGTTGAGAATAGCAAAAGTGTAAATATTTATTTGTTGTATGTATCCAAATAATAACGGGTTTATGCAAAATAGAAATAGAAAACAGAAGAAATAATCACACAGGTAACATAAAGATTTACATGTTTTGGCTTTTGGCCTACGTCCACATGAGGCATCAAGGAGGAAGTTTCACTAACAAACGAAGGAGAGTACAAAGGTGGTACCAAAAACACTTTCACAAAACCTAAACCCCAAATACACCCAAAAAGCTCACAGACACCAAAAGCACAAACAAAGTCACGGCTTACTCTGATTACCACTCATCAATTGCAGAAGGTATTTGGTATCAAATAATAGCATATTAGCTGTACCAAAATCTAATAAGTGAGATACAAGTTTGCAAAAAAATAACTACCTCACTAACAACGAAAAACATGTGTTAATGGATAATTATTTTACATACATGTCTCTTGTTTATTAAATTTTGTTATTGATGACGTGATATTATTTGATTTAAAATACTATTTCCATAATTGCTGCATAACATACATACATACATACATACATATATATATATTTATATAAAAGGACAAGTCGGCTAGGGTAACAAGCAAAACCTAAGTCGGCAATCACAAGTCCTAATTTAAGTAGGACAAGGTCAATGAGATATTATCCCATGCAGCGCACATAAGGTGGTTATAAAGCACCTGATTCAAGCCACTAACACTTCTCTACGTGCATGGATCTTTCATTTAATTTCCAAGCTATTAACCCTTTTATGCAGCAAGGTAATAGGTGCAACATTCTACATCAACGACCCCATCAGTGCTAGATCAAATCCAAATCCATCCCCAATAGATGATGATGGCCACGGCAGTCACACCGCATCCACCATAGCAGGTGCCTCGATAGCAGGCGCGAGCTTTTACGGTTTAGCCAAAGGCACAGCTCGAGGTGGGGTTCCATCAGCACGCATTGCAATGTACAAGGTGTGTTGGAACGGAAGTTGCAGTGACATAGACCTTTTGGCTGGATTGGACGATGCCATTGATGACGGAATTGACATGCTATCAATATCTATCGGAGGAGGCGCAAGTAGCTTTTTTGAGGATTCCATTTCAATCGGTGCTTTTCATGCAATGAAGAGGGGGATTTTCATAACATGTTCAGCGGGGAATGACGGCCCAAGTTTGCCTACTGTGGAGAACACAAGTCCTTGGAAAATGACTGTTGGTGCTTCTTCCATTGATAGGCAGTTTAGAACTCCAGTTCAAGTTGGAAATGGCTTACAAACTGATGTAAGTCGCTTCTTTCTTTTAGGGATGGTGTACAAAGTTTTGCTACAGTAAAATTTTTAAATAATATAGCACTAGATTTATAACATTTAATCTAACAAAAAATATGAAAATATTTCAATGGAAATGATCCTAAAGCAACTTGTGGCATTAATTATGATGGTCTTGCTTAGTAAAGGAATTCCTCTAGATGGTCATTTTCCATTTCACTTAAAACATGTGGAATTCATTTCATAGTTAAGATTTAAAATAATTTTTTTTTTAATCATGTACAGAGTGTCACAGTATTTAAAAGATTTTAAATGGGGATGATCCTCTCTCTCTCTCTCTCTCTCTCTCTCTCTATATATATATATATATATATATATATATAATCTCATTTAGAGTGTCACAATATTTAGTAAAGGAGTGCTTTTATCTAGGAGCATGATCCTTTTCCATTTCACTTTATCATAAGCACATTACATTTACTAGGGCATTGAATAACAGGGACTTTTCATCAACGCATTTTCACCAAAAAGGAAGATGTACCCTCTAACCACCACGGGATTAGCAGCCAGTAGTACCTTATCTCCAAATTTATCTCCCTGGTAATTAGAGAGCACTTTCAATATCATGATTTATACTATAATTGAAGATCACCTAACCTAATATACATTCAGAGTCAGATTGTTAATATTAGAAGCACTAATCAATTAAAGAATTGGGCAGGGAATGTATTTATGGAACTCTGGATGCGAATAAGGTCAAAGGAAAGATCGTGTTATGCAATGAATCATCAGATGAAGCTTACATTAAGAGTATAGGTGGAGCTGGGGACCTCGTATCTCTCGTAAAGACAAAAGATTACAACTTTGTGACACTCATCCCTGGTGCCTATGTTGATTCTAGTTTTGCTAACAAAATTATTACATATGTCAACTCAACCAAGTAAGTAAGAAGAATCAGATTTGTTATATATAAAATCCCCCCATAATTGCTAGGAGGAGGGTTGTTATTAATTAGATTTTTTTATTCTAGGTTCGCCTAGCGCCTGGTTTTTACTCCTATATATACCTTATATAGGGTTCATTATAACTTATAATTCCTCAATAAATAGAAAAATAACTTGATATTTTAACTTTCTTTAATGATTTTTTTTTTCATTGGTAAAATTTTCAGAAACCCTCAGGCTGTCATATACAAGTCCAAAACAGTACCCAATGCTGCTGCACCCTTTGTGGCTTCCTTTTCATCCTGAGGTCCGCCCAAGATCTCTCGCACAATACTTAAGGTAACCTTTTGCAATGATAAACATTCTAGGCATAAATTTGTGTACTTTTTTTTTAGCATATGATGGTTTTAAATTACTTCTGATTTGCAGCCGGATATTGTGGCACCTGAAATAGATATTCTAGTTGCTAACTCTAAACTTAAATCAGTAACTGGGTATCTTGAAGAAAACCGGTTTGATGTGTATAATATACTCTCTAGAACTTCAATGGCTTGCCCTCATGTGGCTGCTACCGCTGCCTATATCAAAACATTCCACCCGAATTGGTCTCCTTCTGCAATTATATCGGCCCTAATGACAACTGGTTAGTGCCTTGAAATTGTCCCATTTTAACTCATGATGTGTTAAAGATGAGTGTCATTTTACAAGAACCTCCATTAAAATGGTGTCAATAAGAGGTTTTTAATGTTTATTTCAAATTCTCCAATGCCATCACACTGCTCATTGTTTACCAACAATGTGGATAATATGCCAATTGGTTTAGTATAAATATTACTCATGTTAATATGTTTCCATTGTCACATGACAATCTATAAATGTATGGTATTCATTTTATCAGTAATGTTAAAGATACTAGAAATTTTATTGCATAACCATTACAAACCGATGTTTCATTATTCGCAAAAAAAATAATTTAAATATTTATTTATTATTTATTGAAGATGCACCAATGAAATTCATATTGTTACTTTAGATTGTAAACCTCTGGTAGTAAAATTTGTAATTATCTTAACATTTGTATTCCTTCTCTGTAAACACATTGATCAAGATATCATCTCAAATTTCCCAAAAATATGTTTTATATGAAAAGTTAGGCTTTTTGAGTGTTTTATAATTTTGCTTCTTGATTAATGATCAGCATCTGAATTGAAAATTAAGGATGACCAAGCTGAGTTAGCCCGGTTTGATATATGACATGTCAACGTCCGACTACGTCCGCTTCCTATGTAATGAGGGCTACACTGGGACAATGCTACGCCTGTTCACTGAAGAGATCACCAATTGCTCAAGTGTCCCAAAGATTGGAGGACATGATGCCCTAAATTACCCATCCATGTATTTTCAGTTTAAAAACACTAACTCTACTATATCAGCCATCTTTCATGGGACAGTAACAAATGTGGGCCCTAGAAAATCTATATAAAAGGCAACTGTCAGGGCGCCGAAGAATCTCAAGGTCACTGTTATTCCGAATAAGTTGACTTTTAGTCAATTGAACCAGAAAAAATCTTTCAAGGTTGTGATGCAGGGGCCACCACAATTGCTTCCAATTAACCAAATGACAAGTTTATCAGCATCATTGGAATGGAGTGACGCTACACATAGAGTTAAGAGTCCCATATTCATTACTCTGACTCCGCCGCGACAGATGTAGGTGAGATTTCTTAGGCCTAATGTCTAATAAAGCAGATCTTCTGCTTACCACACCCCCCCCCCCCCCTCCACATAGAGTTAAGAGTCCCATGTTCATGTCTTTTGCATTTTACCATTTTGTTGTGATATATAAACTAATTGAACAAAATACATTAATTAAAAATGGCCAAAAATATGTCATTGTTGATGACTCTGACCTTATTTAAAATTTTATGATGAAAGAGTGCTCCAATGAGCGCTCACTAGGTAGCTAGATAGAGCAGTAAAAAGAAAGAGATTTAATTAATTATTTCTTAGAAACCACTCCTCGGATGTTCATCCCAATAGAGCAATTTAGATTGCCATACTAGCCTGACAACTCCCATCTTTACCTTACTTACATAATTGCTCGCATAAGCTTGGCACAAAACACCTTTAACAGTTTAACTTGGCCACTCAATGCATAAAAGTTGAAGCTCAAGTCCAAATGAGCAAAGTAATCTCCTTATGTGATCCCATAATTATGAACACGTGAATCTTTCTTCAGTTTCTTAGTTATAGGCATGACTGTTATTTTGATCTTGAAATGTCCTTTAACCTCAACTTCTATCAAGCTACTGTTGCGAAGCCTTGTTATTGCAACACTTGGTGATGTCATGGACTACCACTTAGTGCCTTCACCATCAAGTTTATGGATTCACCATTGAAACCTAGGGAAATGTGGTCATTGGAGTCGTCCCAAATTAATGTATCCTTGGCGCCAATGAAGAGAGTGTGGGTGTCAAAGAGAATTCCTAGAGATTGGACCCAAGTGAAGTCCCGCTTCATGTTTTGGTTTCTTTTTCCAAAGTGTGCAGTGATATGGAGGTTAGAATAAAAAACAATACAGAAGTCTTGCCCTCTTTTGCCATGAAGTAAAAACTGATTCCATCTTCACCAACAAATCGTGGATCTTGGCACACGGCACCAAGTGGGTTGCAATTTGAT
The DNA here is from genome assembly GCA_030021035.2 of Notholithocarpus densiflorus. Lineage (NCBI taxonomy): Eukaryota > Viridiplantae > Streptophyta > Magnoliopsida > Fagales > Fagaceae > Notholithocarpus > Notholithocarpus densiflorus. Next base: position 1,034,911 of record JARYZH020000086.1, on the reverse strand, counting down.
CAAATTTGCATGCATCAATGTTATCAAAATTCACATAACTCATATTTTATATTTTCAAGACACAGTGATAGATTTAGTACACAACAATTTGTTAGCGTAGGCCAATTATAGGATCTAGTTGAAATGATAAAAGTGGCACCAATTGTATGCATGCCAATTCTTGGAAAATGTTAAAAGTGTTATCTCCTTTCTTTCAAAAGGCTTACAAAATAACACGGTAACAAATTTGACTAGTGTCATTATCACTTCAAAAATATAATAAATAAATGTATAAATAATTTTTTTATTTAATTCTTAACACACATGAATCAAGATATCTATTTCTATTGACTTGATCCAATAAGATTGTCACATATAAGTTTTGGAAAATTCTTATGTTTTCATAAGTTTTCGAAGGATGATTTTTTTTTTTTTTTTGTCCACACAATTATTCCATAATAATTTGATTTTTAGACATATTAGGTGTATTCACTATTGGACTTAAATTTATTACTGATTTACTGCCTGAGATAATACTTATATGCTTTGTTTCATTGTGAGTTTGACCCCTGCCCCCAAAAACTGAATGTGAGTGCATGTGTATATGTGTTGACAGACTTGCATGTCATATGATTTAACTCACCTGATTTTCATCTTACATCAACAGCCAAAAAGTTCTATCCTTCAAGACAGCGGTTAACCCTCCCCCTTAAACCGGGATCAAAGGAAAAGCCTGTTGTTCTTAACTACAAGAAAAGTCTCAAGGATTATTGTGATGGAAACCACTTGACTGTAGTGTTCAAGGACCTGGGCACACAAGTTTCCTATCGCACACTTTTCTTCTTTGAATACTTGGGTCCTTTGCTCCTTTATCCCATCTTTTATTACTTCCCTGTCTACCAGTTCTTTGGCTACAAAGGGGAGCGAGTCATCCACCCAGTTCAGACATATGCTTTATATTACTGGTGTTTCCACTACTTCAAACGAATTATGGAAACATTTTTTGTGCATCGGTTCAGCCATGCAACCTCACCACTCTCCAATGTGTTTCGTAATTGTGCATATTATTGGACCTTTCCTTGAAGGTTTAGATCTTCAACTATTGTTGATCTTGATGCAGCAACTTCAGATCTACCAGTTCCAAAGATATGAAAGTGATATCCGATAGTGACTTTAATAGAGGAAGGCATAGAACCTTTTAGATCTCACAAGAGCACCTCTAAAGTCATAATAAAATGTGCCTAGGGTTTCCTTTATATACTAGAAGAAACTAGAAGAAGTAGATCTGAAACCCTAATCCTTTTTGGGCTTGAACTGTTGTTTGGGCTTAATTAAAATTCTGCAGATACGACTCTTAATCGATCGAACTAGGCAGATTTTGAATTCTTCTTTCTACAGCTTGTATGTTCTTGAATCTTAACTTGAATCACCTTGAGCATTATCTAATAATACCTATAGACTCTAGGATCTATATCTAGACAAGTTTATGTTCACGGTTTTCCAATTGTTCTAAACTTTTAGAACCTAACAATCTCCCCTGTAAGAACCAGATTTGAGTCCTTAGCCCAAAAGGTGGATGGACTTCAGCCCAAAAAGCCAAAAACAATGAATTCGTAGAGAATGGGTTGGAAAACTGGGCTTTAATGAATCAGAAAAACATTAAAGCAGATCCAGATGACAAGTGAATGAAACTAGACAGGTTTATGCTGAAGAAAATAGTCCTCAGCACAGTCCGAGGAGATCAGTTCTTATATATTTCTTTCAGGTTTAATTACAAAGTTGGTTCTTAGTGTTACAGTGTTTTTCTCTTTGTTTCTCAATCCCCTTCTCCCATTGTCCCCTCCTTTTATAGTCTCTTCCTCTTTAATCTCTACCCTCCACGTACTGGCCAGATGGTTGGTATCGATACTTGTCCCATCAGCCATTTCCTAAAGTTTTCATGTAGTAGCTGTAAGGTTGAAAACTACTATTCAGGTATCACCTCCACATTAATTCGGCCAGGAAGTTAGCTGCAGAGCATTTAATGCGGTGGTAACAGATTTCTCATTAGATATTTTAGGATTCCTCCCTATCTGATGTCTCTACAATGCTTATCCGCCCCAACAGAATTTCCTGGAACGTCACCCTGGTTGATAAACTACCTCTTCGGACCTCGGCTTTGTCTAGCTGAGGATGCATTTATCCTCGGCCCACCCTATTGAGCCATTATGACCAAAACTAACCTTTTTATTTACTAACACAGTCTCTTTTGGCAAAGATTTCTCCTCCTCGGATAAACCCTCGTCCTCGGCTTAGGCCGCAAGCCCAATATACAAATAGATAATGAACTCCTGAGCCCAATATCCCTACAATAGCCCCTCAAGATTCTTATTTCTGGCTCCTCGGGAAGAAAGGAGGATTTCGATGTCACTATATTTGCTCAGTGCTTATTTCGCCCTACCTCTGCTTATAAAGACGCCTTTTTAACTGCACAAGGCATGCTCCTGGTGCTGCGGCATTCGAGATGCATCTTCATTAAATTCTTACGGCTCCCTGTCCCCCACGTTATATAACGTGATGCGAATCCAGCAGTTGAGGATTTCGCTGGGAATCGAGTAGGAATTTTCCTGCTCTCAGCTCTCTCCTTGGTATAAATACCTCTCAAATCAATCATTCACCTTATCTTAGCATTCATTTCATTCTAGCGCACATACACTGAATTTGCAAACCTTCCCAACTTACTCGTGCCTCTACAAATACCAAAAGTCTGTCCAAGGACACCTTCCTCATTTCTATAAGTCTTCATAAGTCTTTACGCTTTTCTTTTCCATATATTTTTCTATTCTTTGTACTTGTCCTCTCCTCATCTCTATTTTCTCCTCTCAATCCTTTTAGTTTTCTTCAAACTCTTCTAGAAATGGTAGATTTAAGAGTTTAGTAGACTCCGATGAGGGGTTAGAGAACTTTAGGGCTCAGTATAGGATCCCTCCAAGAGTAGGCATTAGGTACTGTAAAGAGGGACAATGGCACGAAGACAAGCAAGAGGGAAAGGTAGTAATCCCGATGATTGCCTTCATAGAGGGATTATCTTAGGGCCCGTAATCAGGGATGAGAATCTCTATGAGCACCGTAATCAAGGATTATCTTAGGGCCCATAGGTTAGCTCCTACCTAGTGTGCCCCAAATATGTTCAGGATCTTAGGTTCTTTAGATGCCCTTAATGAAAAAATAGGTTTAGGTCTGACCCACCACGATGTCAACTAGGTCTATAACCTTCACCATCTAAAGGGGCAGGGGTACTACTTGAAATCAAGGTACCCTGAGGTTAGACTTATCCAGTGCCTCCTTGAATCTAACAAGGGGCTGAAAAAAGATTTTTTGATCGTGTCAGGAGAGTGGCACAATGGCCTCCCCTGCCCGACAAGAGAAGGGATACCAGGTGAGGCCTTAGGTTCAGGAATATATTTTTTTTTAATTACCTCGTTCCCTTTGATTCGTGCCATTCTTGATTCTGATGGCTCTTGTTTGTCTCTTTGATGATTTTGTAGATAGACATGCTGCCGAGCCAAATTTCAACCTGGTCAACAAGGATAGCCTAGACAAAATCCTTCGGGCCGAGGTATTTGTCAACAAAGACGATCAATTACGAGCGGCTCACTTGATCCTAGGATACACGCCAATCTCGTCCAGTTTTCAAGCGCCCAAGTGCGTCATTAAAGCCAAAGATCCTCGCCTACACCGAATAAGTGTTGCAGTCCCCGGTTTTCTCCTTCCCGAGGGCGCTCTTATTCTAGAAGGCACTCTTGTCACTCAACCTATCCCAAAAGGCATCCCCAAAGTATCTTTTCCATTTCAACACCCACATGGTGAAGCTACTTCTTCTCAACCTACCAGCTAGGAAGAAGACGAGGAAGAAGAAGAAAGGCAAAAGGAGGTAGTAGACGTCTCAGACTCAGACAACCTTTACGAGGTTTTTAACCAGCCCTTGTCCCCTAAGACATCAACTGTTGACCTCGACCATTTTTTTCAGCCTCAATCTAGTCACCTCGAAGGAGTTACACCCTTATCAGATGAGATGGGGATCCAAAGGAAGCAAAGGTCAACTCTCAAAGAGTTATTAGAGTCTCAACCGAGGAGAGATGCACTTGGTAAGGCACCTCAAACCAGACTTCCCACTCCTCCGCCTGCACAACCCTTCCAAGCTTATCAAGCCGACCATAAGAGGAAGAGTGAAGAGAAGGGGAAGGAAGTGGTGGAAGTCAAGAAGAACTAATGAAGGAGAAAGAAGAGGGGACCACCGAGCTGCAGCCCCCGTCTGGGCCCCACGCATAGAGCTGGATGGAGCTCCTCTTCTTAATGATACTTCCATCTGAGACTTCCAGCGGGGCACAGCTGGGTACGTTGCTAACGCGGTGGAGCAGTCCTTGTTGCTGCCCAAGGATATGGCTGACCTCAGGTCTATGAGGCAGCACGAAGTCTTCCTCAGACTAAAGAGGGATTTGGCCATGGTAAGTTTTTTAAGTTAAGTTCTTTTCTTTTCTTTTTTAATAACTAACTATACTCCTCTTCCTTTCCAAACCATCTAAGCCACCTTCAGGGCTGAGGAAATGGTGAACCACTCCCATCACAAAATGAAAGAGGAAGAGGGAAGGCGGATAGCTGCCATGGATGCCTTTTAGGTGGCTGAAAAAAGTGTCAAAGATCTCAAGGTCAAGTTGACCGAGGAGGAGAGAGAGAGGAAAAGTGCTATTGCTACCTTGGAGAGCACTGAGAAGCAAGCAGAAGGCCAAAGGGTGCTACTTCATAATGCCGAGGACCAATTGGCCGCCTCCAAGGAGCAAATCATTGCTCTGAAGAAAAAATTGGAGGAGGTCCAAAAGGCCAAGGATCAAGGCAGAGAAAACTCGGGAGGAGGTAGAGCAGCACAGATATGACGTTGGAGTGGCTGAGACCAAGGAAGCCCTTAGGGCTGAGGTCCTAGGGGTATGTAGGACTTACTGTGCCCAGGTATGGGATGAAACCCTCAACCAAGCTGGGGTTGAGGCTTCTTCTATGCTTAGGAAGGAAAAAAGTGTCTACTACCCCCCAGCCATACACCCCTCAGGCTTCTCGGGTCCTAAGGCCGACCTAGTGTCCTCAGATGCAGGTGAAGGTCAAGGCAGCCCACCCAAAGCCCTCATGCGGCCAATACTTCTTCCAAGGAGGCAACGCAGGCCGAGGATACTGCAAAGTCAGGGGATATCAATAAAGGAGTAGTCCAAGGTGTTGACCTACCTCCAGCCGCCCCAAAAGACCTCTTTAAGGAAAAATAAGCTTCTCAAAGCATGGAGTTGGTGTTGGCCACTCTCCTCATACCCCCAAAGGAGGATCCCAAAGCCAAGGCCTAAGTGTCCACCACGGCAACAACTACCCAACCTCCCAAGAATCCAAAAGATAAACTTGTAATAAAAATGAAGCAATAGGTTGTCTCCTTTTTTTCCTTTTTTTTTTTTTTTCTTTTTTTTTTTTCGAGTTCTGTGCTTATGTCAAGCCTTTGTAGTCTTCTTGCCTTTTTCAGAGGCCCAATATTAATGAAAATTGCAAATCTTTACTTTATGATTTTGATGTTAATAATGATCTAAGCTTAACCTTTGCTTGCTCCAACATTTGAGAAAAAAGGTAATAATAAGGCATATCTTGAATTACTGATCTGCATAAGTGGAAACATAGTTCTCACATATCACATGATCAGTAGCAAAACATGTTCAATTTACGAAGTCCTCCATCTCAGTAAAGTATGATTTTAACTTCGAGAAAATACATATTAATATAACCTGCATTCAGGTTTAAACTTACTCTGCTCCCTACTTATTAGTAAGTTTAATGTAGCAAAGGGATAATCAATTCTTAAACAAATACAGGTAAGCCTATAAATGCTTTAAGTGATGCTCATGAACATCCACTTAAGTTTGTTACCACAATGAAGATCTTTGCTGTTTGGAGTAGCTGATCATATTTGACATTTAAGTAATCAATAAGAAGTACTTATTTTACCTTAAGTATGTAATCCACAAAGTCTGAGATAAACTAAGGTTTTGCCTTGTCACTTGTCAAAAATGATAGGAAGTATCAATGATTAAAGGATATCAATTTACCCAAGGTATGTGGTTCGAGGATTCAGGCATGACCAAGGTTCTATTTGATATTTAGTTAGATGTCAAGGAGTATTAATTTATCCAAAATACATGGTCCGAGGAGCCAGGCATAGCTAAGGTTCTGTTTAATACCTAGAACAATGATTAGAAGATATCAATTTACCCAAGGTATGTGGTCCAAGAAGCCAGGCATGACCAAGGTTCTGTTTGACACTTAGATAGATGTCAGTGAGTATTTATTTTTCCAAAGCATGTGGTCCGAGGAGCCAGGCATAGCTAAGGTTCTGTTTAATACTTAGAACAATGATTAGAAAATATCAATTTACCCAAGGTATGTGGTCCGAGGAGCTAGGCATGACCAAGGTTCTGTTTGATACTTAGATAGATGTCAAGGAGTATTAATTTTCCCAAAGCATATGGCCCGAGGAGCCAGGCATAGCTAAGGTTCTGTTTAATACTTAGAACAATGATTAGAAGATATCAATTTACCTAAGATATATGGTCCGAGGAGCCAGGCATGACCAATGTTCTGTTTGATACTTAGATAAATAGTAAAAACGCAATGACATGCAATATAACAAACCCAAATAGGGTGAAGAAAGCCTTCATTAATAATAATATCTTCTAAGATTATGTACATTCCAGGGACGTGGTACAGCCTTTTCCTCTAGATCTTCAAGATAATATGTGCCTATTCTAGCCACTGACGTGATACGATATGGCCCTTCCTAGTTGGGTCCCAATTTTCCCCATGCTGGGTTTTTTGCAGTACCAAAAACCTTTCTTAATACCAAGTCACCAGGTCTTAGTGGCTTTAGCTTTACGTTGGCATCATACCCTTACTTAAGCTTGTGTTGATAGTAGGCCAATTGGACCATGGCATTTTTTCTCCGTTCTTCAATTAAGTCTAAGCTCTTCTCTAATAGTCCATCATTGCTACTCGGAGTGAAGGAACTCGTTCTCAGCGTGGGGAACCCAGTCTCCAGAGGAATGATAGCCTCGACCCCATAAGTCATTGAAAAGGGGGTGTCCCTGGTGGACCTACGAGGAGTAGTCCGGTAAGTCCAAAGGACGTGTGGCAACTCTTCCACCCATTTTCCCTTTGCGTCGTCCAATCTTTTTTTAAGTCCACTCACTATGACCTTATTGACAGCCTTGGCCTATCCGTTCCCTTGTGGATAAGTCGGGGTGAAATATCTATTTGTTATGCCTAGGTCACAGCAATACCTCCTAAAGGCCTTGCTATCAAATTACAATCCATTGTCTAAGATGAGGGTACGAGGGATTCCAAACCGAATGACAATATTCTTCCAAACAAACTTTTTGGCATCCACATCCCTAATATTTGCCAATGGTTCCGCTTTAACCCACTTGGTGAAGTAATCCGTGCCAACCAATAAATATCTTTTATTCCCTGCTGCCTTAGGGAAAGGTCCTACAATATCCAAGCCCCATTGAGCGAAAGGCCAAGGACTGGACAAAGGATTAAGGACCCCTCCAGGTTGGTGAATGTTTGGGGCAAATCCCTGGCATTGGTCACACTTTTTCACATAGTCTTGTGCTTCTTTCTGCATATTTGGCCACCAATAGCCTTGTGTGAGGGCCTTGTGAGATAAAGATCTGCCCCCCGTGTGGTTTCCACAGATTCCTTCATGTAATTCTTCCAAGAGTAGCTCAACTGCTTCAGGGTGTATGCATAGCAGATATGGGACAGAAAAGGATCTTTTATACAACTTTTGGTCCTCGGACAACCAAAACCGAGGAGCCTTCCTTAGTACCTTGTCAGCCTCGGACTTATTCTCTGGCAAAACATCTTCCTTAAGGAATAGTACAATAGAGTCCATCCAGCTAGGACCCACCCTTATTTAATGAACATGAACCATATTTGCTCTTACCTCAACAGGCTTACATAAGTCCTCCACAAAGATTACCCGAGGTAAACTTTGTGCCAAGGAGGTTGCTAGTGTGGCAAAGGAGTCTGCATGTGTACTTCTATTTCTAAGAACTTGTGACAAATTAAAAGACTCAAACCTAGACTGTAAATTTCTAACCTGGCTCAAGTATTCCTGCAATTTGGGATCTCTAGCTTCCAACTCTCCCTAAACTTGGCCCATAACCAGCCTCGAATCAGAGAATACCTCCACTACTTTTCCACCCATTTTCTGAACCATGGTCATCCCTACCAGCAGAGCTTTATACTCAGCTTCATTGTTTGTGGCCGATAAGCCCAATCTCAAGGATTTCTTAATTATGATCCTCTCTGGGGATACCATCACTAGCCTCACTCCAGATCCTTTATGATTCACTGCACCATCAACATAGACCTTCCAAGACAGAGGTTCTTGTAGGGAGATTGTACCAACCGATTTTTCATCTATGTTTTGTTCCTCTACTTTCTCTTCTAATAGGGTTTCAGTAAACTCGGCTACCAGGTCGGCAAGTACCTGACCCTTGACAGAGGTGCGAAGCATGCATTTAATATCAAAGGTCTCTAGGATCGTACCCCACTTTGCAATACTCCCTGTACAGTCAGCGCTCCGAAGTAGAGATCTGAGTGGGAGCTACGTTAGAACAACAACTGTGTGTGATTGGAAATAGTGGGGGAGCTTACGTGTAGCATGCACCACTGCTAGAATGACATTCTCCAATGGTAAGTAACGAACCTCGGCCTCATGTAGTGACTTGCTCACATAATAAACCAGCCTCTACATACCACTATCAACCCGTATCAGCACCAAGCTTACTGCATGGGAAGCCACAGCAATATAGGCAAACAAAACCTCATCCATCTTAGGTCTGGACATAATGGGTGGCCGAGATAAATATTCCTTCAACTGTTGGAATGCCAAAACAAACTCCTCGGTCCACTCAAATCCTTTCCACTTTTTAACAATTGAAAGAAAGGCCTACACCTATCTGCTGACCGAGAGATGAATAAGTTTAGAGCAACAGTCATCCCTGTTAGCCTCTGGAGCTCTTTGGGATTCCGAGGTGGTTGCAAATTGTTGATTGCTTTGATCTGGTCAGGGTTAACTTCAATTCTGCGGTGTGTTACCATGTACCCCAAGAACTTTCCTGATCCAACACCAAATGAGCACTTAGAAGCATTAAGGCGCAGCTTGTGTTTCCTCAAGATCTCGAAGATATTCCCGAGGTCATTAATGTGCTCGGACTCTGCCTTACTTTTTACCACCATATCGTTTATATAAATCTCGATGTTTTTCCCCAACTGTGGCTCAAACATCCTGGTCATCATCCTCTGGTAGGTAGCCCCTGCATTCTTCAAACCAAAGGGCATCACTTTGTACTGGTAATTTCCAATAGGAGTGACAAAAGCTGTCCTCTCTTGATCGTCCAAATCTAAAGGTATCTGATGGTACCCTTGAAAGGCATCCAAGAACCTCATCCGAGGATGGCACATAGTTGCGTCCACCAGTTGACCAATCCGAGGTATGGGGAAAGGGTCCTTTGGGCAGGCTTTGTTCAAGTCTATTAAATCTACACATACACGCCACTTCCCAGTACCACCACTGTATTAGCCAGCCATTCAGGATAGAACACCTCCTTAATAGCCCTAGCCTGCTTAAGCTTCATCACCTCGTCTTTGACAGCCTCAGAATGATCCTTAGATGAGTGTCGAGGTGGTTGTTTCCTGGGGGTGACATATGGATTGACGTTTAAATGATGGCAGATGAAGCTCGGATCCACCCCCGGAGCTTCATAGGCATTCCAAGCAAACACATCAATGTTCCTCTTAAAAAACTCCACCAACTCTTCCTTCTCCTGAGGCGGTAATTGGGCTTCAACCTGAAAAAACTTCTTCGGGTCGTCACCTACAACAATTTTCTCTAAATCCTCACATTTTGCATCATCTGTTGGCCTATTCATAGGTAGTACCGGAGACTTTAACTGCTATAAGCCTCCCTCAGCAGAGGCCAAGGACTCAGCTGCAGGCTGATGCATAATTGCAACCACCAGGCACTGCCTGGCCATGGACTGGCTCCCTACCAGCTCCTCAACCCGGTCCCCTGATGGATACTTCACTTTCAAATGCAGAGTTGAAGACACAGCTCCTAGGGCATGAAGCCAGGGTCTGGCCACTATGGCCGTGTAGGGAGAGTATGCGTCCACCACAATGAAGTCCACTTCAACCACCTCTGAGCCTGCCTGCACAGGTAACCTAATATGGCCCTTTGGGATGAAAACTTTCCCATCAAAACTCACTAAAGGTGACTCGTAGGCTGTCAGATCTTCAGGCTTCAAGCTCAGCCCTCTGTACATGTCAGGGTACATAATCTCTACACCACTGCCCTAGTCTACCATTACTCTCTTCACATCATACCCTCCTATCTTGAGGGTTATCACCAAAACGTTGTCATATGGTTGGATGGTTCCAATCTTGTCTTCATTCGAGAAACTCAGCGCCAGTTGAATCTCCACTTTAGCCCTCTTCGGCTCATAACTAGATTTCTCGGCAGGAAGCCGAGCTACAGACATTACCCTGGAAGGCTAAGAACTGGTTCTCCCAAGTGCAGCAAAGATGACATTAATTGTGTCCAACGGAGGCCTTGAAGAATCATTCCCTTGATCCCCTGACCTCTCTTGACCTCCTTGCCCGCTAGGCCGATACAAAAACTACTGTAACCTTCCTTCTCTGACCAGTTGTTCCAGATGATTCCACAGAGTTTTGCAATCCTCAGTGGTATGTCCCCGCTCCTGATGATATTGGCAATGAAGGCTCTAATTACACCTCAAGGGGTCTCCACTCATTTTGTTCGGCCATTTAAAGTAGGGATCGTTCTTGATCTTCTCCAAAACTTGATGCATCGGTTCTCGAAACATAGTGTTCACCACTTGAGGAGCTGTAGACCCAGATTGCCCAGCAAAATCCCTCCGGGGTCTGTTATTGTTGTAACCGCTTGTTTTGATAATAGTGGATTCTCGAGAGTGGTGACCTTAAAATCACCCAATTGGGTTTTTGCCGTGTAGGTTTTCCCCATTTGTAAACAAATCACCATGTCAATTTATTTTATGCTGCATATTTAGTTAATTGGTGATTTATTTGTGCTGCCACGTACAATTGCATGTTAATTTGATTAATTAATAAACTTGGCTAATTAATCAATTAATTCATCACAAGGGGTCAATTCATTTTTGGCCTATCAGAATCTGTGCATCTAATGCAATGAGCATAAAAACATGTTTGAAATGCTAAGACATTGAGTAAACTTTGTTACCAACCACCTTTTGATCTTATTTTCTCTTTTATTTTTATGTTATTTGTGTTTTTGGAGGAGAGAGACATATAAGTGGACTAAAATTACATATTTAACTCTATTTTTAACAGAGATGGATTACGGAACTTTAACTTAGCTAACTTCAAGTATGTAAAGTGTCAAATTTCAAACCATAGGTACGCAACTTAAATTTCAGGCAAACCATAGGTGGGTAAGTTGTAATATGCCCTAAACTATATAAAAGTCCAGTCTAAGAAAATTGAATTTTATGGGGAATCTTGTGACCTTATTGACCCTATTCTTAAACACTTGTAGGAGAAAACATTGATTATTGGTTGAGATATTTTTTACCTTCATGAATATTCTAGATCAAAGAAGGGAATCATGTTATAGATAGTATAATATATATATACACACACATAGAAGTTTTTGCAACAAAAGAAAAAGTAGGTTTTTTCATTAAAAAAGTATTTATTTTTTATTTTTTATTTTATATATGATAGAAATTCTACTCTAGCCTAATCTAAGTGTATATGTGTGTGAAGCTCCCTCTTGGAGACTTGAATCCTGGCCCTTGCCCCCCACACCCCACAAGCATTTATACTTGTGGACTGACCATCGCACCAAGTCTTTTTTTTAGGAAGAAAAGAGTAAGTCTTAACATGTCTAAAAATATACAAGTCAATTTAACAATAAAAAATTTACTTATGGTATACATTAAATACACTTTAATTTAATGAACTATGCATGATATAAGAATATATACTTAGAGGAAATAAAAATATATTAGTCAACTACATAAATGTATTACATGTTTTTAGTAAAAATCTAGAGTGCCATTATTGAAATTTGTGTTCAAATTTTACAAGGGAGAGGGAGGATTTCAAGTCAAGCCCCCCCTCCCTCCCTCCGCCCCTGAATATGGCTTGATATTATTTTATTTTTTTGGGGGGGGGGGGGGGGGGGATTTACATAGTACACTAGGTCCTTATTTAATTTATTATCTTCTTCTAAATTACTTTGTGTGCATGCATTGTCTTTCCACAATATATATTGACTTTCAGAACTCGAAAGTCCAATTAACAACTACAACAACATTAATACTAAATAAATAAATAAAAATTAGAATCTAAATAAATAAATAAAAACTAGAATCTAAAAAATAGGAGTAAGGCACTAAGGCTGCCTAATCGCTTCTCTCAAATTTTGTAAAAATAAAATTTAAATTGTGGTATGCCTTTGTGTTAGAACCTATTTTCTCTCTCTTGTGTGTATGTTTGTTTCTGAAAAAAGTAATTTTTTTATGCAATGGGTACAAACTTGATATTGGTATGATATCTAAAGGAAAAATATTAAGATTCCATAAATAAATAAATAAATTACAAAAGAATGGTGGTGTCAGTTTGGATGGAGGGGAAGGGAGGGGGCTACATAAGTTTAATTAAGTAATCACATGAGAGACGGGTGATCTGCTAGTGTGGTACACCTGTCTTCAAGTTGACTAAATTAGACTAGGTGTAAATAAAGTTGTTAAATTTATATTTCAGCCTCCTAATAACAAACTAAATTTAGTTATTACTACTTCTATATATATAACGGACACTTAATTTATACATTCCTTTTTTAATTTTGAGGAATTGTACATTGTTTACTGTAATAATTTATGCAATAATTAGGCATATATAACCTAAAAACCTCTTCTTGGAATAGGTTTATGCAATAATTTAACTGTAAATTGAAAAAAGTCAAAGACTATATTTTAGTTACACATATGAGAAAAACTAGGGATGTTTAAAGAAAAAAATCTGACTATAAATATAGGAACAAGAGAGAAAGCCAGAGAAGTATCCATACAATGGAGGAATCAAAAATGGGTCCAATTCGTATGCTCACCCTCTTCCTTCTGGCTACGCAGCTTCATTGGTCATTCACTCATGGTTCTAGTGACCAAGTTAGAAAGGTGAATATATTTTTATAATTTGTATGAACACAGTTATTAAGTATATTATTTAAATTTTATAATTTCCATTCACTAATTATAAATTTATTTTTCATTATCACATAGGCGTACATTGTGTATTTGGGAGAGGCACCGCGGTTTAGAAGCAATGCTGTTGTTCATCAACACAACTTGCTTTCTTCAGTAATTAAAGAGTAAGTTGGATGACAAAGTAGGGTTAGCTCGTACATGGGTCAACGATTTGGTGGTAGGGGAGGGTTCCATAATGGTTAGCAACTAATCAATATGTACAGCATTAGGCTATTCTATGCATATAAAATTAGTTTTTAGGATATAATCCATACATGATATGACCTCACAGCTAGAATGCAACAAATTGTAACATTTGCTAGACAATTAAACCATCAAGTACTTTCATTTTTCAGTGAGAGTATTGCCCGACAAGCTAGAATACATAGCTACACCAAGAGTTTTAATGCATTTGCAGCAAACCTATTGCCAGATGAAGTTCAAAAACTAAAAGGTGCACACTAAAAACATCTTGTTACACAACATTTTCTTTCTTTCTTTATCTTTTTTGCTCTTAGGGTGGTTGTCTTATGTAATTTATATATGTATATGCATCCTCTACAGAGAACGAAAATGTGGTGTCAGTATTTCCTAGCAAAGTACGGAAACTTCATACAACAAGATCATGGGATTTCTTAAGAATGCCTCTCTCAGTGAAGAGAAATCTTAAAATTGAAAGTAATATTATTGTTGGAGTATTAGATACAGGTAATAAATTAAGACTTCTCAAAGAGTTTTGACTTTCTCTTTGTTACATGGAAAAATTTTGTTAACTTTCTTAATCTTTCCTTTTTCCTCCCCTTATTTTTTAGCAATTTATATGGATGCTAAAGAGCTTTGACTTTCTCTTTGTTACACGGGGAAATTTTGATAACTTTCTTAATCTTTCTTTTTTTAGGAGTTTATATGGGTGCTCCAAGTTTTAACGACAAAGGATTAGGACCTCCTCCATCAAAATGGAAGGGTAGATGCCAAGTAGTAGGCAACTTTACCGGCTGCAACAAGTAAACAATCTCAATCTCTCTCCTTGATTGTGACCAACCACAAAATATTATGCCTAGCAACACAATATTTGAATTTGCAACCTTCTTTTTCACAATATTCAATACGATGGTGCACAATAAAAAGTATGTCTAGTGGATTCTAAATGAGAGTGACATTATTCCAATCATTACAAATCTTATCAACAATTCTAAAAAGAAAATATTGTGTTTTTAACATGAAAATTAATTTTAAATACTACTTCTCTACATGCACGGATCTCTCATTTAATTTCCAAGCTATTCACCCTTTTATGCAGCAAGGTAATAGGTGCAACTTTCTACAACAACGACCCCAAATTTCCCCAAATAAATCCATCCCCACTAGATGATGAAGGCCACGGCTCTCACACTTCATCCACCATAGCAGGTGCCACGGTAGCAGGCGCAAGCTTGTACGGTTTAGGCAAAGGCACAGCTCGAGGTGGGGTTCCATCAGCACGCATTGCAATGTACAAGGTGTGTTGGCCCGAAGGTTGCAGTGATATAGACCTTCTGGCTGGATTGGATGATGCCATTGATGACGGAATTGACGTGCTATCAATATCTATCGGTGGGGGTTCAAATGGCTTCTTTGACAATCCCATTGCGATCGGTGCCTTTCATGCAATGAAGAAGGGGATTTTCACAGCATGTTCAGCGGGAAATAGCGGCCCATATGTGTATACAGTGCAGAACGCAGCTCCTTGGATAATGACGGTTGGTGCTGCTAGCTTGGATATGGAGTTTAGGACTCCAATTAAACTTGGAAATGGCAAGGAAAATGCTGTAAGTCGCTTCTTTCTTTTTGGGACAGTGTACAAAGTTTTGCTACGGTTGAAATTTTAAATGATATAGCACTAGATTTATAATATTTAATCTAACCAAAAGAATGAAAATATTTCAAAATGGAGATGATCCTAAAGCAACTTGGGGCATCAAATATGATAGCCTTGCTTGGTAAAGGAGTGCTTCCATGAGTTCCATCTAGGAAAATGATTATTTTCCATTTCACCTGAAATAAATGGAATTCATTTCATGGTAAAGATTTTAATTTTTTTTATCTAACCATGTATAGAGTGTTACAAATATTAAGATCTCAAATGGGGATGATCCTATATAAAACAACTTGTCTCATTTAGAGTGTCACAATATTTAGTAAAGGAGTGCTTCCATCTAGGAACATGATGCCTTTTCATTTCACTTGATCATAATCACATTACATTTACTGGTGCATTGAATAACAGGGATTTTCCATCAACACATTTGCACCAAATAAGAAGCTGTACCCTATAACCAGCGCGGCAATAGCAGCCAGTAGTACTTCAGCGCCAAATGCATCTCCCTGGTAATTAGAGAGCATTTTCTATTTCATGATTTATACTGTAATTGAAGATCACCTAACCTAATATATATTCAGAATATTAATATTAGTAGCACTAATCAATTAAAGAATTGGGCAGGTATTGTAATGTAGGGTTGCTAGACCAGAAAAAGGTCAATGGAAAGATTGTGGTATGCAAAGAAGCAGCAAATGAAACTTACATTAAGTCTTTGGGTGGGATCGGGGTGTTGATATCTCTCATAGAGAAGAGAGATACGAGCTTTACAGCTACCATCCCTGAAGCCTATATTGATTCTAGTTTTGGTAACACAACTCTTACATATGTCAACTCAACCAAGTAAGTAAGAAGAATCAAATTTGTTATATAAAATGCACCCCCCCCCCCCCCCACAGACACACACACACAAAATAGTGGGCTAGGAGAGTTGTCATTGATTAGGTTTTTCTTTTCTCTTTTTGTCGTGACCAAATTAAACTATAATCTAGGCTCAAACTAACACAAAGTTAGCATAGCTTTTACTTTTATACATACCTTATTTACGGTTCATTATAACATGCAATTCTTCTATAAATTAAAAAATGGATTATGTTAATAGGCACTGTAAGGTGCCGATTAACACCCAACTTTAGGTCAGAATCTTTGTCAACCATTCATTTTTATATTAGTATTTTGTTAGTTTTATAGGCTTTAGAGTTAGCTTTATACAATTTTTTCATTTATCCAATTTTTTTATTAACTGGACCCATATTATTTTAATCTTAACAAGCACCATGCAGTGCTTGATAACATTTGCCTTAAATTACTTGATATATTAAACATTCTTTACGGATTTTTTTTTTTCATTGGTAAAATATTCAGAGCCCCTCAAGCTGTCATATACAAGTCCAAAAGAGTTCCCAATGCTGCTACACCCTTTGTGGCTTCCTTTTCATCTCGAGGTCCGAACATGTTCAGTAGTGCAATACTCAAGGTAATCCTTTGCAATGATAGCCATTCTAGGCATAAATTTGTATTCTTTTTTTCTTAGCATATATACTAGTATGATGGTTTTAAATTATGTTTGATTTGCAGCCGGATATTGTGGCACCTGGGATAGATATACTTGCTGCTTACTCTAAACTTGTATCATTGACTGGTAGTCCTGATGACAACCGGTTTGATGTGTATAATATAATCTCTGGAACTTCAATGGCTTGCCCTCATGTGGCTGCTGCTGCTGCCTATGTCAAATCATTCCACCCTGACTGGTCTTCTTCTGCAATCAAATCGGCCCTAATGACAACTGGTTAGTCCCTTGAAACTCTACCATTTTAACTCATGATATGTTAAAGATTAGTGCCATTTTACAAGAACCACCATTTGAATGATGTCAATTAGAGGTTGTTAGTGTTTTTTTCAAATTCTCCAAGGCCATCACATTGCTCATGGTTTACCAGCAATGTGGTTAATTTGCCAGTTGGTTTAGACAAAATATTACCCATGTTAATATGTATCTATTGTCACGTGACAATCTGTAAACTGTTTGATTCAAAAATAAAATCTTAACTACGAAACAAAATTTCTCCATGATTAATGGAGAGGGTTATTTTCTAATAAGAAATGTTTGACATTTATTTTATGAGTAATATTAGAGATATTACAAATTTTATTACATAACCCTTACAAACCGAAGTGTCATTATTCACAAAAAAAAAAAAAAAAAAAGCAATTTAAATATTTATTTATTAGTTATTGAAGTTGCACCAATGAAATTCATATTGTCACTTTAGTTTGTAAACCTTTGGAAGTAAAATTTATAATTATCTTAACATTTTTGTCTTCCTTCTACATAAACATATTGATCAAGATATCATCTCATATTTCCCTAAAATAACTTTTATAATATGAAAAAAAAATGAGTATTTTTGAGTGTTTTATAATGTATCTTTTTGATTGATGATCAGCAACTGAAATGAAAGTCAAGGATGGCCTTGCTGAGTTAGCCTATGGTGCTGGCCAAATTGACCCGACTAGCGCACTGCAGCCTGGTTTGATCTATGACTTGTCAACGTTGGACTACATCCGCTTCCTATGTAATGAGGGCTACACTGGGACAAATCTAAATTTGTTCACTGAAGATAACACCAATTGCTCAAGTGTCCCTAAATTTGGAGGATATGATTCCCTAAATTACCCAACATTGTATTATCAGTATGATGACCCTAACTCTACTATATCAGCCATCTATTATAGGACAGTTACAAATGTGGGCTATAGAAATTCTATATACAAGGCAACTGTCACGGCACCGAAGAATCTCACGGTCACTGTTGTTCCAAACCAACTATCTTTTACTCAGTTGCACCAGAAAAAATCTTTCAAGGTTACGCTAAAGGCGCCACCACAATTCCTCCAAACTTTCCAATATACCCATCGATCAGCATCATTGGAATGGAGTGATGGTACACATAGAGTTAAGAGTCCCATATTGATTTCACTATCTAAACCACGATAAATGTAGGTGAAATTTCTTAGGCCTAATGTCTAATAATGCAGGTGTTCTGCTTCTCCCCCCACCCCCCCAAATGCATTTGTTATTTGTTATTCGATGGTTTTTATTTCAATGAAAAAGAAATAAACATACAAGTATTTGCTGTTTACCATTTTGTTGTGATATATAAACTAATTGATCGAAGAAACTAAATGAAATGGCCAGAAATATGTCATTGATGATGACCCTGACCTTATTTAAAATTTTATGACAAAACAGTGCTCCTACGAGCGCTCACTAGGTAGCTAAATAGACCACTAAAAAGCAAGATATTTAATTAATTATCTCTTACAAAATACTCCTTGGCCGTTCATCCCAATAGAGCAATTTAGATTGTCATACTAGCATGACAACTCCCATCTTTACCTTTCTTACATAGTTGATCGCATAAGTTTGGCACAAATCACCTTTAACTTGGCCACTCAGTGCATAAAACTTGAAGCTCAAGTCTAGATGAGCAAAGCAATCCCCTTGTGTGATCCCATAATCATGAACACGTGAATCTGTCTTGGTTATAGGCACATGACTGTTACTTTGATCTTGAAATTTCCTTCAACCTCAACTTCTATCGAGTTAGTGTCGCGAAGCCTTGTGATTGCAACACTTGGTATTATTTGATATACACCCTTCAATAACATTAAAAGACATCACCATTGTTCGCATATCAAAATGCACTCATCCACATTCTCTCTCTCTCTCTCTCTCTGAATTGGGTCTGTGACTGGTTTCCCATCTTCTCTTTTTCTTACCCAATATTCATAGTCTGCCAGCTCTGCCTCAGGCTTGAACTCAATATAATTTCATTTAGTTGCGTTGGACTAAATGTATTTGTTTCCTATGTTGAGGCTCCTTTGTTACTGTTAATGTGCATTTCTAACAGTTACCATGTTGTATTTTTTAAATTTGTATATATCTGCCTTTATCCCATAACATGTACCACAAACCATATGATAAAAAACAGATAATTCATTGACCAAACATCCATTTAGCAAAGAACAAAACAGGAAATCCAGAAAAAATCTATGATCATATAGGCAATCCAATTATTTCAGCAATAAAAATATTCACTCACCTAAAACCAATTCGAAACCTTTTTCAAAACCTAAGCCCGTTCTTTTATTCAATGTCATAAATTGGGATGCGTGGCTTGAAAGCTAAGAGAGCAAGGAATAAAGGTTGAGTGTTATTTCTGTTATGAAGAGTTTATTACAATCATATTACACTTTTAAGCTAAGCTGCTTGAGTAACAGACAGTTTGTTAGCCTTAACCATTTATGCTAACTACCTAACTCTAAAAATCAGTCACATGCTGGACATAGTGCTAGATATAATGAGAACACGCCTAATTAACCATGGCAGCAGCAGGTAAGGAAAATAACTTTTGCAAATCTGCCAGCCATTTTTTGAAAACCAATTAGTCCACAAAAGAATGATACCTAAAATCAAGTAATTTACAATATAAATGTCTAAAAACCTAAGAATAAGTTTATCAAAAAGAAAAATAAAATAAGGACCACAAAAACAAATACCCAATTGAAATTAGAAGGAAAAGTTTCATGTACCTAGCATATATCTTATCAGTCGCAAGTTCATGTTGTCTTTCCCACATTGCCTCTTGCATTTGCACATCCTTCTCAAAATTCACTCTAAACTTGAAACAGAAGAAACTTTTCAAAATTATTGCAGTCAAGCCAATAACAATTGTTTTGTGGAAAAAATATAGCAAAAAAAATGTTAAACACTATGCTGGAACGGAACGAAATTCAGAACATTGTGCTGGATAATCAACCACTAATGGCTAACCTAGGCACTTTCTAAAGGGTATGGGAGAGAATATTTATTCAATTCAAAAACATATCAACACAAAAACCATCACCTATCCATGTATCTATACATTTAAGATTACAAAATTTGTCCAGTGAGAGAGAGTATAAACTTTGAGAAGAAGATATCTCACATTTATATTATAGAAAACTTGCATTTATATTTTTCATTATGTGGTAAAGAAAGTACTAAGAAGAGCACTGGGATTAACAGGGTAAAAAACAAAACAAAAAAAAAGACTACTAACCACTATGATTAGTGCTATATGTAACATTGATTCATTGATTAATTCCGATGATGAGATTGGGGTGTGGAGATTAACGGGATTCTATGGCAACCCTGAAACACATAAGAGACTACAGTCATGGGAGCTGTTAAAATGTCTAGGGCAACAGATTGACAAACCATAGGTGTGCATAGGAGATTTCAATGAAATTCTAAGTGTCAATGAGAAGGAAGAGGGGGTGGGGTGGACCGGTTTAGTAGACAAATTACAAATTTTAGAGATTGTTTAGAAAATATGGGGCTGAGAGACTTGGGCTATACAGGATCTTGGTTTACTTAAGCCATGGACAGGAGGGATAATGGATGCATTAAAGAAAGAATTGATAGAGCTCTGGTCACAACGGAGTGGTGAAGGAAGTTCCCTAGAGCAAGGCTGTTTCATCTAGCAAATTTGGCCTCTGACCACTGTCTTATTGTTGAGATTAGACCAGCCCACACAAAAAACTAAAGGAAGTGCCAAACTTTTTTGATTTAAATCTATGTGGCTTAAACATGATCAGAGCGAGGAGGTTGTAAAGGAGGTGTGGGAAGCGGGGATGCACATGGGAGGGGCAAATCCAATTGAAGGTTGTTTGGAGAATTGCAGGGCTGCCTTAACAAGATGGAACTCACGGGTCTTTGGACACATGGGGCAGAACATATAATGTATGCAAAAGGAATTGCAAACACTGGAGGCACATGTTGTTGGTCTCTCAAACCAAGAGCAGATAGGAGAGACAAGAAAATAATTGAATCAATTGAAATTATATGTGATGGAGGAAGATATGTGGCATCAGAGATCACATAGTTGTTGGGAAAAATTCAGGGATAAAAATACTCGCTTTTTTCGCGAGAAGGCATCAAGTAGGAAACAGAAGAATACAATCTTTGGCAGCTATTGCCAATATTATTGCAGGTACCATACATCACATTTAGTTGTTATGCCAGTTTGAAGTACGCCACGCCTGAAGAGAAGGAAATAAGGCAGTGCATGGATTAGCCAAGTATGCCCAATTTATAGAAGATTTAGTAACATGGATGGGGGAAATTCCACCCATTATAAATTCTGAGACTGCTTCAGATGTAAACCAAATTTTCCAGTCATGAAGTAAATAGCTTCCACTAGATTTCCTATTAAAAAAAAAAATGTAATGTGCATGTTCACCAACTATATTTGAATATCTACATTATCTATCACTGTCTAGATAATGATCAAGTTATTGATAAAGCTGTAGTTTCTGATGTTGCAAGTTAACGTCTAAGACAATGATCAAGTTATTGGTAAAGCTATAGTTTCTTATGTTGCATGTTAATTTCTAAGACAACGAAGATGAAAACCATCCAAGATGCAAACCAGTTTTCCATAATCATTTAATGGAACAATTTGAGGGGGGTTGATAAACCAAAGGTGAAAAAAAAATTTGGATTGAGAAACCAAGTGATATATATCTACCAAAACCCAAAATCCAAAGAAAAATAGAAAACTGAATTGCTGGTTTTCCAATGAGAGAAAGAATGAGAAAAGAAGGTGCCTGTGAAAGGGGAGATTGGTGGTGATTGTTGGAAAGGCCTTGAAATTTCTTTGTTTCATGGTATCAGTATTGAGCTCAGGATCCAAAACCACAAACACAATCAAACTTAAGAGCTAAATTGATCCTCCAAATCAGACGACCACAAATAAAAAAGCTATGAACTACAGAGTTAGAAAACAAAAAGGGGTATGAGTGAACAACAAAAGCGTAATTAGAATAAACATAACAGCCCAATATAAATAAAATACCAAAACAATTAATCTAGAAAGCTAACATACCTGCAAAGAGTTCATCACGTTTGCAGTTGATCATTTCATGCAATTCTTCCTTGTTTCAAGAGTTATTTTAGGATCACAATTTTTCACAATTATCTTATGTTGTTGTGACTACCACATTAGAGTTGTGGCAAAAAATGTTATGTTTCTAGATCCTCTTATTCGAATTGAATGGAAGGGTATAACATTGAACAACCAGGTTGGCCCAAAGATGTATTCGTGCGGCCCACCTGAGGAAGCAAAATATGCAACCCAAGCCAACCCTCAATGTCATTACTAATCCTATTACTTGGCAAGACATGAAACTGCAAGATGATTGCCGTGAGAACAGTTCATTGGGCTGGGCTCATAGTTTAATTTGAAGCATCCTGAGTTGATTGGCCTTGGGGTTCTTAAATTCAAACTAATAGGACTCATGTTTCCTAGAAATTTTAACAAACATTTTCAGAACACATAAAGAAGCCTACTCGGAACGTGAAATTGAATGAGTAGATCATATAATCAAATTTAAAAGGAATTTCATCTAACATATATCATGAAAAAAAAAAAAAAAAAAAAAAAACATGTAGTAGATTTAAATAAATTTTATCAAAAAAATTTCTATTATAACCATAATATAGCTACTCAGATTTATCACAACATGAGGAAAAAAATTAGTTCAATGAAAAGATCTCATATGTCAGGCAACATCAAAAGAACATGTATGGAATAGGTTAAGCAACCCAAAAAGATGATTCAAGGAAAAACACTCACCGTTTCATCATCCCATCTAGCAATCAAGTTCCCAACAGATATGCCCATGAGTACAGAATGTTGGCCAACAGCTTTGATGCCCCTGAAACTAAAATTCTGCATTTTGATTCAACAAAGAGAAAAACAGTATGAGACCCAAGATTTAAAAATAAAAAACAAATTTCATCGAATAGTAGAGAGAGAAACCGAAATCAATACTGAACAATATCATAATTAGAACATATATAAAAGGAGGCAGAAGAGCTTTGAAGCCTACAGATGAATTGAAAGGCAATGAAGATTCAAGGTTCGAACAAATCTGACCATAGTTGCGAGGGAGATCTGGGGCGTTGCAAGATCTCTGACATTCTGACCCGCAACTGGAGATGACAGGGGACTGGAGTGGAGACAGATAAGGCTGGCATTTTACGGTTTGAGAGAGCGCAGAGAGAAGCAGATGACAGATTCTTATGGGTTTGAGTAAATATGAAAGTTCGCTTAAAAACGTGGGAACTTTAAAGGACACGTTTGTAAGGAGGGAATGAAATGTAATAAAAAAAAAAATAGATTAATAGGAGAAGCCATGCAGAACAGTGATGTTTTAGGCCCCTACACTCATAGAAAGTGGTGTCACCAACTAGAAAAATATCGATATTCTTCCAATGGAATTCGGGCATGAAATAATCTTTATTTTTTGGTACAATGAAGTGGGAGAAGTGAGAAAGAATTGAAATGTGGCAACTAGTAACTGATCATTGATTTTTTTTTTTTTTTTTTTCGTGATGGAATTATGGATTCATGATTTTGTGGGTTTGTAGTTTTTTATTTGTGAATTTTTTAACTTTGAACAAATACTACTAATTGGTATAGTCATATCTTTAGAAATTGTGATTGAGATAATTGGGAACTACCCAAAAAAATAAAAATAAAAGATAAGTAGTAAACTGGCAATGCCTAAATTTAAGGAATATGGATGAGAAGTTATAATAATAGTTTTATGATAGAAGTGTTTTTTATTTTTTATTTTTAATTTTCCTTCAAATTCAAAATAAAGAAAATGAGATTTGAAAAAAAAAAAAAAAAAAAAAAAAAACCATATAATGAGAATAGGGATTAAAGAAAATGAAAACTCAAAAAAACAGAAACTGGTAAATCTTGTTGATAAAGTTTTTATTTTTATTTTTTTATTTAAAGTGAAATATGGTGACTTTTTTTTTTTTAAAATTTATTTTAAGTAGAGTGTTTTTTAAAGACATGAGGTAGTGGGAGAGTGGTCATATTTTGTAGGCAAAGTTCTAGGTGTAGTTAGAGATATAATTTTACTATGTTGTCCTCTAGTTTTGTTATGCTTAAACTTAGGGTGTAGGGGTATTTTTGAAAAACATAAAAGTTTAGTTCAAAAAAGAGGATTTTATGGGAAATTTTTTTGATGTTATTGACCCTATTCCTAAAACATTTGTAGGAGAAATCATTGGTTAATAGATGAGGTATTTTTGACCTTGATAAAAGTCCAAATCAAAGAGGGAAATCATGTTATAGATAGTTGTTGTGAAAAATAAACTCATTAACATAAAATTAAAGAAGAGCAAAGAAAAAAAGACACAAGAAATTTACATAGCACTCTCACAAAACCCAAGCCCCAAATACATCATGCACCCTTGGCTCTCTCACAAAGAATAGAGCACCTATTGTGTTTGCACTAGTCTTGTACTATTTCTCCTATTCGGCTAACCCTTTCTCTAAGATACAATTAACTGAATACAAAAGAATCTATGCATATAAATATATATATATATAAATATATATATATTTATATATATATATACACACACTAGCATAGGTCGGATACTATAAGTCCTAAACCAAGTAGGACCTGGTTTTCTAGTGCATATCATACATTGCCAAAGTAGAGTCCTATTACTACTAGGACTATGCAAACTTACTTTGACCAAATACATGCCACCGACTCAACAATAGTATAGATAGATTTCAGGGAAAAAATCGAGCCATCATAACATCCTAATAACGAACGGTTAGTTTAGGAGTTAGTTTTAACACTAAATTTAGTTATATAAATAACAGACTCTTAATTTATACATTTTTAAAAAAAAAATTTGAGGAATTGTACGTTGTTTAATTAATTCAATACAGAAGAAACTTCTCTAAGAAAAATTTCAATACAGAACAAATTTTCAGTCTTTAGTCTCTGTTTTAACAGCTAAAAAGGCTAATAAGGAAACCGTTTGTAACTAATTATAATGAAGTTACATCTAAACACCTTTGCTTGCACTTGGTCTATGCAATAATCTAACCGAAAATTGGAAAAAGTCAAAGATTGCATTTTAGCACGAAAATTTCCACCAGATTAAGAAACACACATAAGAAAAACTAGGGATGTTTTAAGAAAAAATCTGACTATAAATATAGGAGCAAGAGAGAAAGGAAGAGCAGTATTGAAAGCCGGAGAAGAGCAGTATTGCATGCAATCAAATATGGTTCGAACTTTTATGATCACCCTCTTCCTTCTGGCTACGCTGCTTCATTGGTCATTCACTCATGGTTCTGGTGACACATTTAGAAAGGTGAATATATTTTTTATAATTTGTATGAACACAGTTATTAAGTATATTATTTAAATTTTATAATTTCCATTCACTAATCATAAATTTATTTTTCATTATCACATAGGCTTACATTGTGTATATGGGAGAGACACCGCGGTCAAGAACCAGTGCTGCTGCTACGGGAGAGGGAGAGGGAGAGGTACTGCGGTCAAAAACCAGTGCTGCTGATCTTCAACACAACGTGCTTTCTTCAGTAATTCAAGAGTAAGTTGGATGACTAAATATCTAAATATTGCTAGGATTAGCTCAACACTATAGGCAACTAAGGTAGTGACCTAAAGGCTTCAAATTAAATAAAGCCCCCTTCATTACCCAGTAGAATATATTCAGTTAAGATATTCCTTCCTTTCCAAAAAAAAAATAAAAATCAAGGCCCCAAAAATGGACTCAGCCAAAAGATTTCAATTAATAAAAGTTAATTTTTAAAACTCTCCCATATTAAGAAAATTTTTGAAATAAAATTATATAAAAATAAATTAATATTATTTTAATTAATATTTAAATATAAAAAAAGCCACTTAAAATCTTGGCCTTAGGCACAAAACACATTTAGCTGTCCCTACACATTGCATGCTTACATCTACACATATTCAATTTTAAACAATACTTGTTTTCCTTTTATTTCTTACATGATATAGTTCTTTTTTGGGTTGTAATTTATACATGGAATAGTTCATATAGAAATTTATAAATAAAATATAGAGAAAAGAAAAGAAAGAAAATATTAGTGTTTCCATGGTTCAGTCTGACAACCTACATCTACGAGACGAGAGCCCAAAACACTACATTTTCTCATACACCTTTCATGATGGTACATTACAATAATGGAATCCAATCCCATGATTTTTTCTAGCAATCAAACCCTTGATTTGTTGACCAATACCAAGATTTTCTATAGCAATCAATGTCTTGATTTGGTTTTCATTTTTATGGAAAATAAATTTGTAGAGTTTAATCCATACATATGGGTCGAAGATTTAGTGGTAGGGGAGGGTTCCATAATTGTTAGCAACCGATCAATATGTATAGCATTAGGCTTTTCTATGCATTTAAAATTAGTGTTTAGGGTATAATCCATATATAATATGACATCACAATGCATGCAACATATTGTAACATTTGGGTACACAATTAAACCATCGAGTATTGTCGTTTTACAGTGCTAGTACTGCCCAACAGTCCAAAATACATAGCTACACGAAGAGTTTTAATGCATTTGCAGCAAAGCTATTGCCAGATGAAGTTCAAAAACTACGAGGTGCACACTAAAAACATCATGTTACAAAATATTTCTTTTCTTTTTTTTTTCCCTCTTGGGGTGCTTGTCTTATGTAATTTATATACATATATGCATCCTTTACAGAGAACGAAAATGTAGTGTCGGTATTTCCTAGTAGAATACGGAAACTTCATACAACAAGATCATGGGATATCTTAAGAATGCCTCAAACATTGAAGAGAAATCATCAAATTGAAAGTAATATTATTGTTGGAGTAATAGACTCAGGTAATAAATTAAGACTTCTCAAAGAGTTTTGACTTTATCCTTATTACATGGAATAGTTTTGATAACTTTCGTAATCTTTCATTTTTCCTCCCCTTATTTTTTAGGAATTTATATGGACACTCCAAGTTTTAACGACACTGGACTAGGACCTCCTCCATCAAAATGGAAGGGTAGATGCCAAGTAGCAGGCAACTTCAATGGCTGCAACAAGTAAACAATCTCAATCTCTCTCCTCAATTGTGGCCAATCACAAAATATTTTGACTAGTAACAAAATATTTGAATTTACAACCTTCTTTTTCACAATGGTTAATATAGTGGTGTACAATAAAAAGTATGTCTAATAGATCCAGATGAAAGTGATATTATTCTTATCATAGCAGATTATACCAACAATTTAAAAAAACAAAAAACAAAAAATCTGTTTTTAACATTACTCAAGATGAAAATGAATTTTAAATAATACTTCTCTACATGCATGGAGCTCTCATTTAATTTCCAAGCTATTCACCATTTTATGTAGCAAGGTAATAGGTGCAGTATTCTACAACAACGACCCCGCCACACGCCATCCAAATCCATCCCCACAAGATGAAGAAGGCCACGGCTCTCACACATCATCCACCATAGCAGGTGCCTCAATAGCAGGCGCGAGCTTATATGGTTTAGCCCAAGGCACAGCTCGAGGTGGGGTTCCATCAGCACGCATTGCAATGTACAAGGTGTGTTGGCCCAAAGGTTGCAGTGATATAGACCTTTTGGCTGCAATGGATGATGCCATTGATGACGGAGTTGACGTGCTATCAATATCTATCAGTGGGGAATCAAATGGCTTCTTTGACAATCCCTTTGCGATTGGTTCCTTTCATGCAATGAAGAAGGGGATTTTCACAGCATGTTCAGCGGGGAATAGCGGCCCAGATTTGTATACAGTGCAGAACACAGCTCCTTGGATAATGACTGTTGGTGCTTCTGGCTTAGATAGGCAGTTTTTGACTCCGGTTAAAGTTGGAAATGGAATAGAAACTACTGTAAGTCTCTCCATTCTTTTTGGGACGGTGTACAAAGTTTTGCTACCGTTAAAATTTTAAATGATATAGGACTAGATTTATAATATTTAATCTAACCAAAAATATGAAAATATTTCATAATGGAGATGATCCTAAAGCAACTTGTGGTATTAAATATGATGGCCTTGCTTAGTAAAGGAGTGCTTCCGTCTAAGAACATGATTATTTTCCATTTCACTGGAAATGGATGGAATTCATTTTATAGTTAAAATTTTAATTTTTTTGATCTAACCATGTATAGAGTTACAAGATTTAAAACATTTTAAATGGAGATGATCGTATATAAAACAACTTGTCTCATTTTGAATGTCACAATATTTAGTAAAGGAGCGCTCTTTTTTTTTTTTTTTTTATAAAGTTAGTAAAGGAGTGCTTAGTGTATATGTGTATGAAACTCCATCTTGAAGACTTGAATTTCAGCCCTTACCCACCACACCTCATATAAGCACTTATATTTGTAGAGTGACCATAACACCAAGGGTGCACGGTGGTGAACATGATGCCTTTTCATTTCATTTGATCATAATCATTATATTTACTAGTGCATTGAATAACAGGGACTTTCCATCAACACATTTTCACCAAAAAAGCAGATGTACCCTCTAACCACCGCGGCAATAGCAGCCAATAGTACTTTATCGAAAGATTCAACTCCCTGGTAATTAGAGAGCATTTTCTATTTCATGATTTATATATTCAGACTATTAATATTAGTAGCACAGTTCAAAAAATATATATATATATATATATATATATATATATTAGTAGCACTAATCAACTTGAGAATTGGGCAGGTTTTGCGATGAAGGGAGTCTTGACCCGAAAAAGGTCAATGGGAAGATTGTGCTATGCCAAGGAGGAGCAAGACTTAGTTACATTAAGAGTTTGGGTGGGATCGGGGCGATTGTATCTCTCCGAGAGAAGAGAGATACGAGCTTTATATCTGCTATCCCTGCTACCTATGTCGATTCTATTTTTGGTGACAAAATTCTTGCATATGTCAACTCAACCAAGTAAGTAAGAGGAATCAAATTTGTTATACAAAATGCCCCCCCATAATGGGCTAGGAGAGTTGTTATTGATTAGATTTTTCCTTTTTCTTTTTGTTGTGACCAATTTAAAGTATATTTCTATATATACCTTATTTGGGGTTCATTATAACAGGTAAGTTTTCTATTAATTAAAATATTACTTGATATATTAACATTCTTTATGGGTTTTTTTTTTCATTGGTAAAATTTTTAGATTCCCTCAGGCTGTCATATACAAGTCCAAAACAGCACCCAATGCTGCTGCACCCTTTTTGGCTTCCTTTTCATCTCGAGGTCCGGCCATGCTCTCTCGCACATTACTTAAGGTAACCTTTTGAAATGATTGCCATTCTTGGCATAAATTTGTGTACTTTTTTTTTAATGTTTTATACCATATATAGTTATATAGTTATATACTAGTGTGAAGGTTTTAAATTATGTTTGATTTGCAGCCGGATGTTGTGGCACCTGGGGTAAATATACTAGCTGCTTACACTAAACTTTCATCAATGACTGGGACTCTTGGCGACGATCGGTTTAATGTGTATACTTTAATGTCTGGAACTTCAATGTCTTGCCCTCATGTGGCTGGAGCCGCTGCCTACATCAAAACATTCCACCCCAATTGGTCTCCTTCTGCAATCAAATCGGCCCTAATGACAACTGGTTAGTCTCCTGAAATTCTCCCATTTTTACTCATGATATGTTAAAAATTAGTGCCATTTTACAAGAACCACCATTTGAATGGTGTCAATAAGAGGTCGTTAGTGTTTATTTCAAATTCTCCAAGGCCATCACATTGCTAATGGTTTACCAGCAATGTGGTTAATATGTCAATTGGTTTAGAATAAATATTAGTCATGTTAATATGTATCCAATATCACATTACAATCTGTTATTTGTTTGATTCAAAAAATAAAATCTTAACTATGAAATAGAATTTCTCCATGATTAATGGAGAGGAGTACTTTCTAATAAGAAATGTTTGATATCTATTTTATGAGTAATGTTAGAGACACCACAATTTTTATTACATAACCCTTACATTAAACCAAAGTGTCATTATTCACAAAATAGTAATTTAAATATTTATTTATTAGTTATTAAAGTTGCACCAATGAAATTCATATTGTCACTTTAGTTTGTAAACCTCTGTTAGTAAAATTTGTAATAATCTTAGCATTTGTCTTCCTTCTATATAAACACATTGATCAAGATATTATCTCATATTTCCCTAAAATAACTTTTATAATATGAAAAATTATTATTCTTCATGAGTGTTTTATAATTTTGCTTCTTGATTAATGATCAGCATCTGAATTGAAAATCAAGGCTGCTGTTGCTGAGTTAGGCTATGGTGCTGGCCAGATTGACCCTGTTAGCGCACTACAACCCGGTTTGATCTATGACCTGTCAAAGTTTGACTACATCCGCTTCCTATGTGAAGAGGGCTACAGTGGGACAACTCTACGCTTGTTCACTGAAGATAACACCGATTGTGCAAGTGTCCCTGACATTGGAGGACATGATTCCCTAAATTACCCATCCATGTATTATCAATTTCAAAACCCTAACACTAGTATAAACATCGTCTTTCATAGGACAGTTACAAATGTGGGCCTTAAAAATTCTATATACAAGGCAACTGTCAAGGCGCCGAGGAGTCTCAAGGTCTCTGTTATTCCGAACGTTCTAGCTTTTAGTCAGCTTAACGAGAAAAAATCTTTCAACGTTACGATACAGGGGCCACCATTGTTGCTCCAAACTAACCAAATTACCCATTTATCAGCATCATTGGAATGGAGTGACACTAAACATAGAGTCAGGAGTCCCATATTCGTTACTCTGGCACAACAGATGTAGGTGACATTTCTTAGGCCTAATGTCTAATAATGCAGCTGTTCTGCATACAACACCCCCCCCCCCCCCCCCAAAAAAAATCATTTGTTGTTTATTTAATGGTTTCTATTTCAATGTAAAAGAAATAAACATATTATTTTTTGGACAATGTTTTGTTTAACTACAAAACTGATTGTAACATTAGGTTATAACCTTATCATTAACATTACTATATATTTAAAATCTAACCATTGGATTGCATGTTCTTTACGCTCTTAATACACATATCAAAATTTGTGCCTATCATATATTATTTACTATATAATCTATAAGATTATATTTATGCAGTTTTTGTAACTTACCATTTTGTTGTAATATATAAACTAATTGAACAAAGACACTAATTAAATGGCCAGATATATGTCAATGATGATGACTCTGACCTTATTTAAAATTTTATGACAAAAGAGTGTTACAAGGAGCGCTCATTAGGTAGCTAGATAGAGCACTAAAAGCAAGAGATTTAATTAATTATCTCTTACAAACTACTCCTCAGCTGTTCATCCCAATAGAGCAAATTTAAATTGCCATAATGGCATAACAACTTCCATCATTATAGTTGCTCATATAAGTTTGGTACAAAACACCATAAAAACTTCCATCATTACCTTACTCACACAGTTGCTCATATAAGTTTGGCACAAAACACCTTTAACTTGGCGACTCAACGCATAAAACTTGAAGCCTTGAAGCTAAAGTCCATATGAGCAAAGCAATCCCCTTATGTGATCCCATAATTATGAACACGTGAATCTTTCTTGGTTATAGGCATGACTGTTACTTTTATCTTGATATTTCCTTCAACCTCAACTTCTATCGAGTTAGTGTCGTGAAGCCATTGCAACACTTGGTGGTGTCATGGACTGATGTAGGCCGAGACCTACAAGATAGGCTAAATCAAAAATTTAACCTAATGATAGGATGAATAGTTTTGGGATGCCACTAAACTAAAGGTAGCGGATGTCACTCAATGCTACTAATCATGAATGTCACTCAACACGACCAAGTCACACACTTGATTGTTGGGAGGAATTACTCAACTCTAGAGTAAGGATACTTGCAAATAATTTTTTGAATAGAAACTTTTTTTTTTAATTGAAACTTTTTTTTTCTTCTGATTTCTTATTGATAATTATAAGTGAATACATTGCATGTGAAATAAATGCTTTCAACTAAATGCTTGACAACTTTCAATACAGATGACAACTCTCTAGACTGACTTCACATCACCCTATGATCAAATTTATTAGGCTGGAACAACTACCAACAAGACTTATAATTAATTTTGACTAAATAATAAAGATAAATAAAAGACAAATGGGCTTATAAATAAATGATACATGTCACCTATGTGGCTGCCACATAAGTTGCCACTTTGTTCCTACATTATTCCACTACAACAAAATGTATTTTTAGTGACGAAAAAATTCATCACTAAAAGTCCAGTTTTTCATCGCTAAGGACCTTTAGCGATGAAATCTAATAATTAGCGATGAAACTCATTTCGTCGCTGAAACCCCGTCGCTAAAAGTCCTGGCGACGAAAAATTTCTTCACTAAAAGTCCGATTTGATTTAAAGAAAAAAAAAATTTAGCAACGAAAATGTTTCATCGCTAAATGTTTTCGTCGCTAAAAACACCATTCAGTGACGAAAATTTTCTTCACTAAAACCATTTCTTACAAAATTTTGCTACATTTAGCGACGAAATATTTCGTCACTAAAACAATTTTTTTGTTGCTATATTTGTGACGGAAAAATTCGTCGCTAAAACTTATTTTCTGTTTTTATTTTTTTTCATGGCTTTGATATTAACCTGTAACCTATCATTACATTATTAAAACCTCACATTTGAATAACACATTTATTTCAACAACACATTTATAAAAAAAGATCCATACATTCCACAAGTAAAAAATAAAACAAGTATCCAATTCAAACCCCTTCCATACAATAATTGTTTGCAACATATAAAATAATCAAGATGTTTTATAACAATACAAAAAGTGTAGCATAATATAATTAGAACTAACGAAAGATGTCCTCATATGTCTTCAAGTAATGCCAAAAGTAAATCCCCTAAAAGCCACTAATAAGAAATCTGCACAAATATAAAAACAATACTACATTAAAATCGTAAAGTAAAAACATTAACTATGTTATAAGAAACATTTCTAATAATGCATTAAGAGTAGCCACACCAATGAATTAGATTCAAATAATGCATCAAAAAAAGTAGTCACACCATGTAGTGTGGCTCAATTGCTAAAATAAAGTACTAAACAATAAGTGTTTTAACTTGAAGATGAACCACCCCCATAGGTAAGAGCGTCATCATAACCCTTGCTCCTCAAAAAGTTAAGAATATTCTTTTGAACCTCTTCTTGCTTAGCTCGTGCCTCTTGGTCCCTAGCTCTTGCCTCTTTGAGCTCAATTATCTCATTTTCTAGCCGTTGGATATACTCCACCGAGGAATTAGATGAGGCGGTGGTTACTAGAGAAGAGGAAGGTCTCATGCCAAGTCCTTTTACAATTCCAGACTTCTTCTTAAAAACCAAGTTTGAGATCTCCTCTTGTGTAAGGGGAATTGCATTAGGATCTTGACAATGATCCTCTTGCACTTTGAGAATGTTTTTCCTATCATTTGAAAGAGAGAAAGAAACAAACAATCACAACATTTATACTACATATGTTATAGCTTTACAAACATGATAGAGATGGAATGATACACATACATATGTCACTTCATCCTCATGGTGTATCCACATATTTGTATTTGGATTGAAATGAACATCTTTGAAGATTTTTGCCAATTTAAGAACTTGACCGTCATTATTATTTGTCTGATTAATTAACATTCGAGTGTTAGATAGATATAGTTAATTAATCACAACATGTAATATACTAAGGTTTAAGAAAATGAAAAAACACGCACCTCCTCATCAACCCTAACAGCAAGTGTCTTTGTCCCGCATCTATGTTTGCCTGAAGTTTTCTTCCTATTTTCAGAGTTCTTTCTTGATTTTTTCTAATAAACAACATTCAAGATATTTATTAGATCATGAATAAAACAGTATACATTTACTTCATTTAAGTATTAATCTAATTAGTTGACAACATAATATAGTAAACATTGGATAATAATAATATACGCATAAATGATTTACCAGCCATTCCTTATTGGTCCATCTCCCATCAATGAGTCCAGTCCACTGCTCAAGTGTGGAATTCTTTTGTGGGTGGCTTCTTGCATAGTCAGCACCATGAGATTGTACGAGCTTTTTATAAGCCTGATGCAACTTGTTGGAGTTGCAACTCAATAATCTTCCACATTATGTATTTAATTTTTACATTACCAAGTTGGAATCTCCTTGTAGCTCAAACTGATCCTATATAATGAAGTGTATATGAATTTAATATGCTTAGTGACAACAAAGACAAGTTAAACGTTATCAATGTAAATATACGCAATATTTTGAAACACCACATCTCTAGTAGCAGCATCAACACTTTTCCAATTTTTCATGTTGTAACTGGACAAATTACTTCACACTTGTACACCAATTTGATTGGCAAGCTTGCACGCATTCTTCCCAACAAGAGCATCATACTCTGCAGCTATACGTACTGGCAGCTTACCACTTTTTTCAACAAGTGCCCGTACTGCTATACCACGTGTTGTTCCACGGGTATTTATGCTAATAGATCCGATTTAAACATTATTAATGTTAAAAAATTATACATTCCATGTACATTATAGCTAAATTAAGTAAAGTATAATCTCAATAGTAAAAACAGGGTGCAGTTGTAATTAAATATGTTCTATGTAATTACCAGTCGTGCTAGTTAATGCACCGGTAGTTTGCGCCTCCGCACTAGAAGAACTTTGGGCGGGAGGATTTGCTTCAGGAGGTGTTTCCGTAGATTGGACCATAGATTGGACCACCGGGATAGATGCCTCTCCTCGCGAGCGTGTAAGTCGTCATGCTACCATCTGTAACTAACAAACATACATATAATGGAACAACAAAATCATTACAAATAATGGAACAACAAAGTTATTATCATCTATTGTACCCTATGGAACATCTATTGTACCTTATGGATTACAGAATTAGATGACTCATCATCATTGTCATCGTCACCAATAGGTGGTACATAATCATCATCTATCACAACACTAGCTCTATTTCTTTTCCCTTTTGCACAATTGGGTTGAGCAGAATCCTTTAGAGAAGTTGAGATGTGCTTCAATCCTAAAGCATCAATTCTCTCTTGGTTTTGCCTCATTCTATCCAATCTTGTCATCCCATACCTCGGTATATTATGAGTGTATTTGGCCTTTTTGGGCATTTTTTGAAACTATGTATTGACATGAAAGATAAGTACAATTGCTACTGACTTAACATCATAGTCCACACCATTATCCATATCAAGCAATTCACAAGTGCAAAATTTGAACACAATTGCTACTAACTCAACACAACAAATGACCACATCAATATCCATATCAAGTTCAAAATAAGTACAAAACAATTGCTACTTAGACAAGCATAAAACTTTAAAACAAGCACACAACAATTAAGACAATTATTATGCACTCTACATATCATAATCCATATCAAGATCAACATCAGGTATGTCATGCTTTTCATTTTGATTAACATCTCTTGAAGTTCCACCTTCAAGAACAACATCAGTTTCAACATCACCCATACAATACTCAATAATATTGTCCTCAATATTGATAGAGACAACATCAACAATCGCTTCTTGTTGGAATGTGTCACTATCTTCTGTATTATCATTAGATTCTCCACCCCCAACTTCTGGGACATCAAACATTCCCCTATGTTGGATGGATTGCACAATTTTCTAAAGTTCACCCAATTTGGTATCTTGAAGGTAGAAAACTTGTCTCGCTTGACTAGAAAGTATAAAAGGGTCATTTTCATACCACCGACTTGTAACATTAATGCTTGTGTAGTGTGCATCGGTTCTTATCGTTCTCCTTTCGACCATTGGTACCAGTATTGTACCATTCACACTGGAACAAAACAACTTTATGGTGAAACACATACTTCAATTCTCAAATTTTGCACACATGATCATAGAAGTCGTGCATTTCTCCCTCATGGTCCCCTTCAATACATACACCACTGTTTTGGGTTACACGACAATTGTCTAGGTCCCTTGTATGGAACTTTACACCATTGACCATACAAACTGTGTACTTCTTCACATGCGACTTAGGACTATTTGCTAATGACCATAACTGTTTAGTAGCTTCTGGTGACTTATTAACTTTCAATCTATTCATCTATAATGACATACAACAAGTGATATTAATCAATAATAAGCAATGAAGAAACTATTTAAATTTTTAATTTTTATTAGTGTGTTATTAAATTTCAAATGTCTTACACGTTCTCTAAACCACTTGGGAAACTCTTGTCTTTGGATTTAAGTTATGGCTTCTCTAGTAGGATTATGCAATGTGCTTTTGTATTCACTGTTAAAAATAAGGTGATTTATTTTCAGCTAAGCATTGCATATAATATTCAAAACTTGATCAAACAAAACATGCATATGAAATCACATACTTTAAATAAGGCTCTAGCTTAGGACTATTGTACAACAAGTACCAATGAGCAGTATCAAGCAATGCACGAGACAAGTTGCCATCATTTTGCCTACCACCTGTAGGTCGGGCAGTCTGTGAAAAAACTATCAATCCTTCGCTAGATTCACCAAAATCTTCATTTCTTTCTCTTCGATTATGAACAGTTTCGATCCCATCAATATACAAAGACTAGTTGTTAATACATTCTTTGAGAATGTAAGCCTCTGCAATTGAACCTTCTGGTCGAGCTCGGTTGGAAACGTATCTTTTCAATTTTCCAAGGTACCTACGAGGAAAAAAAATTTGATGTGATTTTATACCACATGGGAAAGATGCAATTGATGGATACATCAAATGATCTAATTACCTTTCAATTGGGTACATCCACCGATATTGTACCAAGCCTCCTAGAATTGCTTCTCGAGGCAAATGAATAGCAAGGTGGACCATAACATAAAAGAATGCTGGAGGAAAGAACCTCTCAAGCTTGCATAGTATAAGAATTATAGGTTCTTCTAGTTTCTCCAATTCACTCCGCTTTAGGGTCCTTGAGCATAAGTCTTGGAAAAAGCTGCCCAACTCAAACAATACAATGCTAATGTCTTTATGTGCAAACCCTCGTAACCCAATTGGAAGAATTCGTTGTAGTAGCACATGACAGTCGTGGCTTTTCAAACCAGATAATCTACCATTTTTTGCATTCACTGACCTTGATATGTTGGCTATGATAGGCCAAGAATGTATTGACCCCTTGTGATGAATTAATTGATTAATTAGCCAAGTTTATTAATTAATCAAATTAACATGCAATGTCCGTGGCATCACAAACAAATCACCAATTAAACTAAGTATGCAGCGGAAATTAAATTGACACGGTGATTTGTTTACGAATGGAGAAAACCTACAAGGCAAAAACCCTACCGGGTGATTTTAAGGTCACCACTCCCGAGAATCCACTATTATCAAAACAAGCAGTTACAAGTAAAGGAATCCCACTACCTTATACCAACCTACAGTTGAACCCTTACCCCAATACCCAATTGGAGTTGTTCTGTAGTGACAATCTCTCATTTTCAATGCACGGCTCCCAATACGTGACTAACCAATTGCGCGGATCCTAGTATGCGAATTAATCACCAACTTGAGAAGAATGTTAACTGCAAATTTTTTCAGTTCATCCAGCCAATGAAAATCAAGAAGCTCCTTGGTCACAAAATCCTACGGTGTACAAAAATAGCAGCTTCTCCAAGAGAAAGATGAACTAGGGAAAATTCTGTCTCCGGTCACAATTTGCATGAATAAGACTTTGCTTCACACTTGTGCAACAATGCAACCTTTGACGGCTCTCAAAATAATCCTTATATATGTTTAGGGTTGTGAGAAAAGAAAGCCTAAATACATACTCACGGATTGGATGAAAAACAACTCTGAAAAACTGAGTTTCGTAAACCTCGATAGATAGCCATCTATCAAGCTAGTTGTCGAGCCACGGGCTTCAGCAGCTTTTAAATCTCGATAGATGCTAGCTGTCGAGCTTTAAAATGCAGCACTTTCTCACTCGATTCTTGGACAGACTTACATGGTTTTAACACTTAAACTTGAAACCTTGTTCCTTGAAGTATTAAACTTATCCTAGATCTACCCAATTACAAGTAAAGTACGTTTTGTCAAAAGATTAGCCAATTACATAAAATGTTTACATATGTTCCTAACATTGAATCAAATATGTCCTAACAATCTCCCCCTTTGGCAATCCGTGACAAAACCACAACAAATAAATGAACATATGAGAGAAGTCATAAATCACTCAACTCATACTCACTTGTTGAATACAATAAAATCTATCCTACACACAAACTCTTGAAAAAATTTTCAAGAAGAGAGTTTATGGCAAGAAGACTTTGACAACCTGTATTTCTGAAACACTTTAAATAAAACTTATCACAACATCTTAGTGTGAAACAGAAATAATAGATTGCATATAATATATAAGAAACATGTGTATAAAGAAAGAAAAGAAACAACACATGGAGAGATAGGTGAATAACATACATCAATATATAAACCAAATATAAGTACAATGTATGTCAAATGGTCACAAGACCAATATACAAAAGAATAATGTATTTAAAAAAAGAAAGAAAAGAAAAGATACAAGAATCCTTACTTCATCCCTCAATAACACTCCCCCTATCTCCTATACTAACCCTCCCTCTATGAGTATGACTACTCTCATCTCAAAACTACTCCCATTTTTTATCACGAGTGACAAAAGGGCAAGTAAATCAAATAGACATCTCATCATCACATGGCGAGCCATCATCATCATCCTTATCAGCATCATCGCTGCCGGAGCCATCGTCACTCTCATCCTTAGAGGCTGGCGGAGATGGAGAGGAAGTGACAGTGAAACCACCCGTGACAGCCTGTCGTCTTGTAATACGACCAACACGGGTGTTCACCTGACACAACTCATCCCTGAGAGTGTCAAGGCGAGCATCCATGCACACAAGTTGTGCCATGATGGCCTCAAGAGTCACTCTACCCGCTGAAGACGAAGGAGCGGAGGTGGATGGAGCGGTAGAAGCTGGAGGAGCTGCTGTCTCTGTCCGAGGCTGCCTCAATGAGTGAAACTGTGCAACACTCCACTTAACGGTAGCGGCGTCAATGGCACATATGAACGTGAAGTGGGGAAACTCGGGATAGGAGACAGAAAAATGGCGAAGGAGCCGCGTGATAGCCGAAAGAAAAATGAGCTTATCACGGGTCGCCGTATCCTTATAGACATCTATAAAGGAGAGTATAAAGTGTGAAGGGAAGTCAATAGAAAGATCCTCAATGAGGGATAACAAAAACCGAGCACGAGGCTCTGTGATAGTGTTATAGTGAGACAACGAATGAAGAA
This sequence comes from Notholithocarpus densiflorus, assembly GCA_030021035.2. Taxonomy (NCBI): domain Eukaryota; kingdom Viridiplantae; phylum Streptophyta; class Magnoliopsida; order Fagales; family Fagaceae; genus Notholithocarpus; species Notholithocarpus densiflorus. The sequence goes on along the minus strand of JARYZH020000086.1, from coordinate 995,375 downwards.
GGTGTCTCACAAAATAGAGATGAGAGTTCGTCTTTGGACACTGTCCTCAAATGCTCACAGCTAGGGTAGTCAAAATGCGCTACCCTAGGGACATGTAGTACCTCGGATACAATACCCAGAGTAACTACCATGCGTATACCCCAAACGCGAGTGACAAACTGGGGTATAGAGTAATCAAATCCGTGCATATTGGAGTAGAAGTCCTATATGATCACAGAAGGGTATGTGACCGGGACGCCACAAAGTGACTTCCAACTCCTACTGTGGATGACAGTGGGTAGGTTAGTGTCAGAAAAATTTGACAGAACAACTTGGCGTTCCGAATGAATGCCATGTCGTGAAAAGTTCTTCAAGAAGTCCGATTTGGCCTTCTCATCACGGAACCGGACATGAGAAGGAGTGGGGTCAGATGGAGAAGAAGAAGACGATGCCTCGGAACAAAGAGGGTTCTAGGACAGAATGGATTTACGTTTAGGTGCCATGACGCAACTAAAGTAAGAAACAGAGAGAAAGAGAGAGAGAAAGAGACAATCAGAAAAGTATCAAGCAGTTTTAATATCAAATGATAAAAACAGGAAGGTATGTATGCATGAAAATGCATGAACATGTCACATGCAAATTTAAATGCATCATGGGCTCAGACCAATCCAAACCTACCAGCACACAACATAGCAACAAAGTAAATACACATCTAAAATGCATGAAATATTGTTATAATGCACATGTGATGCAATGCATGAAGTTTAAAACTCAATGAAGCAACACCCAACCCAAAAAATTGCACAAAACCTTCATTAATTTTGAAGAAAACCCAAAGTTTATCAAAAATCCCAAAAGTTAGGTCATAAAATATGAAATGCATGATAGAATGAGTGAAAAAGATCATACTAGATGAAAGAAGATGATCTTTAGGCCGAAAAACTCTTGGGAATGAAGTTTAGAGAGTGAAAAGTGTGTTTGGGAGGTGAAAAGGCTGAAATCAGTCGAGAGAGATCGAAGAGAGTAGATCAGAAATCGGAAGGCGTGTATATATAGGAATTTCATAAACCTCGATCGATCGAGAGCTATCGAGGTTTAAAATGTGCCTTTTAGCTATCGAACCAGCTATCGAGGATCTAACGAGAGGTTTTCTCAACAAAGAAGCTCGATGGATCGAGGTAGCTATCGAGGAGACAAAAAGTTTCTCGATTGATCGAACTAGCTATCGAGAGCTATCGAGAATGCGATAAAAAGCAGCTAAAAGGCCTCGATAGATAGCTTATCTGTCGAAAGCTATCGAGATTGCTTAAAAACAATTTTTCAAAGAAGAGAAAAACACAGATATGAATGCAATCAAGCATGCTACTCAACCAAATATCCAATCAACATTTTAAGCTCTCAAAAACATCTCTCAACACGAAAAATGTTAAGCACATAGATTCCAAAACAAAAACACACACTAAACAAGTCTAACCAATTTTATATTTCAAAAACAAGTTAAGACAGTTTAGTGAGCATACATTAACACAAGTATTTCTTGTGATGGCCAAATCACATTGTACCTGCACATGTATCAAAAGTAGCAAAGAATATTGCGTGTTGTATGTGAAAAAAATCGCAAGATTGCATAAGTGTCTACATGTTATGACGATTTGAGATATGAGAAAATTACTTTAACTCACACACAATCATAACTATTTGATGGGGACTATCACCCTCGAGGTACATTCTATAACTCCCACATCTCCTAGAATACATGCTTGCAATCATATATAAAGCATTTGATCTTTTTGCTTTTATTTTTCTTTGCATATTTTTCTTTTAAGCAAACCATGCATGGGCATATAAGAGAGAGAAAAGAAATACCCAATTATGTTAAGCATTTGACATTCTACTTTTGCTATACCGAAGCATACAAATGTCATTTCATGATTGGCGGGCAACAGTGGTGAAATAGTTATTTATGCCTTTCTCTTAGGATTTTCTAGTCCTTCTTGTCAAAAAGAGTGATACTAGTGTTAAGTACAAGAGATTACTTAATCTTACTCATCACAAACATGAGCTACAAAGCTCACTTGCTTAGTTGTGCATAGAGATGCTCATCTAAGCTACAAAAGATACAAAGTTTAAAAAACTTTGTTTCAATGGCCATCTAAGGTACACAAGTATCAATGTACACAAACACACACTGTTTATTTTTATGATTTTTCAATTTTTTTATTTTTATTTTTATATGAAAAACAAAATAAAACAAAACTAAAAAGTAAACAAACAAAAACATGTTAAACAAAACAATGCATAAAACTAGACTGACTCAAAACATGAAAGCAAAACATATAAGTAATGCAAAAACAAAAAAACATGAAGGAGAGAGAGAGAGAATAAGTGATAGAATCACTTGGAGTCCTTTTCCTTCCACACCTTGGAAGAACCTTTCCGTTTAGTAAACCCTTGATCCGGCAGTGAGGGGGAAGAGTTAAAACCGTTCAAGTTCAAAAGGAACATGAGGGTTTTGAGAAGATCTCCAAGAGGAGCAAAAGAGGATGGAAACTTATTCTAGTTTCCCGATGCGATCATGTTGTTGCTCTTTTGAGTGGCTAACCACTTGTAGCAATTAGGTCGAGTATGTCCAACTGCGCCACAGTGATGACAAAAATGCTGCTTTTTCTGTTTAGGCTTTTTAGTATTTCCCTTCTTAGCCCTAGAGTTCTTAATCTCTTTCTTATCAAGCTTAGGGGGTGCTCCTAAGATAGATTTACCATTGTCAACGTTCTCACTAGCTAATTCATTCTTAACATCATTGTTTTCAGTTTCAACATTATTAGCAAGAGAAACAAAAATAATAGTACTAGTAGAAGCAATACTAGGAGAAGAAAAATCATACCCTAAACCGGTTCGATTGGAAGCCGATTTCTAAAGATTGAGCATCTCATCGAGCTTAGCGCTTGAAGTCCTTTCCAGCTGAGCTTTGACTTGGAATAGTTCTACCTCAAGCTTCTTGGTCTTCTCAGCCAAGAAATTATTCTCAAATCTCAGTGCTCTAATAGTCTGATTGGCTTCATCAAACTTTGTAGAGATTTCTTCTTGCTCAAGCTCCACATCACTAAGATTCTTGGTGGCCAACCTATACAACTTCTCATACTTTTCGGAGACCTTATATAACTTTGCATAGGCTGTATGGATGTCATCTTGTTCATCCATCTTCTCAAACTTAGACTCCACCAATTCCTCTTCTTCATCCACATCTTCAACAAATCCCCTCAGTAAGATTTACAGTGGCAGTGAAGGCATTTAGGATTCCATCATCCTCATTATCGGAGTCATCCTTAGGCTAAGTGTCGCTCAAGGTTGCAGCAAGTGCCTTGCTTTTTCCGATGGTCTTGAGCTAAGTAGGACACTCTTGTTTCATATGATCGAAACCTTGACACTTAAAGCACTTTGGTCCTGAGGGAACAGTGTACTGATCGCCATCACTAGCATCCTTTTTCCCTTTATCTTGGCTCTTGAACTGTGAGGAACTGGATTGCCTACGGTCCTTGTCGAAGCCCTTCCCATTGGCATTCTTCATGAACTTCTTAAATTGCCTTGTAATGCAGGAATTCATTTTAGAATCTCCATCGTCTGAAGACTCATCAGTATCATTGCTTTTGGCCTTCAATGTCATGCTCTTGCTCTTGCTCGATTTCCTGATCCTCGTTAAACCCAACTCATAGGTTTGCAGATTACTAACCAGCTCAGTCGAAGGAATTTTGTCGATGTCCTTTGATTCCTCAATGGCAGTGATATTGGCATGGAATCTCTCAGGTAGAGATCTGAACACCTTTCTCACAATTTTGGGTTCAGGAATGGTTTCCCCAAGATTAAATTCTAAGTTTACTATGTCTTTAAGCTTGGCATAGAACTCATCGAACGACTCATCCTCCTCCATCTTGATCTCTTCAAAGCTTGTAATGAGCCTCTGAAGTTTTGAATCCTTGATAGCCTTAATTCCCTCATAGGTTGTCTAGAGGATGGTCCTTGCTTCCTTAGTAGTTTCAGTAGAGGATATTTTCTTGAATTCCTCATTTTTTACTGCACTGAATAGAGCATTCAATACTCTGCTATTGAAGTTTGCTGTCTTGATCTTAGCATCATCCCAGTTGGCCGGTGCTTCTGTAGGCTTGGTCTAGCCTATCTCCACAGCTTGCCACACTTTCTCATCTAAAGACCTCAAGAAAGCTCTCATGCGTACTTTCCAGTATGCATAGTTAGTGCCATCAAATAAAGGAGGTATAATAAGAGACTGTCCTCTATCCATGACAAGCAGGGGTTAATGGATCACACATAAAGATTAAAACCTAATCAGAGTATACCTACTCTAATACCACTTGATAGGCTAAAAATGTATTGACCCCTTGTGATGAATTAGCCAAGTTTATTAATTAATCAAATTAACATGCAATGTCCGTGGCAGCATAAACAAATCACCAATTAAACTAAGTATGCAGCGAAAATTAAATTGACTCGGTGATTTGTTTACAAATGGGGAAAACCTGCACGGCAAAAACCCCACCGAGTGATTTTAAGGTCACCACTCCTAAGAATCCACTATTATCAAAACAAGCAGTTACAAGTAAAGGAATCCCAGTACCTTATATCAACCTACAGTTGAACCCTTACCCCAATACCCAATTGGACTTGTTCTGTAGTGACAGTCTCTCCTTTTCAATGCACGGCTCCCAGTACATGACTAACCAATTGTGCGGATCCCAGTACGCAACTTAATCACCAACTTGAGAAGAATGTTAGCTGCAAATTTCTTCAGTTCATCCAGCCGATGAAAATCAAGAAGCTCCTTGGTCACAAAACCTTACGATGTACAAAAACAGCAACTTCTTCAAGAGAAAGATGAATTATGGCAAATTCTATCTCTGGTCACAATTTGCATGAATAAGACTTTGCTTCACACTTGTGCAATAGTGTAACCTTTGATGGCTCTTAAAATAATCCTTATATATGTTTAGGGTTGTGAGAAAAGAAAGCATAAAAACACATACTCACGGATTGGATGAAAAACAGCTTTGAAAAACTGAGTTTCATAAACCTCGATAGATAGCCATCTATCGAGCTAGCTGTCGAGCCACGGGCTTCAGCAGCTTTTAAATCTCGATAGATACTAGCTGTCAAGCTTTAAAATGCAACACTTTCTCACTTAATTCTTGGACAAACTTGCATGGTTTTAACACTTGAACTTGAAATCTTGTTCCTTGAAGTATTAAACTCATCATAGATCTACCCAATTACAAGTAAAGTGCGTTTTGTCAAAGGATTAGCCAATTACATAAAATGTTGACATATATTCCTAACATTGAATCACATATGTCCTAACAGGCTGCATAGCCATCCAAATACTTGACTGATTTCAAAAAGTCATAGAAACCATCCCTTTCATTTGGGCTTAATAAAAAGAAAGCCCGAGGCTTGTCATATGATCCATTAGGACGTTCTTTCAAATGCAACGTATGCCTAAAGTTTATATTTTTCAAGTCTATTCGTGCCTTGTCAGTGTCCTTGTTTTTCTCCTCAATGCCTAACAAAGTACCGTAAGTACTCTCACTAATATTCTTCTCCACATGCATGACATCAATGTTGTGCTTAAGCTTCTTATTTTTCCAGTATGGAAGCTTGTACAAAATACTTACCTTTGACCAATTTAGCTCCCCAATGAGTTGTCTCTTCTTGTTACTTGGATGCTTTCCTAAAATTATATTTGGCATTCTATTTAGTTGCTCTTGTATCTTTCCCACTTGTAACTCTAAAGATCTTTTCCATTTCTCCAATAAACCATTATGCAACCAACTATGTCTCCAACGATGCTCCATAGGCAAATAAGCTCGATGGTTAATAAATCCAATTTTACTTTCCAAAGCTTCTGAATATGGTTCATCGTTGCAAGTGTAACAAAAATGATAACCCTCTGTCCTCCACCCAGACACATTACCAAATCCAGGATAGTCATGTATTGTTCACAACAAAGTTGCATGCATTTGAAAATGCTTTTTCGTATAAGCACCATAAGTTTCTACACCTTCTTCCCACAACTCCTTCAACTCGTCAACCAATGGTTTCAAGTAAATATCAATCTCATTTCCCAGTTGGTTATGGCTCCTTCATAACCAACCAAGTGGGTAGGTTATAGGGGATAAGTATGACAAGCCATATACTATAGTTGTTGTTCATATTCCCAAAAGGGTTAAATCCATCTGTAGCTAACCCCAACCTTATATTGCGAGGTTCGAAGGCAAAATCAAGATGTTGCAAATCAAACTCCTTCCACTCCTCACTATCAGTCGAATGCCTCATTATCCCATCGTCCACACATTTGTCTATATACCATCTCATGTCCTTAGCTCTTTGGCCTGACATGTACAATCTCCTCAGTCTCGATGTCAACGGGAAGTAACACAATACCTTATAAGGAATCTTCTTACCTTGGGCACGTGTATCCTTGTACCTAGGCGCCTCACGCACCGGACATTTATCAAGATTTTCATTTTCCTTCCAAAATAGTACACAATCATTTTTTTCATGCATCTATATGCTCGTATGACATGCGCAAGTCACGTAATATCTTCTTTGCTTCATAAGTTGACCTTGGAACCAAGTTACCTTTCGGTAAAACCTTTGTCAACAATTCTAGCATCATATCAAGTCCCTTATTACTCAAGTTGGTCATTACCTTTACATTCAACATCTCAATAACTAACTTCAAGATACTATAATCAGTGCAACCCGGATACAACTCACGCTTTGCATCTTCCTTAAGTTTGTCAAAATTACGCACTTCCTCATCTTCGGTTGCATTTCTTGGTTCCCCTCTAATTCGATCACCTACCAAGGCATCAATGAATACACGGGCACAAAATATTACCACTCAAGTTTACAACCGCTCTTGCAAAATTAATAAATGCATTGACCCCTTCAATATATGAATGGCTTAATTTGCCATCAGGTGTCTTACCCATTGTCATCCAACTTTTATCCATGTTTGACTACAATTGCAAGGTGAATGCTACTTTAGTAAAATAAGGACAACTCATGCATAATGTATTCTAACATCTAAGTCTATAAGCTACTTAGATAAAGTTCTATCTCATTCATGAATGCACAAGTCTATATTAATAATTAAACAAATATGAATTGCACACTCAAACACTCCCAATATGAATTTAAACCACCTTATAACACCATGCAAGCCACACGCTTGCTCCAACAAAACAACCCACCACAAAACCAATCACAAATATTACAAGTATAGAGTGTTTACAAGTATTGAAATCAATTAAAGTACTATTCATCACATCTAATCAACAAGGTCCATTCACATTTGCATGAAATTAAAAACACTCCCAATATGAATTTAAACCACCTTGTAACACCATGCAAGCCACCTGCTTGCTTCAACACAACAACCCACCACAAAACAAATCACAAACATCACAAGTATAGAGTGTTTACAAGTATTGAAATCAATTAAAGTACTATTCATCACATTTAATCAACAAGGTCCATTCACATTTGCATGAAATTAAAAACACTCCCAATATGTATTTAAACCACCTTATAACACCATGCAAGCCACCCACTTGCTCCAACACAACAACCCACCACAAAACCAATTTCCAACATCACAAGTATAGAGTTCTACAAGTATTGAAATCAAATAAAATACTATTCATCACATCTAATCAATCATATGTCCACATATTTAATTATATCTTAAAATTATACATTTTCTTTTACAATTACCAAAAAAAAATAGCCAAAAAAAAAAAAAAAACATAGCACATCCACCCCCCCCCCTACCAATAACCTTCACTAGCACCATCAATGCCCCTAATCATGGCCAATTACCCCTGCCAAGTCCACACCACCGCCTCTAATGGGTATCTTTACGTTTTCATTAACAAGAGGTTGATCTTGTTTGAAACGGGTTCTTCTATGTTGTTTCCTTTAAGATTAAAAGGGAGGGAGTTACCAGAGGCAAAAGTAGTGCAGTTGTGGGTGGGTGTGTTTAAGAGGGACGAAGTGGAAGAGTAATGGGGTTCAGCGTAGGTGATGAGATTGACTTGGATTTGAAGAAGACAAGGACCTAGTAGACTAGTAGTGTTGGATGGTCATGCTCAGCGATGTTGATGGTGTTAGTGACCTCTTGTTAATGGTGCTGATGAAAGTTGGTGGTGGTGGTTTTTTTTTTTTTTAAAAAAATAATAATATTTAGGTAATTGAAATAAGATAATGCATAATTTTAGGATGTGATTAAATAGGTGAACATGTGACAAGTTTTTTTGTGAAGCAGGGAGGAGTGGTACAAAAGATTTGAATATGAAGTATGTATAGTGAATAATTAAGAAAAAAGTATTTAGAGTAAAAATCTTGTTGTGTTAAGTGTTATTGGTTTCATTAGGTTTTTTTTTTTTTTTTTTTTTTTTTTTTTGGGCAGTGAGATTAACTGTATTCATTCTTATTATTCTTATTTTCTTCTAGATTTTTTTTTTTTTTAACTTAAGTTTTTGGGAATAAACCATGAGCATTGTAATCTCTATTTTATTATAGTGAATTGATCGGATATGTTTAATGGTTTTTCCTCTACAATAGATGGCTTTCTATATAAAATTGACATGTTCTTGTATTATATATGTTTTATTTTAATATAATTTAAATTATTTATGTATAAATTTTAATCTTTTTATACACATCCAATTTATAATCTATTTTTGGTACATATTATATCATATTACCATCATTTCAAAATACTTGATTTCTCTCTCTTTAAGCACTCTCACAATTGTCACTCCATTCCTTTTTTCTTTTCTTTTTTATCTCTACTTTATTAAAGTCGAAACCATTATACTAGGGATGAAAAAGTACCTCCAATGTGCTCTGCCCTAACGTATCTTGCTCCCACCTAGAAGCAGAAGGAGCGGGCTGGGAACAAACACTCCTAATTGCTTGAGTTATTTAATTGGGTTCTGTTAACGGGTGTTTTTAAGACATTTGGTAATAGGTCATTTCAGAAAAAAAATTTATAATATTTTTATGAAAAATATAAAAAAGTTTTCAAAAAGTTAGTTATCTTTTTCTTTTTTTTAATAATTTTTTTTAAAAGATATTTCTTAAACCAATGGTCCCATACCCATCCATTACCTTTTCCTTATTTAATTTATTCCACACGAGCATAGTTTCGTTTGGCATAAGAGGATAACATAAAAGCTTTTGCTGGCACAACATAAAGCTTTCATTTAATGATTCTAACCCACTCGTCTTCAAAATTAAATATTACAGGGAAAAAACCATTGTTGGGTCCTACAGTAGTAGGTGTTACCTTACATCTTTTTTTTTTTGGTAAAAGGGTGTTATCTTACATCATTAATGAATGAGTTTGAGTATTAAGTGTCTTAACTACCCCAAGAGTCAATGTCTACTTTGGCGTAGGCTATGGGGGTAGCACTCCTCTAAACAGCTTCATTTACTATTTTTGCCTTTTATACTATACTAGTTGTTGACCTGTAAGTCAAAGGTCTTGTAGTTGAATTGACACTTTCCTATGCATAAAGTGCTTGGGGGTCTAGAGGAGAAAATGTTCGAGCTGCGAGGGTTAGCAGCATGTTGTAATTATTTCTTAAAAAAATAAATAAAAAAGTTGTTGACCTGCACGGTTTTTACTTTTTTATTTTTAATTCTTATAAGTAGACATGATTTAAAATGTGTTATTTTTTATTAGATATTTGGTTTTAAAAAACGGAAGTGAGAAATATATTCTATCAAAATTATAGAAATTTGTGAGTATTAGTCTATTGACCATTTATTAAACATTTATAGAGTGAGTATAAAAGTGAGTATTAGTCAATTAAACATCTATCAAAATTATAGAAGTGAGTATCAGTCTATTAAACATTTATAGAGTTGGAATATGTCCCAACTTACAAGTATTGAAATCAAATAAAATACTATTCATCACATCTAATCAATAATACTCATTCACATTTGCAAGAAATGAAAAACACTCCCAATATGTATTTAAACCACCTTTTAACACCATGCAAGCCACCCACTTGCTCCAACACAACATACCACCACAAATCTAATTTTCAACATCACAAGTATAGAGTTTTACAAGTATTTAAATCAAATAAAATACTATTTTTCACCTCTAATCAACAATACTCATTCACATTTGCGATAAATGAAAAAACACTCCTAATATGTATTTAAACCACCTTATAACACCATGCAAGCCACTTGCTTGCTCAACACAACAACCCACCACAAAACCAATTTCCAACATCATAAGTATAGAGTTTTACAAGTATTGAAAGCAAATAAAATACTATTCATAACATCTAATCAACAATACTCATTCACATTTGTAAGAAATGAAAAACACTCTCAATATGTATTTAAAGCACCTTTTAACACCATGCAAGCCACCCGCTTGCTCCAACACAAGATACCACCACAAATCCAATTTCCAACATCACAAGTATAGAGTTTTACAAGTATTGAAATCAAATAAAATACTATTTTTCACATCTAATTAATAATACTCATTCACATTTGCAATAAATGAAAAACACTCACAATATGTATTTAAACCACCTTATAACACCATGCAAGCCACCCGCTTACTCCAACACAACATACCACCACAAATCCAATTTCCAACATCACAAGTATAGAGTTTTATAAGTTTTTAACTAGAATTTACTTACTTTGCTCAAGCTAAGTTTATAACTTTCAGAAAAAATTCAAACTTACTGCAAACAATGTGTATTTAGTCTGCAAAAGAAAAGTTAAATTTATAAGTACAAAAGTTAAAGAAAAGTTAAACAAGCAGATAAGACAATAATTAGAACCGCCAATGAAGAAAGATATTTACAGGGAAATGAAAAGCTTGTAAACAACCAAATGTCAGCACAAATATCTAATTCTTCAAAATCACTACCCCACATGAAAACTAGCAAACAAAAGCCACAACCCAGAAACAACACTACTTGTACTATAATGGAAAAATCATATTCAAAAATCAACCATTCAACTAAACAACTCTTTAGAGAAACAACACCAACTAATTCCTTTTTTCTTTTCTAATCATTTCATTTCCTTGCAAATTGCTCTATGTAATCAACAAGACCAACACTAATAATAATTAACAATAATAAAAATGAAATCTTTTTAACATTAAGAAACTTTCTTCACAACCATTACACAGTAAATATCAAATACCCAAACTAAACAAAAATACATGTACCCATTACTATATCAAACAAAAAAAATACCCAAAGGAACTAGAATCATTAAACAAAAAAAATTAACATCAAGCATTTAGAATCATTAAACAAAAATACCCAAAGGAACTAGAATCATTAAACAAAAATTAACAAAAAAATTAACTCAAAAGACGAACGTCTGGTTTACTAATCTCTGGTACGTGGCCCCGGCGTTCTTTAAACCAAAAGGCATGACCCTGTAGCAGTAGAGCCCTTGGTTGGTGATGAAGGCCGTTTTTTCCTGATCTTCCTCTGCCATTTGTATCTGGTTGTACCCAGAGAAGGCATCCATAAAGGTAAGGAGCTTGTGTCCGGCTGTCGAGTCTACAAGCTGGTCGATTCTGGGTAAAGGGAAGCTGTCCTTCGTGCAGGCGTTATTTAGGTTCGTGAACTCAACACACATTCTCCACTTTCCGTTGCCTTTTTTACCATGACGACGTCCGCCAACCACTTAGGATAGTAGACTTTCCTGATGAAATTAGCAGCGAGCAATTTTTTTACTTCGTCTATGACTGCTTTGTTCCGTTCAAGAGCAAAAACCCTTCTCCTTTGCTGGGCAGGTTTCCTCTCGGGGTCCACGTTTAGGCGATGTTGAATGATGTTTGCTGGTATACTTGGCATGTCTTCATGGCTCTAAGCAAACATATCCAGGTTTTCCTTCAGGAAGCTAATAATCTCTTTCTTCGTCCGGGAGTTTAAGCTCGTCCCTACTTGGGTCGTCCTTGTAGGATCTCCTTCGACCAATTCTATTGTCTCCAGTTTCTCGGCAATTTCTGGAGCCTTTTCTTCAATCACCCACGTATAGTTTTCTTTTGAGGCCAGGACTGCCTGGTAGCACTCCTTTACCAGCACTTGGTCTCCCTTTATCTCTCCGACTCCTTGTTCCGTTGGGAACCTCACCTTCAAGCAATATGTGGAAGTGGATGCTTTCCAACGATTGAGGGTAGGCCTACCTATAATCACATTGTAGGACGACCAATCATTCCTTTCCATTCCTTTTTCTTTAGCAATACAAGTAAAGCCAACATGCTACTGATCATTCTTTTCTCACTCATGATAAACATTGTTGAACAAATTTTGATTGTAATTTGTTTTGCCAAAGTGTAGCACATGAAGCCAATGCTACAAACAAATCAGCATACTCACCCATTAATCCAAGATTTCCGTCTTCACAAAATTGTTGTGGCTTTGTCCTTGTGAGTGTTGAACCCATTTTTATTACTTCACATTGCACAAAAGCTTCCCAAATAAAATCACCCATATTTTCCAGATGAGGAGCATTAGTTTCCATTGATGGACTAAGATCAACATCAAGTTTACCATCAAGAAATAAATATTTGTCAATTCAAAGAAAATCAACATGTGGATTTTGCCTCTTAAGAGATAATTTCTTTATATCCAATTCTTCTATGACTAGAGGATTAAATCTTACCTCTAAATAGTTTTCTTTTGTAAAATCTCATCATCATCATCCACAACTTGACTACTCATACACAATTCACAATTTTCATCAAGGTACTTGTCAAAGATTGGTGGAGCATTCCAATTTATGATAGTATCTTCTTTATAGAACTCTTTACCATCTATAAATATATTTGAAACAAAAGAATCCATGTAGGATGAACTCACAATGGCAGATCTGAAATAGAACCTGAAGATGTTGAATGGTAATCATTAGAATCATACTCCTTGCAAAACTTTGCTTTTCTACTCCCACTTAGTGCCTTCACCATCAGGTTTATGTGTTCACAATTGAAACCTAGGAAAAGGTGGTCATTGGAGTCGTCCCAAATTAATTTATTCTTGGCCCCAATGAAGAGACTAGCGTGGGTGTCAAAGAGAATTCCTAGAAACTAGACCCAAGTGACATCCTGATTCATGTTTTAATTTCTTTTTTCCAAAGGAGTGTGCACTGATATGGAGGTTAGAACTAAAAATAATACAGAAGTCTTGGCCTCTTTTGCTATGGAAGTTCCATCTCCACCAACAAATCGTGGATCTTGGCACACGGCGCCATGTGGCCATGTGGGTTGCAATTTAATCAAATTTGCATGCATCAATGTTATCAAAATTAACTCACCTCATATTATATATTTTCAAGACATAGTGATAAATTTTGTAGGAAAATGCTAACGAATGCTTTTAAGACATTGGTTAATAATTCATTTAAAGAAAGTTTTTATGAAAAAAGAAAAGAAAAAATTAATATTTTAACAGTTTTTTTTATTTTCTATAAAAGTAATGTTAAAATTTTTTTAAAATAAATTGTTAACCAATTTCCTAAGGACACTCGTTAACATGACTAACAATTTTTTTTGGCGTAAGCCAATTATAAGATTTAGTTGAAATGATAAAAGTCGCACCAATTATTAAAGCTCGACAGCTAGCATGTGTCGAGGTTTAAGAAGCTATTTTAGCCTTGTGGCTCGACAGCTAGCTCGACAGATGCTCGACAGCTTCTATCTGTCGAGGTTTATGAAAACAGAATTTCTGATCTGTTTTTCTTGAGATCCGTGGATGTGTCTTTGGGCCTTCTTTTCTCCTAACCCTAGACATATAAAAGGATTGTTTTAAGGGCCGTCAAAGTATACAAGTTGCACAAGCATTGAGCAAACTCTGTTCAAGCAATTTGTAACCGGAGACGAAGTTCTTGCCTTAGTTCATCTCTTTCTCTTGAAGAAGTTGCTGTGTATGTGTACCATAGAGTTTTGTAACCAAGCATCTTCTTGATCTTCATCGTGTGGATGAAGTGAAGAACTTTGCAGCCAACAACCTTCATAGTTGGTGATTGAAGTCGTGTATTGGGATCCGCGCATTGGTTAGTCACGTACTTGGGAGCCGTGCATCAAAAGGGGGAACTGTCACTACAGAACAAGTCCAATTGGGTACTAGGGTAAGAGTTCAACTGTAGGTTGGTAAGGTACTTGGGATTCCTTTACTTGTAACCGCTTGTTGTGATAATAGTGGAGTTTCGGGAATAGTGACCTGAAAATTACCCGGTGGGGTTTTTGCCATTAGGTTTTCCCCATTCGTAAACAAATCATTGTGTTATTTATTTTCCGCTGCATATCTAGTTATTTGGTGATTTGTTTGTGCTACCATGCGTTTTTGCATGATAAATTGATTAATTAATAACTTGACTAATTAATTAATTAATTTCAATCACAATGGGTTAATCCGTTTGTGGCCTATCAGGTTTGAAGAAATGTGGCTTGTTGAGAAGGGTTGCACGGATATAGTTAAGTCAGAATGGAATAAGCATATAATTGATAATAATGCGGCAAGTATTGTTACTAAAATTGAATTGTGTGGTTTGGCCCTTAAGAAGTGGAGTAGCAAAAACTTTGGAAGTGTGTGAAGGGAATTGCATCTTAAGAAGAAACTACTTGCAAAGGCAGAATTGGAGGCATTTCTTATAGGTGTAAATTTCAAAGCAAGAATGCTCAAGAGTGAGGTGAATGATCTAATGGAGAAAGAGACAAGAATGTGGTTTCAACGATCACGTTCCCTTTAGGTGACATTTGGAGATAAAAATTCCAAATACTTCCATAGTAGAGCCTCGCAACGCTACTGGAGAAATAAAATTGATGGAGTTAAGGATGGTAGGGGGCATTGAAACAGGACCCAAAGGAGATTGCAAATGAGTTCCTAAAGTACTTTGTTGAGTTGTTCTCTACCTCCAGCAATTGCCAACCCGAGTTGGCCTTGGATACCATTCAAAGTTTAGTGACCGATGATATGAATAGATCTTTGACTGAAGAGTTTACCGAAGATGAGGTAAAAGTGGTGCTAAACCAAATGGCTCCTCTGAAATCTCTAGGTCCAGATGGGATGCCTCCATTATTTTTCCAGCACTATTAGGATTTGGTGGGTAAGCATATTACAACTTCTGTCCTATCTTTCTTGAATTCAGCTTCACTTCCTGAGAATTTAAATCACACATTCATCACTTTGATACCAAAAGTTAAAAATCCTGAGTTGGTATCTGATTTCTGTCCTATAAGTCTATGTAATGTGTTGTGTAAAATATTCTCAAAAGTGTTAGCCAACAGGTTGAAGAAAATCCTCCCACATATCATAACTGAGCATCAAAGTGCTTTTACCAAGGATCAGCTAATTTCAGACAATATCCTTATAGCTTTTGAGTCGCTCCATTGTTTGAAAAATCACAAATCCTCTAAAGGAGGATTCATGGCCCTTAAACTTGATATGAGCAAAGCCTACAATCGTGTGGAATGGGCTTTCCATGAAAAAATAATAAGGAAATTAGGGTTCAATGAAAAATGGGTTACCCTCATGATGCTGTGTGTATCTACAGTTTCCTATTCAGTCATGATAAATGGTGCACCAAAAGGCTATATTCGCCTAACAAGGGGTATAAGACAAGGTGACCCCATTTCACCTTTTCTGTTCCTAATATGCACAAAGGGGCTCCATAGTTTGCTCAACAAATCAATTGTGAGATGAGACATTCATGGATTCTAGATCAGTAGGAGAAGTCCCACACTAACTCATCTCCTTTTTGCAGATGATAGCTTGTTGTTTTGCAAGTCCAGTGTTGATGAATGTGAAAAGTTGTTGGAAGTCTTACATGTTTATGAGCAAAGTTCGGGGCAACAAATAAATAAGGCAAAGACGACAGTGTTTTTTAGTAAATCTACCATGGAGGAGGAGAGACAAAGGATCAAAAATATTTTGGGTGTAGAGGAAATTCGAAGTTATGAGAAATATTTGGGTTTGCCTTCGTTGGTGGGAAAAAACAAAAAAGCTAGCTTCAATTATATTAAGGAGAGAGTATGGAGGAAACTACAAGGTTGGGAAGAGCAACTATTATCACAAGCGGGTAGGGAAATCCTTATCAAAGCGGTGGTGTAAGCAATTCCTACCTACACCATGAATTGTTTCAAGTTGCCATTGGGTCTATGTGATGATATTGAAGGTCTAATTAGAAGATTTTGGTAGGGACAAAGAGGGGAGAGGAAGAAAATCCATTGGGTAAGATGGGGGGAACTTTGCAAGCCCGAAAGTGAGGGAGGTATGGGCTTTAAAGACCTAACATTATACAATGATGCTCTTTTGGCAAAGTAGGCATGAAGGCTACTTCAAAATAAGAATTCTCTTTTCTATAGAGTTTTCAAGTCAAAGTTTTTCCCCATTGCTCACTGATGGAGGTAGTTGACACTCAAGATGGTTCATATGCATGGAGAAGTATCTTAATAGGAAGGGAAGTACTAAAGGAAGGAATGAGATAGAGGGTGGGGGATGGGACTTTCATTCGGGTATGGTCAGACCCGTGGCTGCCCTCACCCCTTTTCTCCCTTTTATCTCAACACCAAAAGCACATGGTTTGGAAGACTTGTTAGTAGCCTCATTGATAGATTCAGATTCCAACAGATGGCACTCAGAAGCATTGTGGAATTTGTTTATGCAACGAGATGTGGAACTGATTGAATCAATCCCACTAAGCTCTATTCCAACTGAAGACTCATTAATTTGGCCTTTCATTCCAACAAGTATCTATTCAGTTAAATCGGGGTACAACTTTCTTGTCAAGAATAACAGCTTCAACAACAATAAGTATCACCCCGAGAGCAACAAACTGTGGATGAAAGTATGGGGATTGGATGTGCAGCCAAAGATCAGAAATTTCTTGTGGAGAGCTATCAGAAATTCTATCCCATGTAAGGCTAATCTTAAGCAAAGGGAGATTCTCACTCAGGACACCTGTGAGCAATGCCAAACCGAGACAAAGGATGTGGTGCACGCCCTATGGTCTTGTCCATCACTGACACCGTTGTGGGCATAGAACTCAGCATGGAGTTTTCGAGCATCAACGCTTTTCATTAGCTTCAAGGAAATCGTGGAGAAAGTTATTGAGGTTGAGGCGGATTTAGCTCTCTTCGCTACCATGGTCTGTGTGGTATTGTAGGAATGTGATTTGGACCAGCGCATCATGCAGGAAGTCCGAAGCGTTGTTGTGGGCTAATGCTTCGGACTAGAAACATCCTCTACCATATCTTGCATGTCTAGCAATATTCTGACCAACGCTTTTCCTGTGAGGTTGAGACAAAAGAATAGTGCAGCCCACAACATTGCTAGACATGCAAGACATGTTAGCGAGTATTTGGTGTGGATAGAGGATGTTCCTCCACATCTTTTTTTGTAATTCAAGCCGATTTGGCTTCTATTTGAATAAAATTACAGTGTTGTTTCTCAAAAAAAAAAAAAAAAAAAAATCTTACTAATTGTGCCATGTTAGGCACTTGTTTCCTATCAATCCCCTCATTTTTTTTGTCTCTCTTCTCCTCATTCTTCAACACTTTACTATTCATTTTCCTTTTACCATTCCCCTTCTTGTTTTGGCCTTACTTCTTCCCATTATTCCCTACCATACTGCTACTCTTCCTCCAACCATTTTTCTCCCTTTTTTTTGGCATTTCTTCTCCCCATTATTCACTACCTTATTATCAGTCTTCCTCTAGCCAAATCTTGACTCTTATTTTCTACTTCTTCTTTTCAATAAATTTGCTATTATTCCTTGTGCACTTCTCTCTACCCTTTAGTAAATGTTTATAACGCAAAAAAAAAAGGAAAAAGAAAAAGAAAAAGTGATCTCTCTCTCTCTTCATTTTTTTTTTTCTTTCTTTTGATGGATTTTTTTTTAATATTATTTTTTGTAGCATCGCTTTGAATTGATGAGTTGTGTTTTTGGCACTGTCTTTTGGGTTGATGTGTCTTGGTGTTGTGTTTCATAAATCCCAAACGCAATTAGTTTATCTCCATGTTATGGCTTTGGTTTAATTTTTTACATTGGGTTAATATTAACTGGTTTTGAAAGTAGGAATTTGAGTTTATATCAAAATATAATCTACTTAGCTATGTATTTGAATGTTCATACCAAGCATTTACGTAATTGATTATTACGTCTATCTCTTATGCCTTTGATTTTATTTTAAATTTAATATAATATTATAATTTTATGATAGGTTTTAATTATCATGATAATCTCCTTAAAAAATGTGAAATTTGAAATGCACCAAAATACAGTAATAACTTTGAAAATTAAAAAGTTCAGTTGTGTAAAAGAAAATCTTGGAAAACATAATCCACAAGTTAGAAAAGTATGACCTATCTTAGTAACATAACAAAACACAGCCAAAAAATGCACATAAAGAGTTACTGAGATAGAAAGAGTAAATGTAAAGATGAATTTGCATAGATAAAGAGACAGAAAATACCTAAAGAAGTTGTTGCATTTGTAAAGAAAGAGGCACACTATAAATATAAGGATGATGCTTATATGCAATCAGTAAAGAAGGAAAAAAAAAATGCACGCTGTGTTCGGGGGGGTGGGGGTTTACCCATGATAAGGGTAATTTTGAGAAAGACAATAGTCTTGTTCACATAAGATGAAACCATCGGGCTCAAAGAACCCGTCAGCTTTACTATGCGAAAGATGACGACTCTGCCTCCAAACTGACAGCTTTCAGTTGGATGACCAGACTGCCTGGACATGATAGAAAGTTGACGGAAGGAAGCTAACGGGGTGAAAAAGCTCTTGACGAATCCAGCATGGTTTTTTGCTTGGGCTCCACGAATAAGTATATAAGGAAATATCTTATGCCCCACAGTTAACCCTAATCAAAAGAGTTCCTACAAGGAAAAGATCCCGCAAAATACGAGCATTAACAAGGATCTTCCCCACAAGGAAAGACCCTCTTCGCCAAGAAATGAATGTTAACTCTACACTACTATAAAAACTCCAAAACCCTCACAAACCAAGGTACACATAATTTCTCCCAACTCTGGCACTATAGAGTTGTGAAAGTTCTCTAACTTGACCTTCGGAGGGTATTTGACCTGTACCACACCAGTACTCTCTTAAGGTCTTCTTTTTCTGTGTTACGCAGGTGTTGTCTCGAGCACATGAGGACTGTGTGACTTATTGACAATTTTCAGCATCATCAGTTGGTGCCGTCTGTGTGGATCACGACTTGTAAGCTATACTATTGCTTCCCAAATAAAGAGTTGCATAGTGTTTACAAGCTCGATGGCAACCACCAACAATGTTCAAGGAGACGAACCACGCACCACCATCCTTGAGAGACAGGTTCAAACTCTCGCCGCTGCCGTAGAACGCCTCACCAAGCATCACCAAGAAAAACCATGATCTAAAGGAGCAACTGCGCCAAAAGAACGTGGGGCTTAACACTCAAGAGGAGGACCAAGAAGGTACCAACGCTGAGAGAAGGGACCAAGAGGGGTCAGAAGGTAGCAACACCCCAAGCAGACCAGAGTGACAGGACACGAGCTGTCCATCTGCCACAGATACGGCTCCACCTCACATGGTCGCGGAGATGCAAATGATGAAGGAACAGATGGACTTCATGATGAATGCCCTCAGAGGACGGGTGTCTAGCGACCTCGATAACTTGGTCCATCGATCTGATTCACCATTCACTGCATCTGTCACTTCGTTCCCCCTTCCACTAAAGTTCCGTATGCCGCAGGTGGAGACCTACAACGGATCTAAGGATCCCCTAGATCACCTGGAGTCTTTCAAGACCCTGATGCATTTGTAAATAGTGGTAAACGAGATCATGTGCAAGGCCTTCCCCACTACGCTGAAGGGCCCCGTAAGGATTTGGTTCAGCAGGTTGACGTCCAACTCCATTAGTACTTTTAAGGAGTTAAGCGCCCAGTTTGCCTCACACTTTATCGGGGGACATAGGTATAAGAAGTCCACTACATGCCTGATGAGCATTAAGCAGTGAGAGGATGAGACGCTGAAGTCTTACATAACCCGCTTTAACAAAGAGGCCTTCTCGATTGATGAAGCTGACTACAAGATACTCGTGGACGCATTCACGAATGGGCTATGGAAGGGTAAGTTTCTATTTTCTTTATATAAGAACGACCCAAAAACTGTGTTGGAGGTGCTTTACAGGGCTACTAAGTACATGAACGCGGAAGACGCGCTGCTGGCCCGAGAAGGAAAGCCCAAGAAGAGGGAAAGACAAGAGGACGTACAACAAGATAGGGGGTGGAAGATGGCTAAGACCGGAGAACGGCGGGAAGAAAGGCGCTCCAAGCTCCCCACAAGGAAGTTCACAAGCTTCACCCCACTGACTACCCCGACCAACCAAGTCCTGATGCAAATCAAGGACGAAGGAGCCCTGACATTTCTCGGCAAGCTGAAGGGAGACCCCAATAAGAGGTTCAGAGACAAGTACTGCCTCTTTCACTGTGACCACGGTCATGACACATCTGACTGCTACGATTTTAAGCAACAAATAAAAGCTCTTATCAGGCAAGGAAAGTTGTAGAGGTTCGTTAGCAAGGAAAGAGCAGACCCACCACAAGAGCAGGTTCCCCGACGAGAGAACGAACATCCTAGGACACCTATAGGAGACATAAGGATGCTTGTGGGAGGCACAGCGGCCTCTGGCTCGTCAAAAAAGGCTCGTAAGACTTACCTCAGGATGGTCCAAAACGTCCAATTGACGGGTTTCGTACCAAAGATGGCGCGGATCAACAACCCCATCGTTGAATTCTTAGAGGAAGATGCTCGACGTCTCCACCACCCGCATAACGATGCACTCGTTGTCAGCATACGGGTAGGAGACTACAATACACACCGGGTCCTAGTTGACAATGGAAGCTCTGCTGACATC
The DNA here is from genome assembly GCA_030021035.2 of Notholithocarpus densiflorus. Taxonomy (NCBI): domain Eukaryota; kingdom Viridiplantae; phylum Streptophyta; class Magnoliopsida; order Fagales; family Fagaceae; genus Notholithocarpus; species Notholithocarpus densiflorus. The sequence continues at coordinate 974,413 of JARYZH020000086.1, read as the reverse complement.
CTCTACTACCCAGCATTCCAGCAAATGAGGATTGACAGAGAACAGCTGGTCCCGACCAAAGCCCCGCTCGTTGGGTTCGAAGGGACAAAAGTATACACCTTCGGCACAGTCTCATTGCCCGTGACGGTTGGTGATTATCCTCAGCAAATCACTAAGGATTCCTTGTTGTCAACTGCTCGTCTGCATACAACTCCATCCTAGGACGACCTACCCTCAACTCGTGGAAGGCTGTAACTTCAACCTACCACTTAATGATCAAATTCCCCATTGAGTATGGAGTTGGAGAAGTACGTGGAGACCAAGTGGCTGCACGCGAGTGCTACATAGCAATTTTGAAGATGGACGATCATCTACAGACAATGAACATAGAAGAGCAGCAGATGGTGGCAAAACCCGTTGAAAGACTTGAAGAGATACTTCTCGACAACTCCAGACCAGATAGAATGACTAGGATCGACACCCTTGCCAGCCCGCTGGTCTACCAAGCACTCAAGACTTTTCTCAAAGAGAACCAGGATGTATTTGCCTGGAGCCATGAAGACATGCCCGGGATCGACCCTTCGGTCATGGTGCACAGGTTGAATGTGTCGCCCACCTTTCCTCTTATCAGCCAAAAGAAGCAGGTGTTCGCCCAAGAACGAGACCAAGCTATAACGAAAGAAGTCCGTAAATTGCAAGAGGCAGGCTTCATCAGAGAAGTTTATTACCCCGACTGGCTGGCAAATGTGGTGATGGTCAAGAAAGCCAACGGGAAGTGGAGAATGTGCGTGGACTTTATAGACCTAAACAAAGCATGCCCCAAGGATAGCTACCCCTCCCGCGGGTTGACGTCTTGGTAGACTCTACGACTCAACATCAGTTATTGAGCTTCATGGACGCTTTTTCTGGCTATAACCAGATCAAAATGGATGAGGCGGATCAGGAGAAGACTTCGTTTATCACCAGCCAAGGCCTCTTCTGCTACAAAGTAATGCCGTTCGGCCTTAAGAATGCGGGCGCGACATATCAGAGGCTCATGATCGAGATGTTCACACATCAGATTGGAAGAAACGTCTAAGTCTACGTTGATGACATGCTGGTAAAAATTCGAAAGGAGGACGATCATTTGGATGATCTCAGGGAAACCTTCGACACCCTTCGCTCTTACAACATGAAGCTCAATTCGGGCAAGTGTGCATTCGGGGTGATGGTTGGGAAGTTCCTAGGATTCATCGTGTCTCAGAGAGGTATCGAAGTCAACCCAGACAAGATCCGGGCCATAATAGAGATGGCACCCCCAAAATATGGGAAAGAAGAATAAAGCCTTAACGATAAGGTAGCCGCGCTGAATAGGTTCGTGTCAAGGGCAATAGACAAGTGCCTACCTTTCTTCCGCACGCTGAAAAAGTCTTTTGAGTGGACGGTCGAGTGTCAACAAGCATTCAAAGACCTAAAGGCCTACCTCTCCTCCCCACGGTTGCTAAGTCCCTCTAAACCAGGGGAGGAACTGTTCCTCTACTTGGCTATATCCCCAGCTGCTGTTAGTATGGCCTTGGTAAGAGAAGAAGACAAGGTGCAGAAGCCCGTGTACTACACCAGCCGGGCACTCCGTGGTGCTGAGGAGAGGTACCCACCTAATTAAAAATGGCCAAAAATATGTCATTGATGATGATTATGACCTTTTTAAAAAAATTTATGACAAAAGAGTGCTCCAATGAGCGCTCACTAGGTAGCTATATAGAGCACTAAAAAGCAAGAGATTTAATAAATTATTTCTTACAAACTGCTGCTCGGACGTTCATCCCAATAGAGCAAGAGATTTAATAAATTATTTCTGACGACTCCCATCTTTACCTTACTCACATAGTTGCTCGCATAAGTTTGGCACAAAACACCTTTAACTTGGCCACTCAGTGCATAAAACTTGAAGCTTAATCTTTCTTGGTTATATGCATGACTGCTACTTTGATCTTGAAATTTCCTTCAACCTCAACTTCTATCAAGTTAGTGTTGTGAAGCCTTGCGCACTACAAAAAAAGAGGGCTATAGCTGCATTTGAAATACGCAACTATAGACCCTAAAAATGCAGCTATAGGCTATAGCTGCATTTCCAAACACAGCCTATACTGTGTGGCTATAGCCCCCTGCGGGACCTAGAGCTGCGTTTTTAAAAACACAGCCTAAAACGGGTCTGTAGCTGCGTTTTAGGCACCCTATAGGTGCGGTTTGATACGCGGGTATAGGCTAGGGTCCTATAGCTGTGTTTTGTATAAAACGCAGCTATAGACCTGGCTTGGGCTGCGTTTGCAAGGCGGGTATAGGCTAAGGTTTCAAAACGCAGCTATAGGGCCAACTTAAAACTGCGTTTCAAACGCAGCCCAAGCCGGGTCTATAGCTGCGTTTTGTTGGAAATGCAGCCAGGTCTCTCATCTGTGAGTGTGTCAAAACGCAGCTATAGGGTTCCTAAAACACAGCTAAAGACCTGGTTTAGGCTGCGCTTTTGAAAACGCAGCTCTAGGACTTTTTTTTTTTTTTCGTATTTTTTTCCTTCCTGTACACAATCTGCTCAAAACAACCTGTAATTCCTGCCAATACTTGACAATTCCCAACCAAAACAACCTGTAATTCCTGCAACCTATTGGAACCAACAAAACAAATTGCCTACACTTGACAATTCCCAACCAATTGCCAGCAAACAAAACAAGTTCATTGCCAAAAGATTAATTACATAAACAAATAATTACATGAAGCAAAACAAGTTCCCAACAACAGATTTTTACATCACAAAATGTATATCCCTCAAGGATTTTTTACATCATAAAAATTGTCAGCAAGCATCATGGTACTTCATTAGCTAGTTTCCAGCAAGCATCATGGTACTCCAATTACCTGTGACAATGAAAACACTGGAAATAAACTAACATTTTAAACTAAAACAAACAAACTCTAAACAAATAACCAAGTATTTTGCTCAGTCAATCTATTAACAAGGTCAACATCGTGTGATAATTCTTAGAGTCATTATCATATATGAGCTTGTTAACATAGTCTTTTGCCTTGTATCCATTTAAAAGCATGGCATCTTAAAACAAGACTGAGAGTGAGACATAGTTTACTAGCTGCACTTTTAAAGGTTTAAATCTTTCCAGACTCTATACAGTATCATAGATTCCACTCTCTTGAAATTCATATATACACATACATTTACATAATTCATATTCAAATTCATATATACACATACATTCCACTCTCTATAAATATAACAACAAATGGCTATAATTTCTTAGATGGGAAGCTACCTTCCAGTAAGGTCCCTTCATATTCAAGCTCACTAGTCATCAAATTTCAATTCTTTCAAGTTTCAACAATAAAATGCGAACAATACTCTCCATGTCGAGTATACCATGTTCTAATTAACCACATTGCTATTATTATCCTTCCTTTAGAAAAATTAAATAAATACTGTAGATTGCATTGGGAACTATTAGCTACATTTAGCAAGTGTAAAAAGGCATGGTTGAAATTTTCTAATTTGATTTTATGCCTTATAGTACATCTACTTCCCTACTTCTTGCTTCATATATACTGATGTGTGACCTTCAAATTGGAATAAAACCAACAAAGGCAGGAATATATCTTATTTTTATTTTTATTTTTTACACAATATAGTTGTATATGTTATAACGAATAGTTGTATTTGTTTTACCAGAGGATTCACAGTTTCGTTCCCATGGAGAGTCCCCATCAAGCAGTGCCACCCTGAATATATTAAAGGCATCGTATTAATATCACATAACAATGCATTGCAAATAGTGTTTTGCTAAATACACCTTCAATTTGGTACCTGAGACATATCTGAATCACGTACACCTTGGCTAAATTGAGCGAACATTGAATTCATGCGCGTCATTACTTCAGCCATTTGTTGTTGTTGCCTTGCTTCTGACTCTTGGTGCCTTGCTTCTGATTGGGCGAGTTGCTCTTGTACTTGGGCTAATTGCTCAGTTAGTCTAGAGGAGTTGTTCTCCAACTCCAAAATCCGTTGGGTTGTTCTGCTTGGCAATGATGGAGGACAGGTAAACTGTGAAGCATTTGTGGCACTTCTTCCGGATGGGGTGATTCCAAGTCCCACCCCACGTACACGTCCAGGCCGTTCTGGACCAAACACCCGAGCGTATGCATCATCTTTGGACCAGAGAACTCCACTGCTACCAGGCTCTCCTTGTAGTCGTACACCCTGTCGCACCAAAAGTTCTTCCATCCTATCCTGTATGTTTTCCCACAAGAACCAAATAACATATTACACCATAAACAATACAAACACAAAATACACTAAAATTCGATTCAAATTGTGCTTACTATGTTCTCTTGTGCATGGGGAGTAACACCAGTCCCATCTCTCCTACGGTATACTTTTAGATATACATCAGCGCGCTCGACTGGAGACCCCTTAGCTTTCACCTACATCATGAACAAAATGTCATACAATAAACACAATTGCACAGAGATTTGTCATGTTGTTTATCAATTGCATTGACTAAGGTGTTCATGAATTCTAAATATTTTTAACATTTACTGTGATTCAGAAGAATAAAATCAGCTTATGTGATACACGAATACAGTGGCACTTGTAATGCATTTCTTACCATGTCATCAGAAATTTGTGCAAAACTTTGAGCCCCAGATGTTGCTATCTCCTTTTGGAAACCTCGGCTGACCTTGTTCTTGTCACTTAATGTCTGCAACCACATTACCGTCAAAGTTCACTAGCACTAAACATCTCTTGACTAAGGTATTATACTACTTAATGTAAGTTTTTGTCTCTTCTGTGCTTGTCATTGTGCATTCATAATATATTATAGTTTCTAATTAACCTCCTCCTCACTGTTAAAATAGGAGTTGCTAAAATTCGGTTTTAGCAACTCCTGTGTCAGAGCTGAATATACTTGTTTATTGTTTGCTATTAGTTTACCTAAATTGGTTATGCCCAATTGCTTAATGTCTGGATGGTTTATTGGTGTGATTATGTATTGTGTGCAGTTAAGTAATACGTTAAGAACTGCATTGTGATCTTATACTTTATTGTGATCTTGTAAGTACCAACATAAACTAGTTACATAGCATGTTCTTAGTATTAAAGGAAGAAGATGCATCATAACCCAAGCATGGAATAGAACATAAACAGGAGAGAAAATGGACTAAGGAGTATGTAAGCCTTTGCCCACAACCTAAGCTACATAGATTAGCCAGTGCAGCAAGATAATAAGTGAGCTACGATAAAATTTCTATTTCATTTGCTTACTATGACAATTGTTTTTTTTTTTTTCTTTTAATATATATATATATATTTTTTTTTTCTTATTGAGACCCCCGGCAGAAATATGATGAAGTTTCAAATTTGGTTGTAGTAGTCGTAATGCCCAACCAATCTCTAAATACTAGTAATCTTAAGTTTATGTTGTTGATGGGGGCAAAACAACTCTATCACATCTACTGGAAAGTGCTTTCAGCTACACTAATTATATTATACATATATGTAGATTTAGATTAACAGGAGGGACTATTAGAGTGAAACATGGCCAACATGATTTGATTGACTAAATTACGACTAAAATGACATAGATGAATAAAGTAGCAGTACCACAGTTTTCTCATGAAACCAGTAGTTAACCATCTCCGTCCACTTCTCCTCCATTACACTCGGCGGTGTCTTGGCCAATAGACCTTCCTTTGTCACCCCGGGTTTAATGTGAAGCTTCTTCAAATTATTCCTCCGATTTCTCCTGAGGACCCCGAGTATATGCATTGCCCATCCCATTTGATCGGATGGTTTAATAATATCGGGGTCAATGAGATACCGTTGCTGAAATGCAAAAGTGCAGTTAGCAAAACACAAGAGTTCAACCCTACTAAATATGACATTTAATTACGACAGCGGCTGTAAATGGTTGTTACTTATACTTTATTTTCATATTACCTCAATCTCTACCCAACAATCCTTTTTATATTTTTCAGGGACTTTTGGCCACCCAGCAGGTACAAGTGGGCATAATAACCCACTGTGACAAAAAGTTCCCAACCACCGAACGAACGTTTTACCGTCTGGACCAATCGGTTGCCCTTGATCATTTAATGGCAACGGGATCTTCCAGGATCCATCCAATGCCCATATCTCAGCTAGCTTTGTAGGACCACGTCTTTTAAGCCTATTTTCCACTGCTGGAGTTTGTTGATAATCATCTGTATATACAAAACCACCAATATTAGGGCTGAATTATCAATTCTCACAAGTAATGAAACATATCACACCACGAAAACATTAGTCATCTAGTAACTTAATGTGATATTAAGGGTTTATAACTTCATTTAAACAAAACATCAGTACATTTACGCAGGAGAGATTTCAGGAGGCGATTTTGCATTTAATTATTAATGTAGTGGTTTTATGGGACAAAGAAACAAAAAAAAAATACATAAATACGCATTATATAATCTTACCCAAAACTCATCAAGTTAATGACAATGGAATATCAAGTTAATGATAATAGAATATTAAAGATTTAAATTAAACTAGATAATATGTAAAGTCGATAATGTGTGTGTGTATATATATGTGTATATATATATTTTTGTAAAAGAAATTAGGAATAAAAAATAAATAAGAGAAATAAAGATTATGTGGTCAATTCTAACCATACCCTATTTGAAGTAGATATATATCCAAATTGCACTAACTTTGTTGTTTTTACTTGACGTTTAATATTAGAGTGCAGGAGTAGGCAAGTATCCACATGAAATGAATAACAGTACCACCACCACTCTATTTCTTTAAGGAGAATTTAGTCTTCACAGCACATGTAAACACTATTTCTATGACTGAGTTTATTAGAAAATTGATTTACTGAGTTCACTTGCTAGGAATTTTGTTTTATGCACCAAATCAATTTATATTGTCTACACAATACTTGGGGATGACAACATCTATGTTGTGGGCAAGGATGCGTATGATGAACTTGCTTGTGAGTATTTTATTACTTTCTTTTAGTTAAATATCTAGAATATTATTTAACTAAATAATACTACTGTAAACTATTTTTACACTACACTGAACTATTAAAAGCATAGTCTGGCTAGAAAAGTTAAAGTAAAAGAAAAGAAAAATCAGTAGCAGTTTTATTCGAAGACATGTTACGTACCAGGGGCCTGTGTCTCATCGTCATCAGAGGCAACCGGTCTTGCCTCCTGAGAAATGTGGGCTTCCTCATCTTCTGCCTCCACTCGTTGTCGTCCATGTGCTTCCTCATCTTGTGCCTCCACCATTTGTCGTCCATGTGCTTCCTCATCTTCTGCCTCCACCCGTTGTCATCCATGTGACGATCCTTCACCAACGTAAACAAGCGGCAATGGCCGTTTCCTCTTCCCCATACCTACAAATGTCACCTTCACAACACAAACATAAAACTAATTATAGCCAACAACCAATCACATGAAGAAATAACAATTTTAGTTGCATGAAGATAATATTATACTAACAACAAGAAGAAATAACATTTTTAACATATATATGCAACAACATAAAGAAGTAACAATTTCATGTGATAATTACTTATGTTAAAACTGTTATTAATTACATATATATGCAAGATTCTTCAACTTCGCACGCAATAGACCTTTACAACTACTACTTACAATTTCACCTACTTTTCTATAACATAATTACACATACATCTATAGTACCCTATTACATTACTCATCATCGATGTACTTGACTTCGTTGTCATCTTCATCGTTGGACTCATCATCAATGAACTCACAATCATCTACATTGTCCATTTCATGAAGATCTCTTTCGCGAATGATAGAGGCATCAATTGTCATTCCCTCCACATCATCTCGACCCCAACGAAGGTTTTCCCTACCAGCATCATTACTAGTTACACTGTACGGAATGTTCTCATAAAACCCGTACGTGTCATCCTCATCACAATAGGGGCCAATACCGGCATCAAACACATCTCTAGCTTTAGTTTTAACAACAGCACACCACTCTTTGTGTCTTTTATCTTCAACATAAAAAACTTGTAGCTTGAGATGCCAAGACATATGGTTCATCCACAATTTCCTCCCCACCATGTATGGAGTGTGTAAAATTCACCATAGGAAACCCAAACTCATCAGTTTTATATCCACTCTTATTTTGATCATCAACCCATGTACACTTGAATAACACGTGTTTGATCTTGCCAGAATAATTCAGCTCAATAATAACTGTTAACACACCATAGTATGTATTCCCTACTTCAGTGGTGACACTAACTCCACTATTCTGCGTTTTCTTATTTGCTTCGACATTCAAACTCCTAAATTTTAACCCATTTATGACATAATGCTTCAGCCGATTTACCAAAGTATACGGCCCTTTGGAAAGTGTGATAATTATATCAGTAAGTGAAGTTCTTTCCCTATCAGCATCAGTCATTGACATCACCTATTATAACCAAACAAACTTATTATAATTCGTACAGTAATTCTACTAATGGGAAAGTTAAAAGCTTGAGAAGTTGAAGATGTGAAACGTACGTGAGACCTAAACCAACCACAAAACTTCTCCATGTGGTGCTTATGAATAATAGCTGGGGATATACGACGGTGGCCCCCTCGAAGTTCGTCCTCCACCATACTTTTGTGCATCCTACATGCGATGCCAATTATGTTAGTGTTAATACACCTAGCGTACATTGGATTGTTTAAACACTCAATTACATTGGTGTCCGTAGTACTTACTCACGAAACTGGTAAATGTTCTCAGAATTGAATAACACGTAGCGATAAGCTTGGGTGAACTCCCTATTGTCTAGTGTCACGCTTGAAACCGCCCCTGTTGACTCCTCCATCGCCCTCGTGGGTCGATTGAATGTAGTTTCAACTCCTTCCATATACCGTGAACAAAACGTTAAGCATTCTTCCACTATGTATCCTTCAGCAATAGACCCTTCTGGAGCAGCCCTATTTCTTACGTAAGACTTAAGGCGTGACAGGTACCTATAATGCGCATAAGAAGATTAGTAATTGACACTAGCTATTAGAAAGCGCACATGAAGCTCATAATGTACATGTATTACATATGACTTACCTCTCAATGGGGTACATCCAACGGTACTGAACTGGACCACCAATCTTGGCTTCAGTAGCTAAGTGCATGACCAAATGTACCATCACAGTGAAGAAAGATGGAGGAAATATCTTTTCCAATTCACACAACGTGACTGCAATCTCTGCCTCATCATTCTCAATCTCTGAAACTGTAAGGGTTTTGGAACAAATTTTTCCGAAGAAACAAGCTAACTTTATCAAAGGCCCAATAACGTGCGATGGCAAAGATCCTCGTAAAGCGATTGGAAGGAGTTGTTGCATCAAGATGTGATTATCGTGACTCTTTAAACCAGAGATCTTGCGTTCTTTCAAATTGACACAACGTGAGATGTTGGAAGCATATCCATCGGGCACTCTTACATCCCGCAAAACTTGCAAGAAACCATCTTTCTCCGATGAAGTCATATGAAAACACGCGGGCGGTATCGTATACTTATCATCACCTTTTCGCCGTAGGTGGTGTTCACTCCTTATTCCCATGTCCGCCAAGTCAAGGCGTGCTTTGTAATTATCCTTTGTCCAGTCCTTCAAGTTCAGCACCGTGCCAAGTATATTGTCCATCACATTCTTCTCTATATGCATCACATCAAGATTGTGTCGCAACTTGTGATCCTCCCAATAAGGCAAGCTGAAAAATATACTTCTCTTCTTCCAATCACACTGGTTTGCCTCACCCCTCTTTCTTTTGTTGTAAAGAAGTTGTCATTTCTTCCCCAGACAACGTCCAACTAAACTTTCAGTATCCACAAGTATGTTTGACGCAACTGGTGCCACAGGAGCCACTCGCATATCAGTAGATCCATCAAATAACGTATTTTCGTCCCGAAATTCGTGGTCACTATCCAACCATCGCCTATGTCCCATGTAACAAAATTTGTGGCCATGGTTTAAATATCGAGAATCGGTCTCCGAGGCACAACAAGGACACGCAAACTTACCCTTCGTACTCCAACCCAACACATCTGCATATGCAGGAAAATCATGTATGGTCCACATCAACGCCACACGCAATTGGAATACATTTTTTGAAGATGCATCAAACGCTTCTACACCAACATCCCATAATTCCCTCAGTTCTTCTACTAAGGGTTGCAAGTATACATCTATCGCAATCCCTGGCGATGTAGGACCAGGAATAACTAGTGATAGAATCAAGGATGACCGTTTCATGCACAGCCAAGGCGGGAGATTGTAAGGGACTAGCATGACAGGCCAAGTGCTGTGAGTGGTACTCATAATTCCGAAGGGGTTGAACCCATCCGCAGCTAATCCAAGTCTAACATTACGAGGCTTAGATGAGAACTGTAAATGCGTGGTGTCAAACATTTTCCATGCATCCGAGTTAGTAGGATGCCGCATTACCCCATCATCTATACGACCATTAACATGCCATTTCATAGAACTAGCCAGGTCGGGTGACAAAAACAGTCGCTGCAATCTTGGCTTTATGGGGAACCACCGTAGGATCTTTGCAGCTTTCTTCTTTCCCTTACTGGATAAGGCATTATTACCTGTAACGGATGCCTCATTCGTTTTCCACCTACTTTCTTTGCAACAAGGACACCCCTCGAGGTTAACATTCTCCTTCCAAAATAACATACAATCATTGAGACAAGCATGGTTCTTCTCATAACCCAAACCCAAATCTCAGACTATCTTCTTAGCCTCATAATGGTCCTTTGGCAACTTAGCATTTGAAGGAAGCATATCCATCAAGACTTGAAGCAACATAGTAAATGACTTGTTCGTCCAACCACAAAGAGTCTTCAACTGGAATAGCACAACGATGGCTGAGAATATGCTAAATTTCGTACAACCAGCATATAAAGGTTTGTCCACATCATCTATCATTTTGTAAAACTTTTGGGCACCATCATTCGGACCTTCAGCCGGTTGTTGCGCAGTTTCACCTTCTCCCATTGGTTCAGCCGCCATTTCATGTGTGGGGCACAAATCATGCAACATCCCACGGAAGTCACCGTATTGTTCATGGGAGTCTTGCGCATGACTACTCCCACATTCGGGGGCCGTTGGTGCAGCCGCCGATTCCCCATGAAATTTCCAATGTGTGTAACTTCCAAGCATCCCGTAACTCCACAAATGGGCCTGTGCCACCCCGGGCAGTACTAAATTCAAGTTCACACATTTGGTACAAGGACATAAGATCTTCCCATTGTGTGCATTCTTAGATGCAAATTCTATAAAGCTAAGTACACCTTGAATATATTCCCTGTCACCCCTCCTCTTCTTCATCCAACTTTTATCCATTGGTATACAAGATTTACAAAAGCTGACCTACAACAACATTTGGTAATGCGGAGCCAATAAACCTTAAAATTAGATTCATTGAGAAGATTGTTAAGAATAGGTGATTTGTTACGAATAGACATACTTAGCTATGCTTAGATATTCACAGACATATATATAACACTACTTCAAGAGTAACCTATGCTTTCAATTTTGTAAATAACAACACTAAATCAAGCATAACTTAATTTGAGTTGTTGTGGAATATTTTAAGCATAATTGTTGGAATATTTTAATGTGATATGGGGAATTTTTTAAAGCCTCACTTGAGGTTAACTATAGTCGTATATTTTTAAACAAAGAAGACAGTCAAAATAAGGTCATCCAAACATAATCTCAATAATCATTTACCACTTCTTTAAGTAAATGTAAAATGTAATATATATATATATATATATATATATATTTATATATCCAACAATCTTTAACTTTAACTAATATAGCAGTGTTTTAAAAAACGCAGCTATAGGTCCCCCTGTTTGTAATAGTTATAGGTCCTCTCTGTTTGTAATAAGAACTTATTAGAACTAAACCTATAGCTGCATATTTAAAAACGCAGCTACAGGTATATCGTTTTAGCTACATTTATAAGAAATGCAGCTATAGGGCAGCTGTAGCTAGCTAGATTAGGGAATACTCTTTTTATTTTTTGTAATCATATATTACACACAGGTGCAATTCCCACAAAGCGAGTAATGGAAAAAAAGCTACCTTATCTTCAGCAAGTAGTGGAATATGAAGAAGAATCGCAGGTGGCTCAGTGTCTTCCTACCTAAAACCCCCATTAAGAAGCAAACATAAAGAAGTACGGTAAGATGTAGATGATTGGACCACATGTACACAAATAGTTATACATGTTTTGGTATATTCTTCAGATAGGTTCCTTTATCCATCACTACATAGCTTGACAATTAATATTTGAAATCTAAAGTCTTTGTAACCATTAGTATCCTAAGTTCCTAACAACTATCTTAAATAATTTTGACTTTAATTATGATTGAGATATAGGAGGTGTGCACATACATGTCATGTGCTCACTATTAGTTTTAAGAACCCACCAGTCTCGATAAAACTAAGTATTCATTTTCATTTGTCAGCATGTTTTTCAAAAGTGGAACTATGGAGTGTGGAAATACTTTCTCCATTTGATCCTATTACACTTATCTAATTTTTTTTAAAAGAAAAAATAAAAAGATAAGAAAATTTATTTTAGGACTTGGGTCCACCACCAATAAATACTAAGATACTTTAGGAAGACAATTAGCCTTTTCAATTAGTATGCATGGTGTTGTTTTGTTTTGTCCCCTTTTTTTTTTTTTTTCACGACACACTTTTCTATGATCCCTTGCACGTGTGATTTTTTTTTTTTTTTTTGGTCTAGTGTCATGATTTTCCATTTATCTCAATTTTTAAATTATGACACAACCTAAAAATTAAATAAAAGAAATTGGTGAGTCTTGATAAAGTAAAAAAAAAAAAAAAAAAAAAGATGTTAGAACATGGTCTTGAAGGAAATATACAAAGTGGATTGAAAAGTTTTTTTTTTGGATAAGTTTGTTTTAAAGACATGGATTAGTAGGAGAATGTCCTATTTTGTAGACATTTTAAGTAGAGTTGGAGACATTTTTTTACTAGGTTATTCCCAAGTTTTGTTACGGTACGTGAACTTGTAAAACTTAAAATGTACATATTAAGTTTTATTGTAATATTTATGAAACAGTCCTCCCCTAAGAACTGCTTTTATTGACTTCTCAAAAAAAAAAAAAAAAATCCCTCCTTACTTATAAGGGAATCCACTTGTAAAAAAAATGTTATGAATTTTATAGACCCTATAATAAAATAATCCACTTGGTTACAACATTTTTTCTTATCCTACATGCTTGTACTATACTAAAATAATTAAAGATTAATATATAATTATATCATCTATAAAATATTTACAATTCAGATATATTTGTAAATTTATGTATAAAAATGTACGATCATGATTGAGTAGTAGGAGATTCAAAGCCATGGCTCCCTTTATGAAGAAACTAATCCGGGTATGGAGTCCCATAATGCATGATAGGCCAAATTCCTAGTGGCAGAAATTCTAGATTCTATAAGTTTGTTGAGAACTTTTTGGCTTGGATTGGTATTGTACAAGAGAAATATAAAGAGGACAATTTTCATAAAACCTGGGTAAAAAATCGCACAAGTCCATGATGGGTAGGCTGATCAAGAACAAGTCTAGGGAGCTCAGTCTGAGCAAGACTATACATAAACCCCCAAACCAGAGAGAGAGGAATGCACTCATTTTCTCCCAACCATGTCATTTAATTGAGTTTTTTTTTTTTCATGATTTTTTTTGCTAACTTGCTCATTGAAGTATTTTAGTTGTTGGTCTGACCTAAAAAAAGGGGTTGTTCTTGTTTTACAAACCACCAACTGACAAACCCTTGCCCGACCAACCTCTATGTTTTTGGGAATTGTAGCTATCTTTTCTTTTTCTATTTTCACCTACCTATAATACTATTATTACTTCTACAACAACAGTCGAACCAAAAACAAGCAAAGAGAAAGGGAATCCTAAACAACCCATCTTTTGGTGTTTAATGAAACAATTGAAAAAGTCAAAATTTCTAGCTTAGGCTCAAAAAGGGATCAAAGCAACAAATTTTGCTTTTAAAGTGCTAGAAAAATAATGTAATACATAATAATATTTGTTTTTCTAATTAATTAGTCAGCAACTCACATAATTCTTGGGACTTGAGTATAACACCTTAATTATCTACAATCCCATATATGAAAGGGTGGAAGAATCATTAATTTGACTGTTAAAAAAGTTTTGAGAGAATGAAATTTTTGAAAAGAAAAATCCCAAAATCAAGTACCTAGAAATATTATTATAATATTAATAGGTTGAATTAACTATATGTAACGTAGACACTATTATATATTTATTTTACTACTAAAGTTATAATCCAAGATCCAAGGTAATGTAATAACCAATGGTAACTATATGTACCTTAATAACCAATAACCAATGGTACCTATATGTACCTTAATAACCAATGGTACACTAGGCCTTCGGCCCAAGCCTTATAAGGCAGAAAGTGGGGGGGTTTTCTTTCGATGTGGAATCATAAAATAGCTCAAGGACGTTGCACACAAGCATGCCTTAGCGCCAAAAAATACACCCACACTAATTATTATTATTATTATTATTATTACTACTTCCATCACCATCACTACCACTATCACCATCTTCTTCTTCTTCTTCCTTTTTTATCTTAATAGTTTATTAGTTGAGAGAAAATGATTTAAATTATAAACGCCTCTTGAACGTATAATTATAACATCAAGAACTGTGTTTCAGCTAGATTTAGTAAGTGTTTATACTTAGCAAGCACCAAAGTTTCAATCTCGAAATCAAAAGCTGGTTTTGATATGACAGAAAAGTTTCCTTATGTGTGCAACTAGAACAGAAATTATATATAAAATCTGCAATACAGTAAAGTAAGTAAAAGCTCACCTCAGGGTAGCAATCCTGGTGGACAATTGTCTGGTTGTTCCTATTTACATACACCTCACAGGATACTCTTGCTTGATAAACATGTTGGAACACAGTTTAAACACATGGAGAAAGAAGATGCATCATGTAACAGAATAAAGCTTGTAAGAGAATGCTATGGAATTATTAGAACAGAACTAAAATTTCCTTAACATACCATTCCTTAATGTAGTGAGTGTACTGCTGCTGTTTTGCAACATACTTAGTTATTGCAAAAAGCCACACAATCACATACAAATATTTCCAAATAATCAATCTATAGATTCAGAGCTCAAGATTGTTTCTTTACTTATGTGAACTGATGACTGGTTTATGTCAAGTAAAGCAAATAATGATAGTACATAAAAAGGTAAAAGAGTAAATTTGCCAACTTATTTGATGCACATATCTAAATCAATTGTTATTGTGACATTATTTGAGCTTTGCCTTAAAGATTTTGAAACTGCAGCATGGGCATAATCCTCAAAGATAAACCCACCACTCCCCTCCCTTCCTCTCTACACATTCAAACCATGCCAAGTTGCTAACTTCACATCCTCTCAGCTAGACCATTGTTAACCAGTACTCTCTATATATATTATTGAATCTTCTATCCAAAAAAAGAAAAACTCTATTATGATCTTTCTCTCATTCACCATTATATCCATAAGTATATCACATTTACAAAGATAATTGGTACTCATCTTCGCAAGACACAAACCATTAAATAGAGCTCACTTTTTAGAATCCACCTTCCCCATCCTTCTCATTTTCCATATTTATTTTTTCGATGTTTCTTTTAAAACAAAAAATTCCATCCTACTTTGTTAATTAGTTAGGAAGGTGACAAACATGAAACTCAATAACCATATCACCAATCCAGCCACTTCTCTCTAAGTCCATGCACATCCACCACAATATTTCCATCTTTGTAAATTGACCCAACCAATTAGCAGATAGTATTATGCTTTCTAAGCCTTCATATGCCAACTACTAATCAGAGCAACTACAACACCATGATCTCTTTTAGACCTTTTAATAAAGCTCAAAGCCTTATATAACATATTTCTTTAGAAGCACTTAGTGAGCACACCCGGTGTAAATGAGGTTTCCCCTCCATATCATTACAAGTTATTAATTATAATTTCAAATAAAAGCATTTGAGATCCTCATTGATTTGTAGTTTGTACCTTGTTTGAGTGCAATTTGAATTCATCATTGGGCAGATGAAATGGCTTTAATGCCTCTTTATGATGTAATTAAGGGTTAAAGAAATCAAATAAGTGACCTCATCAATTGAAGAATACTAGGAGAAAAAAAAAAGGTAGTCTAAAATATCTAGCAAAATAGTAGAAATTGAAAAGGAATTAGAAATTACCTACTATAACCATAGCCAAGCAAGAGCCACATGCATTTTAGAAAAGGAACCAAAATGCCTAAAATTAATGTCAATCTTAAGACAGGTGTGTGACTGTGACCAAAGTTGATTGTCAAAATGCTTTGTTTACTATTATAACATGCCACAGCCACAGTTTAAAAGAAACAACAACAAGCAAGCAAGTATGAAACAATTTCACCATTTGAAAAAAAAAATTATAATTGGAACATGACTAGTAAACAAAAGCACCACTTATAACCAAAAGGAATTAAAGAACAAGGGAGTACTTTTAAATACGCGTATCCTCCAAATTTTTTACATTTCAACAACAACAACAACAGAGAAAGATTGTCAAGTCCAAATCCTACCCACCAATAAAAGAAGAAGCTAAAAAATGGGTCTTTTCCAGTGTTACCCAAACATGCGTAAATAAACAAAAATAAAAAGTGGGTTTTTGGGGAGAAACCTTGGAGCCGTACGCTTGCTCTTCTTCACCTTGCCCCCTGCGAGTAAATCAATCCCCTAATGAAACACACAAAACATAATAAACATAATAAACACACAAAACTCTAATTCAGATTTACAATCACAAACATACCGATGGAGCTAAAGGATTTCCACATAGACCTCTCTCTGTGTTGTTGAGGTGGATTCGCCGACTGCCGTGAGGAGTGTCTTACTGTGAGGAACAACTCCTACAAATAGAGAGAGGATCGATGAGAGAGAGAGAGAGAGAGAGGATCTATCAGAGAGAGAGAGAGAGAGAGAGCTTACCGATTGATGAGGGAGGCTAAAAGGCGTGAGGTTTGTGGGTATTGGGTTGCGAGCACGGCGGCGAGATTGAGAGTGAGCTAGGTTGAGAGTGAGTGTGTTTTTCAATTGGTGAGCTGAGAGTGATTTTAGATTTAGGGGTTTTTCACTTTGGGTTTTTTTTCTGCGTTTTTTTAATTTATAGCAAACCTAGCTGCATTTTTAAAACGCAGCCTAAACACTTCTGGAGCTGCGTTTAACCAAACACAGCTCTAAAAATGTTTAGGCTGCGTTTACTTAAACGCAGCTCAAAAATGTTTAAGCTGCGTTTTAAAAACGCAGCTCTGGGATATATTCAAAAATAAGTAAATAAATTCCGTGGATGGGTCTAAAGCTGCATTTTTAGAAACGCGACTTCAGAGTTGGTCTATAGCCGCGTTTAGTAAACGCAGCTATACTTCCAGTACTGGAGCTGCGTTTTTGTAAAACGCAGCTCAAACACTACCCTGAAGCTGCGTTTTTAAAAAACGCAGCTCCAAAGCGCTTTTTTTGTAGTGGCGATTGCAAAACTTGGTTATGTCGTGGACTCCCACTTAGTGCCTTCACCATCAAGTTATGAGTTCACCATTGAAACCTAGGGAAAGGTGGTCATTGGAGTCGTCCCAAATTAATGAATTCTTGGCGCCAATGAAGAGAGGGTGGATGTCAAAATTTTGTCCTATTTTTATTTTTCTACTTCTTTTTATTTATTTATTTTTTTCAATATGTCAATTTGAATTCATTGTTTTCGTAAAAGCCATAGTTACTTTACACTATATTTAATTATGAAGTTTCTAGGGTATGTCATAAACTTGATGGATGATTTAAATGATTTCTTGACAAAATTTTGTTTTAATAATTTGATAAATTATGTTATATATCTTTAGGCTTTATTATTATTATTATTATTATTATTATTATTATTAATGGTATTTTACTAACTTATTCATAAATTTGTTACTTTCAAATAATTAAGTTTAACCATAAAATAATCATTAATAATATTCCCACACATTGCATGGGTCTGCGACTAGCTATATATATATATAGTTATATATATATATATTGTAAAGTTGTAATTTACAACTATGTATTTTGTTGGCTTTTATTCCGTGCCAAATTTGATTGTAATTATGTTCAATTTTATGTACCCTGTATTTCATGTGGGTTTTATTTGTAAAGGTTGTGTGTGAGAGAGAGAGAGTGTGAAGACTCAAGGCAAATTGAAAACTGAAGTGTTTTCGTGGGTAGCTCACTAGTAAGCATCCTGTGAAGTGATGCATATGCCCTGCACATGACTGGAATGCGAAGAGTCAGGACAGGATGAAAAACAACTGTGTTTCGCGAGTGTCTCGCAGGTAAGGCCTTCCCGCGAGATACCCGCAAAACATTCTGTTTTGCCAGATTGTCATTTCTGATACACACTATCTGTACTCACACTATATATACTCTCATTACCCACATATGTTGAGGAGTGCTTCTGAGAGAAAACTCTAGCCACAAACCTTGAGAGTTAGAGATTGTTATACCTACAATTCTCTACATAATTACTTGTAGATTTTCCTCAACTCCTACCTCTCCATTTCCATACCATTGAAAGGTTAATAGCCTAAACACTTACCACACCCTTTCAGAGTGTTTAGTGAGGTTTTGGTGCTGATGGGAAGCATTGGAAGAAGCCAGGCTTTGGCAGTAGGAGCTTGGAGGGCTTAAGTGCATTGGGTAGACTAGGCTTGGAGGGTCTTTTGCTATTCATGTATCCCAACTGATTGTCTAGTGGATCGATTACTGCTTGGAGGGCAGCGGAGAGGTTTTACACCGAGTACTTCGGTTTCCTCTTCGATAACACATCGGCATGTTATCTTGTGTTTGCATTCTTCTTCCCTACTCTTTTACCTTTCATTTTACTGCTGTGTTATAATGATTATAGGTTAGAGTAGCTTATTTGTTTGTACGCTCGCATTTACTCTTTTCCGCACTTTGTATAAGTTAGAGTAAAATCAATCGAGCCGTAATCTTTAATTTGGGGGGTCTAAACAGCTCTTGTGTTTTAACACATTTTCGAGCTTTCATATATATATATATATTAATAGGTAAAACTCAGAGAAAGTTCAATTAGATTTCTAAATTAGATTTCAATTTTGCAAAATGTGTCTAAATTTATGTGAGGACCACAACATAATTATCTTTCCAAGTGTTCAATAAAAATTTGAAATTGAACTCCAATTTTGCTCCATGTACCTAAATTTATGCGGAGACACACCATAAATATCATATTACCCTTTTATATATATAATAATAAGTGAAGCTAAGAGAAACTCAAATTAGAATTCCAAATTAGAGTTCTAATTTTATGTCATGTGTCCTAAATTATTTATTCTTAAAAAGTTTTATTTCTTAATTTTAGAATCAAATGTGAGACCACATCATAAATATTCATTCAAGTAAGTTATTAAGTACAAAAACTAAAGAATCTAGAATAAAAAAAAATTAAAAAAAAAAAAAAAAGTGCTTCACAATAATTAAAAAAATATATGGACAATTTACATTTTATACCTAATAATATCATCTACAAAATTTTTTAAAGAGTTAATAAAATATAAAATTGACTATCAATAGTATTTAAATTATATATATATATATATTTATAGGAATTATATTATGCATCTTATTGTATATCTTTAAGTGTATCCATGCATATGCATGGAGTTACAAGCTAGTTAATATAACACGCACACACTCTTTTTCGAGTATATATTAATAGACAAAACTCGAAGAAAATCCAATTATATTTTAATTGGATTATTAATTTTGCATCACGTGTCGCATTTAATTTTTAATTTTGTGCCAAGTGAATTATTAAGTGTAAAAATCGAAGAATCCAAATCCAATTTGGTTCTAAATTTGATTTTAATTGGAGTCTAATTTTCTGCCACGTGTCCATTTAAGCTTTTAAATTCTGTAACAAGTGAATTATTGGTTAAAAAAACTAAAGAGTCTAAAACCAATTAAATTCTAAATCATATATATATATTGAGAAACCATTATATATTTTAGAAATGTATGGTTTAAAAAAATGTAAGTTAATACCATCTATAATTTGAACATCTTCTCAAAAAAATATATAATTAGAACCGTATAATTGTGATTATTTTTAACTGTACCCATGCATATATACAGTGTTACACATTGGCTTATATAAATAACAAACTCTTACTTTGTATACTTTAATTTTCCGAAATTATACATTGTCTAAATAATTCAATACATAAAAATTTTGAGCCTTTAGTCTCTGTTTTAACAGGTTGACAAGCTAATAAAGAAACCGTATATAACTAATTATAACTAAACACCTCTGCTGGCAATTCTAATTTTCCTATCAAGCAAAAGAAAGAAAGAAAGAAAAAAAAAAAAACAGAAAACAGAAAAAAAGAAACATGTTATCTGTTTTTTAAGCCTTGCACAATTAAAACTTGTGAGATGGAGTTTCTTTTTTATTTAGTAACCTGCATCTAATCTCTCCATCCGTATCTTTGATTAATTAGTCTGTGCAAGAATCTTAAATGTAAATTGGAAAAAGTCAAAAGATTATATTTTAGCATGAAAATGTCCACTATATTAAGAAAACACAAAAACAGAAAAACTTGGGATGTTTAAAGAAAAATCTGAATATAAATATAGGAACAAGAGAGAAAGCAAGAGCAGTATTGCATACAATGGAGGAATCAAAAATGGTTCGAACTTGTATGGCCAGCCTCTTCCTTCTGGCTATGCAGGTTCATTGGTCATATACTCATGGTTCTAGTGACACAGTTAGAAAGGTGAATGCATTTAATAATTTTATAATTTCCATTCACTTCAGATAATGGAGTTCATTCGCTAATCAGAAATTTATTTTTCATTAACACATAGGCATACATTGTGTATATGGGAGAGGCACCTCAGTCAAAATCCTCTGCTACTGATCTTCATCACAACTTGCTTTCTTCAGTTGTTAGAGAGTAAGTGGGATGACAAAATATCTAAACATTGCATGCTTACATCTACTCATATTTTATTGAAACAATTCTAGTTTTTCTTCTATTTCTTACCTGGAATAGCTTTTTTTTGGTGGTAATTTATACCTGGAATAGTTCATGTAGAAATTTGTAAATGAGATATTGAGAAAAGAGAAGATAGAAAAGAGAAAACATTAGGGTTTATGTGATTCGGCTTAATGGCCAACATCCACAAGACAAGAGCTCAAAAGACTATATTTTCTCTTTAACCTTTCATGATAGTAAATTACAATAGAATCCATATTTATAATAAAAATACCTACAAAAGTAAAAAGTAATCTTAATTTGAATTGCATATTAAATATTTATTGTCTCAATCCCATTATTTTCTCTAGCAATCAATACATTAATTTGTTGACCAATCCCAAAATATTCTCTAGCAATCAATGTTGATTTGGTCTTCACATTCATGAAAAGTAAATTATACATTCCAACAGTTCAACTTCATATGTAAATGTAACAAATTGGGTAGAGTATAATTCATACATGGGTCAATGATTTGGTGGTAGGCGAGGGTTCCATAATGTTTAGGAACTTATCAATATGTATAGCATTGGGCTTTTCTATGCATAAAAATTAGTTTTTAGGGTATAACCATATATGATATGACATCACAGCTAGCATGCAACAAACTGTAACATGTGGGTAGACAATTAAACCATCAAATTGCCCTTTTTTCAGTGACCGTATTGCCAAACAGTCTAGAATATATAGCTACACAAAGAGTTTTAATGCATTTGCAGCGAACCTATTACCAGATGAAGCTGAAAGACTACGAGGTGCACACTAAAAACATCATGTTACACAACATTTCTTTTCTTTTTCTTTATTTCTTTTGGGGTGGTTGTCTTATATAATTTGTATACATATATGCATCTTTTACAGAGAATGAAAATGTGGTGTCGGTGTTTCCTAGTAGAATGCGGAAACTTCATACAACAAGATCATGGGATTTCTTAAGAATGCCTCTCTCAGTAAAGAGAAATCATCAAATTGAAAGTAATATTACTGTTGGTGTATTAGATACAGGTAATAAATTAAGACTTCTCATGGAACTTTAACTTCCTCCTTGTTACATGTCATCAATGAGGATTTTTGATAACTTTCTTAATCTTTTCTATTTCCTCCCCTTATTGTTTAGGAATTTATATTGATGCTCCAAGTTTTAACGACAAAGGACTAGGACCTCCTCCATCAAAATGGAAGGGTAGATGCCAAATAGCAGGCAATGTCACCGGTTGCAACAAGTAAACAATCTCAATCTCTCTCCTTGATTGTGACCAACCACAAAATATTATCCTAGTAACACAATATTTGAATTTACAACCTTCTTTTTCACAATAGTTAATACTGCGGTGCACAATAAAAAGTATGTCGGTAGGTCCAAATGAAATTGATATTATTCCAATCATGACAGATCTTATCAACAATTCTAAAAATTAAATATTGTGTTTTTAACATTACTCAGGATGAAAATGAAATTTAAATAATAAATCTTGTTGTAAAAGTGAAAGCTTTTACACCAATTTGTTAAGAATAGTGAATGCGTAAATATTTATTTGTTGAGTGTGTGTATCCAAATAACAATGGGTTTATAAATAGAAATTGAAAAAAGAAGAAACTATCACACAGTGAACAAAAATATTTATGTGGTTTAGCTTTTGACCTATGTCCACAAGTATCGTCGAGAAGAAAGTTTCACTAATAAAAGAAGGTGATTACAAAGGTGGTAATAAAAGCCCTCACAAAACCTAAGCCCCAAACACACCCAAAGAGCTCTCCCACACCAGAAGCACGTGACTAGAGAAACCTGAAAATCTCTAAAACAAAGATAGAGCTTAAAACTCTACCAAAGAATAGAGAAAACCAATTCTAGTAAACAAAGTTTCGGCTCACTCTAATTAACTCTCATCAATTGTTGCATAACATATATATTTATACAAAGTAAAATCAGCTAGGGTAAGAAGCAAAACCAAAGTGGGAGAATACAAGTCCTAATTTATGTAGGACAAGGTCAATGGGATACTATCCCATGTGGATCTGATTCAAGCGACCAATAACAAATCTCCACCTTGGCTTGAATTTAGTTAAGCTCCACAAATGAAACTTCTCCACTGCCAAACCAAAGGCCCCAAGGGCTATCACAAACTGTAAACACCAATCAAGTCCAAGAAATACTTGAACTTATGCAAAGGAACTAGCTTGATCATCATATTCGTTGGATTATCTGATGTAGCAACCTTTCTAACTACAATGGTGCATTAAAATACAATCTCACTAATGGCGTGATATCTGACATCAATGTGTTTGGTTATCTCATGATACATTTGATTTTTAGTGAAATGTATGGCGCTCTGACTATCACAAAATACAACTATATCATGCTACTGTAAACCAAGATCACCAACCAAACCCTTTAACTAGAAAGCTATCTTCACTATCTTTGACACTGTCATATACCCTATCTCTGTAGTTGACAAAACAATCATTGACTATAATGTAGCCTCCCAATTGATGGCACAACCAGATAATGTGAAGACATAACCTATCCAAGATCTCCTGTGATCACCAACAAAATTAGATTCCACAAATCTAACATTGCTATTACTATCTATAGAAGCCTTTTTATACCAAGCCATCATCCGTAGTACCTTTCAAATATTGAAGAGACTTAATCTCCTCACCCAAAGCAACAATCCACAAAGTTTTAACCTCAAACTCCACTTACTCACCGACAATGTGTTCTTTGACTGTCCCAATACTCTCTTTTGACTGGTCAACAATATATAGTATACTTATCAAATTTCACATCTCCCCTAGTAATTAACACCTGGGATCCTAGATCTATACACCACAACCTATAACATTTTATCCCCAATGCATAGCCTAGGAATATGCACTTATTTGCCCTTGGTTCAAGTTTACCATCATTCACGTGAGTATAAGTAGGATAACCAAATACTATCAAAATATATGAAAAAATGAGTCTTACATTCAATGACGTACAGTTGATAAAGACCTATTTACCAAATAGGACGCCATATTTATTGCTTCAGCCCAAAGTCCTTAGACAAACCAAAATTTGAAAGCATACAATGAGCCCTCTCCAAAGGAGTTTTGTTCATATGTTCTACAACCCCATTCTGTTGTGGTGGCTCATGAAATAAGTTCTAGCACTATTGATAAATGAAGATAGTAGAATTTTGTATGTGCAGTGTCTTACTATACCTTCATTATTGCAGAACTCATCAAATTCACCTGAGTAATATTCTAAACCATTACCTATCCTGAGACACTTAATCTTTTTACTAGTCTACTTCTCAATAAGAGTCTTATATTGTTTGATGGTTACAAAAACATTACTTTTAGATTTCAGAAAATACACCCTAAATTCTGTACTAAACTTAACCCTACACTGCTTGCCAAAGATGCCATGTTCACAAAAGTCTAGCTTCCCAATTGTTTGACCATTCAACAAACCTTGCTTTCTTAATATTGACATGCTAGCCTTACTCATATGGCCTAATTACATATAAAGGAGGCGAGTGTTATTGGACTCTAGATCTATAGATGAAGATATAGTTGCAACACCAACAGATATGTTTCCCTATAGTATATAAAGGCCATTCACCAATTTTCCCTTGATGAAAACTAGAGCACCCTTACTAATTATCAAAACTCCTCCTTCACCGGTGTATTTGTACCCTTGAGAATCGAATATACCCAAAGACATTATATTTTTCCTCAAATCTGGCACATGACAAACATCAAACAAAGTTCTAACAACACCGCCATACATCTTAATTCTCACAAGTCTTATCCCCACAACCTTATAGGTCACGTTATTTCCTACTAGAACTTCACCATCACTAATTGACCTATAGTTAGTAAACCAATCTCTTCTGGGAGTCATATGATAGGAGCAAGCCAAATCAAGAACCCAAGCGATGCCAAAGCAACCAGTAGAAACTGATAAAACTATATCATCATCACCCTTAGAATTGACCTCTGCAAAACTAGCTACATTACTAGTATTAGAAGTTCACTCTTTCTCCTTTTTCTCTTTGAGTAGTGTGCATTCATTTGTCCAATATCCTTCCTTTTTACGGTAGTGATACTATCCATATCTAGACTTTGATTTAGATTTTTCTCTATTACTACTAGAATTTTCATTGGATCTACTTCTGGCAACAAGATCATCAGCCTGATTTTTGCCCCAATTTTCATAAATCTTCTTGTTCAACTCCTTAGAGTTTAATGCATCTTTAACATCATCAATTGAAATATAATCTCTTCCAAAACCATACAACATGGTGTCGACAAAGTGCTCAAAAGAATGAGGTAACAAACATTAAAAAAAAAAATTTTAGAAAAAAAAAAAAAAAAAGGTATGATCCTCGT
The DNA here is from genome assembly GCA_030021035.2 of Notholithocarpus densiflorus. Taxonomy (NCBI): domain Eukaryota; kingdom Viridiplantae; phylum Streptophyta; class Magnoliopsida; order Fagales; family Fagaceae; genus Notholithocarpus; species Notholithocarpus densiflorus. Next base: position 948,816 of record JARYZH020000086.1, on the reverse strand, counting down.
CATCTACTTTGCATTCAATATTGTTAAAATCAAGAAAAATTCTATTAAATTCATCAAGATAGTCAAAAACAAATGTACCTTCTTTCATGCGAATGGTGTATAGTCATTGCGTCATATACAAATGGTTTGTAAGAGACTTGGTCATGTACCAACTCTCCAACCTAAGCCATAATCCTACAATTGTATCTTCCTCTACAATCCCTCTAAGAACCTCATCTGCAAGAGACAACAAAATTGCACTATGTGCCCGTTCCAAGAGATCTTATTTTTCCTCATATCTAACAGTGTTGTTGGCAAAGCATTACCACCCCTTAATGCTTTCCATAATCCTTGCTACACTAATAAAGCACGCATCTTCACATGCCATAGACTAAAATGATTCTTCCTGTCAAATTTTTCAATCTTAAATTTTACTGTCTGACACTACACAAATAAATACATCTAATGAACAATCTCAACCCAAAATAAATAACCTAGTGGCGGAGCCAAGATTTCAGTTTAAGGAGGACAAAATTAAAAGTAAATCTAATATGAAAAATATTAGTCAATATTTATAGCAAAATAAATAAACAATTGTAATTTTTAAACTAATGTAACTATCAAACAAAATCTAATATAAATGTAAATTGTAATATTTTTTGTCAATCGAAAAGTGTTAAGAGTATAGCAATATACGTAAAAAATAGTATATATGTTCACTTTTCTTGATTTCTTTATGTTAGTTTGCTTAGACCCTTGAATACACAAATTAGTTTAACCTAATGAATTAGCCAAGTATTTACTTAAGTTAAATATGAGATCTAGGTTAAACAGATATAAACATATTACTTGGTGCGGAAAAGTAAAGAAAACAATAATATAATGACCAAGGAAAACCAATAAAACCAACCGTTTTAGGGTAAAAACCTATGGAGGATTTAACTTAGTTATCCTCAAGGTAAACAAATCCACTATGATAGAATGGAAGATTACAATAGATTTAAACCCTAAATCTAAAGCTAACTCAAGTAGAACTTACCAACACGACTACGTGCAGCCCCAACTCCATGAACTCTTCTATCTTGGATTTGCTGAACACAAACTCCCCGTTTGTGACTTTGAGATCCCACTCAAAAGTTTCAAATCACCATCAGTTGTTGATCTCGTAGTAGCAACTTTAGATCTACATGTTCTAATGATATGAGAATAATTTCTGGTAGTGACTTTGAAAGGAAAAAGCACAGTACCTTTTAGATCTCATAAGAGCACCTCCAAAGTCTTCCAAGAGCTTCTAAAACATAATTAGGGATTTCCTTTTATACCTTGTAGTGTTGAAATGAAACCCTAAACGTTTTCGCGGGCTTGGGCCTGATTTAAATTCTGCAGAATTAACTTATCTGCGATTTTTGATCGGTCGAGTCTAATTTTCAATCGATCGAGCTTCACAGATGTCACACCCCAAACCTAAAAGGGTCCAAAGCATGAAAGACCAAGCTTTCAAGAGATATTGTAGCAATTTTTTTTTCTTTCCATTTGATAAAATAAATAAATATATTGACCTCTCCACAATATAAGTCAGAACTCTATAACACACTTACAAACAATACAAACTACAAATCATGCTTCTCCAAATATACACAAAAATCCAAAGCTCCAAATAAATAAACACAAAATCACGATCCTTTCTAGCTAAGATACGTAACCTCAACAGAAAATCTAGGCCTATCATGCCCAAGGCTAACAAACCTCAAGAGCCCAACCTCTAGTAGAATTAGCTATGGCCTCAAATAATTTAGTAAATTGAGCACCAACAATTAAGCACAAATCTCCCACTTAGCATAGTACTCCAATCACCACCAATAACTAAGCTCCATGCCCAACATGTAGCTAATTTATTTGTAAAACTATTGGAGAGTAGAATAAACTAAAGCCCAGTAAGTAGCATAATTAATGGGGCTGGGGGGAAATACAAGTCTCATGATAATGGGCATTTTACAAAACATGTTATACTTTGGGAATTTCAATGAAAATCAAGCAAATTCATTTTCATTGGTAAAATGACAAGAATGATTAAAACTATGCAACACAAAGCTTTCTTTAAATATCTCAACATGAAAATCCAACCCAAGGCCACATGACAACGCCACCACAAAGACGGAATCTATCGCCGACACATAGCTGGAACTAATCTGTCGTCACAAAGACTGAACTCAACGCTGTCACAAAGACGAAACTAATCTGCCATCACAAAGATGGAACTCATCGTCGTCACAAAGATGGAACTCATATGCCATCAAAAGACGGGTGCTAAGATACTAATGTCACACAAACTATAGTATTTAGCTAGGTAATCACCGAGAAATCACACGTCTCGGCACAAGGGTAAAACATAAAGAGCTCACAGATTACATGAATTCAAAACACAATTCATTTCCAAGTAGTCTCACAAAACCTTTTAATATCCAAAGATATTCACAAGCTTCTCAAAGCCTTCAAACTCATTTCTTATGAAGAAGGTTTTGTATCAATTTCCCCAAATATCACAAGTCATGATAAAGCATCTTTAAATATTTCAAATAATATACTAAATCCATAAAATCTACTCTCAAGAATTTAATCAAAGATGCTAATCTTTTCCATGCTAACAAATCATGTATTTCCCCATATGCAATAAGAAATATGATGCACTTTCATATATAATCATATAGAGTAGGGTCACAACACAACAATTTTTAAGAAAACATAGTTCCCCAAATAATTTTCCAAAATGTGTTTGACCCAAAAATAACGTTTATGCAACATAGTTATTTTCCAAAAAAATTCATTAAAAAGCTACTTACGTCGGGAGGCCAACCAATTTTACCTCAACCAAGCACCACCACCTAAGCAAGCAATCCAATTACTAGGTCCATCACCAAGAATTTTGAAACCTAGAAACACAATGATCAAGCCTATCAATTACAAGGCCTATCACAAAGTACCTTCAAACTTGTCTCCATAAATCGAAAATGGTCCCCTAAAATCAAATCGAGGGCCTAAAGCCTAACTTGACTATCCCAAGGCACCTATTCCCAAGGGAAATCAAACAAGCATACAAGTGATTCAAAGGACCATAACACAACCAAAGCATTTAAATACACTATTACAAGAGATTAAACCAAACCATTATTAAAATTAACTAAGTAAAACACATGTCGAAAACAATTTAAGAATTTACAAGCCAACCCACTCAACAAAGGTTTCAAGTAAATTCCACAAAATCCCAACATACTCGTCATACTTTCAGATTCACTACACAACAGGTCAGCCCTTTTGTAAGAATCGTTTGGTCCATGAAAATTTATCTAATTAACCTGAAATTAAATAGGGATAAGCTCTTATGTGTCTAGTATGTACCATCAAAATTCAGCTCAAAATAATTTTTCTATAATTTATTAAAAATCCTACAGTGCATCTGACTCAAAAGAAAAATACTAAAATTTTAACACTATGCCAAAAGCTTTGAGACTTTATTAACCATGTGTTAGCTCAAATTAACAACTAGGATTATAACCCATAACCTCATGTAACAATTATCATGAAAACAAATCAAGCAATCCAACCCCAAAACTCATAGAGGCAATATACCAAACACTTGGCATGCACAAGCACATTCTTAAACCACTACGGTAAGTAATAGTTGACATTTCATCAACTTCTTACACATGACAAAAATCATTCCAACAACTCAACTCAAAACAGAAAAATCATCATAAAACACATAAAAGTCAGCTCCTCCTTCCTCCAATAAACCAAGTGCCCAAGGCCTCCATGGTTGAATACCATAATACCAACAATCACATACCCACACCTCAAAACCACCCCCAAAAATCGTAGTTAACACTACCAAATTGTTATTCCCAACCATTGGATCAACCCCACACAATCATTGAGCCATAAATGAAATAATCAAGGAAGTGGGTCAATCGAAAAGTCACCTTAAAATCATATTTTAGGGTAGCCAAAGCTCATGGAAGATCATACTTGTTGGATTCAAGTTATTGAGGAGGTTATTTGAAGTGGTGGTAAGGATATAGGATCTTCAATGGTTCAGCCATGGAGGGCGGTGAGAAACAAGAAGAAAGAAAAATACAAAAGAGACGACAAGGGGAAGGAAGAGAACGTGTAGGCTTGGGGGGGGGGGGGTGACTTATGGGAGGGGCTTAATTATAAGTTTGCCCCAAAAATAGCTTGTGGTAAATTACCACTTCACCCTTAAGGTTCCTCCCATATTTCATTTGGCCCCATAAATCACTTTTTTTTTTAGAAAGAAGAACTTGAATTTTTTATTAAGTGATAGGCAAATCTACATGATAAGCTGCAAAAATTAGGATTGGAACATCCTTCATCCAAACAGAAAAACCAGTGACATGACATGCATGTCTAGCTAGGTTGTGAGCAACATAATTCCCTTCTCTACCAACATGTTGAAAACTAATACTAGTAAACAGATCTGCCAACAAATGAGCATCACAGATTAAAAGACCATATGAGGCTATAGAAGGAGTGGAATCCCTTAATGCAGTCATGACGATCAACGAGTCTCCCTCAAGAATTGCTTTGTCTAAGCCTAGTTCTAGGGAGAGTTCAAGTGCTCTACATGCTGCCAAGGTTTCTAGGTTCACAACTGAGTGTGGGAGTGGGATATTTTGAGATAATGAAGCCATGACCAGGCCTCAATTGTCTCGAACAACCACACCGATACCAGCTCTGTCTTCATCCTTAAACATAGCTTCGTCAAATAAGTATTCATAAGTCCTCCATAAAATAGTTAAACACACAAATAAAAAATTAAATAACTCCAATTTAGATATAATTCCCTTTCAAAAGAAAATTGCTTTAAAAAAAATATTTGGGGCGTTACAACAGAACTTGAATTCTCCTTTCTACAGCTTGAATGTTCTTGAATCTTGATTTGTACAATCTTGAGCATTGTCTAACACCTAATATAGACATGTTTTTGTTCTCAATTTGTCAATATACACAAAATAAGAATCTAAACATTTAATCCTAAATATATAGAACCTAACACTTTAAAAAATATATAAAATTGAACATTTATTTCTACTCTTACGAGTATTTAAAATTTGAATTTATAATAAAAATTCAGAGTTTGAACCCACAAAAAAAACCAAGATATGGAAGAAGGAAAAAAAATAGTGATGGTTTTAGTGTCTTAAAGACCATCAAGTAACAAAGCCAAAAAATAAATAAATAAAACCATCAAGTAGTGCAATAATGCTAGAGTCACACAAAAATTTTTTTTTTGATTTTTTGATTTTTATTTTTTATAATTGCTTAGATGACTAGATGTTAATGGTAAATAAAAATAAAAATAATTAAAGAAGAGAAATACTATGTTCACAACATTTTCACTACAAATCCTAAATAGTAGGTATTGACTACTACAGATAGGCAAAAAAGTAATTTCAATTATGGGTTCAAATTAAAATCAATAACAACTTATCATATATAAATATAATTTATTGTGAAAATATTGTGGACATAGCATTTCTCATAATAAATGGTGGACGAAAATAAGACACTAAAATTTACCAACCTTCTATTTAAATAATATAACCAACTTAACTACTATGATATAAAAATTGTTGTGCTTACTGCCTATAGCATTAACAAAATAGGAAAAGCAAGAAGTGCCGTGACTTTTAGTGAGAAAAGTAAAAAAACTGAAACAAACTTTTGACTTTTATGTGAGCTTTATGCTTCTTTTTGTGTGGTGCTATTGCTAGCTTCATTCCTCTTTTTTATTATTTCAAATTATGCCCTTAGTTTTGTTTGAATTTACTTAGAATTGGAGAGTATTGCTTTGTAATTATTTTATGTTTGGAGGGGCAAGACATAGGTCGAGGCATACATGAATAATGTTTTTTGAGCAGTTAAGGAGGCAGTTGCTCCCTCTCGCCTCTCAGCTTCACTGTTGAAATAATCCAAGGCTTTGATACTCGTCTATATCTATATATTACTAAAAGCTGAAGCGTAGAATTTAATGTTGCTATGCTCATGTTGAGTCACATCAACAGTCACATCATCATTTTTCCAATTTTTCTTATATATTTTTTTAAACATTTTCTCATTTAAGGTGACTTAAAAACTCCATTATTTAAAAACTAAAATATCTTTTAACCATTATTTTTATTATTAATTTTCCAAAACTCTCCCTCCCTTTTACCTCTTCATCTCCCAACTACTTTTTACCTTAATATCATTCTTTCTCTACATTTTTATCTTCCTTTATTTTTGACTCTTCTTATTCTCAACATCTTACTATAAATTTGACATTTTCTTTTTCATTCTATGCATAGTTTTGTCACACAAAAAAGGTTACTTCTCTCTCTATCTCAATTTGTTTTTCATATTTTGTTTGATTTTTTTTTTTTAAATTTTTATTGCATCAATTTTTAAGGTTGATGAATTTTTGTGTTAGTTAGAATTCTAATTTGGGTTGATGTAATTTAGTTTTGTGTTTTAAGTTGTTATCTTTTATATTCTCTTTAATTAAATATTATCCTACTGCATTATACATATAGTATATAATAATATAATAATATTATATTACATAGAATGACTTGGATAATTTGATGTTTATTGCTATATATTTTATTTTTACTCTTTTTTCCTCTTATCTTATTTTATTCAACATTTAAATTCAGTCACATCCTTCATACTATTAAATTATGCAGTACAAATCAAGAAAATGGCTAGACACAAACCTGCCTTCCTTTACCATACATTGGGGGAATCAATATATTTGTGTGATAAATGGTCATATAATTTATAATTTAGATAGCACACTTTGAATATGTCTAGGCCCATAGACTATTGAGAATGAACTTTTTGAATCAAGTCTAAAAAAATATGAACTACTATATATCATTTAGATAAAAACTTTTATCATAGATACATTAATGTTTTTTTGCCACAAATATAAATCACGCAAACTTAATAATTTTATATTATGTGCTAGCATCGTCTCTGCTTCTTCTTCTTCTTCTCAAAAATATTATGTATCATCTTTAAAGGATGCCAACAATATTAATCTTATGGGAAAAGTTACATAAAATATTGAGAAAAAAATGTTTTATATTACAATCTACTAAAAATGTTTTTTAAATATTTAAATCTTTCTATTTTTCATATCACAGATGTGTTTTACAATTTCCATATATGTTAACTTAAGTCTTAATATTCTTAAGTTGTTTCGGCAAAAAGGAAAAAAAAAAAGTTGTCACAAAAGAGGAGTTCATGTAAATTTTTTTGCAAAATGAAATATATGTTTTGTAAGGCCACCAAACTTGATAATATGCAAATGATGGAACCACTTGCAACAATATTTGCATAGTTATATAGTTCCAACTAAAGCAATTGTGTATACTTTTAGTCTTCCAAAAACACACATCTACAAGTGGTTAAACGTTCATCTTTGGTAGTTTTAACTTTTCATATAATTTTACCTTTACATATTCATCTATTTTAATTTAGATTTTTTTTCAAAAAAAAAAAAAACTTTAATTTAGATATTTATAAGTAGACAATGAAATAATTATTCATGAATAATAAAAAATATATATATTATCTATGCATATTTATCTTGTGCGGTTGTAACTTTACATATAATTTTGCATTTATATATCCATCTACTTTAATTTAGATGTTTATAACTTAATAATGAAATCTATACACAAGGTAATTAAAACAATCATATTTCTACAATTCAAAAAGTCACAATTTCTTTTTTCAAAAAAATGCCTTTTACATTTCCTTGGAATTATTTTTTAAATTTTTTTTATAAAACCTTTGACATACCACTAATCTAAGCACTTCATACATTAAAAAATTTAAGGCTCATTATTACTTCCTTTAATATAATATAGATATCTTAATTGATTGAGACCAAACTAGAAAAATGCCTTTCATATTTCCTTGAAAATTCAAAAGGAAAAAAAAAAAAAAAAACCCTTTGACATACCACTAACATAACTACATCTATAATTATTTAACCATCTATGATATTTATTTCTAATTGATAATAATAAAATTTACAACTAGCAAGGAAACATACAAAGTAATAAAGAATAAACGAAGGAAAAAAAAATTTTGAAATCAAACGTCTATTAATAACTGTTATTTGGAAAATAAAAAGGTGGTCAAGAGGAGTAAGAAATAATATAAAGATGGCTATACAGAGGACATTGAAAACTTTATAGTGCAATAAAATCAACAATTAAATATAATAATACAAAATTTAAACTTAAAACTAATCAAACTCTAACTAGGGAAATTATATATATATATATATATATATATATAATCATAATCTTCATACACCATGACTTAAAAAAATTTAATAAACAGTTCTACCTCTTATTTAATGTCTATGTTATGCACATCATCAACCAATAAATATGTGATAATGGTAAAAAATGTTATAGACAAAATTATGAAAAATATGATAAAACTATTTTTTTTTTTTAAAAAAAAAACTCTTTATAAAGTCCAGGGACTAAAATAGTATTTTGTCTAAAAAATTATCATACGCAATGCGCGGGTTTGCGACTAGTTTATAGTAAAAGCTGAAGCTTTAACAACAATTTGTTGCGTATAGCGAAAGCGTAAATGTCTATTTGTTGTATGTATCCAAATAACAATGGGTTTTATGCAAAATAGAAATAGAAAACAGAACAATCACACAAGTAACACAAAGATTTACATGTTTTGGCTTTTGGCCTATGTTCACATGTGGCATCAAGGAGAAAATTTCACTAACAAAATAAGGAGAGTACAAAGGTGGTACCAAAAGCACTCTCACAAAACCTATACCTCAAATACACCCAAAGAGCTCACAGACACCAAAAGCACAAACAAAGTCACAACTTACTCTTATTACTACTTATCAATTACAGAGGGTATTTGGTATCAAATAATACCATATCAACTGGACCAAAATCTAATAAATGAGAGATATGTCTACAAAAAAATAACTACCTCACAAACAATGAAAGGTATGTGTTAGTGGATAATTATTTTTACATACATATCTCTTGTTTATTAAATTTTGATATGATATTATTTGATCCAAAATACTATTTCCGTAATTTCTGCATACATATATACATACATACATACATACATATAAATATATATATATATATATATATATATATATATATTAAAGTTACAATACAAGTCGGCTAGGGTAACAAGCGAGACGTAAGTCGGCAATCAAAAGTCCTAATTTAAGTAGGACAAGGTCAATGAGATATTGTCCCATGCAGCGCACGTAAGGTGGTTATAAAGCACCTGATTCAAGCCACAGACACTTCTCTACATGCATGGATCTTTCATTTAATTTCCGAGCTATTCACCCTTTTATGCAGCAAGGTAATAGGTGCAACATTCTACATCAACGACCCCATCAGTGCTAGATCAAATCCAAATCCATCCCCAATAGATGATGATGGCCACGGCAGTCACACTGCATCCACCATAGCAGGTGCCTCGATAGCAGGCGCGAGCTTTTACGGTTTAGCCAAAGGCACAGCTCGAGGTGGGGTTCCATCAGCACGCATTGCAATGTACAAGGTGTGTTGGAACGGAAGTTGCAGTGACATAGACCTTTTGGCTGGATTGGACGATGCCATTGATGACGGAATTGACATGCTATCAATATCTATCGGAGGAGGCGCAAGTAGCTTTTTTGAGGATTCCATTTCAATCGGTGCTTTTCATGCAATGAAGAGGGGGATTTTCATAACATGTTCAGCGGGGAATGACGGCCCAAGTTTGTCTACTGTGGAGAACACAAGTCCTTGGATAATGACTGTTGGTGCTTCTTCCATTGATAGGCAGTTTAGGACTCCAGTTCAAGTTGGAAATGGCTTACAAACTGATGTAAGTCGCTTCTTTCTTTTAGGGATGGTGTACAAAGTTTTGCTACAGTAAAATTTTTAAATAATATAGCACTAGATTTATAATATTTAATCTAACAAAAAATATGAAAATATTTCAATGGAAATGATCCTAAAGCAACTTGTGGCATTAATTATGATGGTCTTGCTTAGTAGAGGAGTTCCTCTAGAGGGTCATTTTCCATTTCACTTAAAACATGTGGAATTCATTTCATAGTTAAGATTTTAAATTTTTTTTTTTTTTTTTTTTTTGTCTAATCATGTACAGAGTGTCACAGTATTTAAAAGATTTTAAATGGGGATGATCCTCTATATATATATATATATATATATATATATATATATATATAAATATATATAAATAAAATCTCATTTAGAGTGTCACAATATTTAGTAAAGGAGTGCTTTTATCTAGGAGCATGATCCTTTTCCATTTCACTTGATCATAATCACATTACATTTACTGGGGCATTGAATAACAGGGACTTTTCATCAACACATTTTCACCAAAAAGGAAGATGTACCCTCTAACCACCGCGGGATTAGCAGCCAGTAGTACCATATCTCCAAATTTATCTCCCTGGTAATTAGAGAGCACTTTCAATATCATGATTTATACTGTAATTGAAGATCACCTAACCTAATATACATTCAGAGTCAGACTGTTAATATTAGTAGCACTAATCAATTAAAGAATTGGGCAGGGAATGTATTTATGGAACTCTGGACGCGAATAAGGTCAAAGGAAAGATCGTGCTATGCAATGAATCATCAGATGAAGCTTACATTAAGAGTATAGGTGGAGCCGGGGACCTCGTATCTCTCGTAAAGACAAAAGATTACAGCTTTGTGACACTCATCCCTGGTGCCTATGTTGATTCTAGTTTTGCTAACAAAATTATTACATATGTCAACTCAACCAAGTAAGTAAGAAGAATCAGATTTGTTATATATAAAATGCCCCCCATAATTGCTAGGAGGGTTGTTATTAATTAGATTTTTTTATTCTAGGTTTGTACTAATATAGAGTTCGCCTAGAGCCTGGTTTTTACTCCTATATATACCTTATATAGGGTTCATTATAACTTATAATTCTTCAATAAATAGAAAAATAACTTGATATTTTAACTTTCTTTACTGATTTTTTTTTTCCACTGGTAAAATTTTCAGAAACCCTCAGGCTGTCATATACAAGTCCAAAACAGTACCCAATGCTGCTGCACCCTTTGTGGCTTCCTTTTCATCCCGAGGTCCGCCCAAGATCTCTCGCACAATACTTAAGGTAACCTTTTGCAATGATAAACATTCTAGGTATAAATTTGTGTACTTTTTTTTTAGCATAAATACTAGTATGATGGTTTTAAATTGCGTTTGATTTGCAGCCGGATATTGTGGCACCTGGAATAGATATTCTAGCTGCTAACTCTAAACTTAAATCAGTAACTGGGTATCTTGAAGACGACCGGTTCGATGTGTATAATATACTCTCTGGAACTTCAATGGCTTGCCCTCATGTGGTTGCTGCCGCTGCCTATATCAAAACATTCCACCCTAATTGGTCTCCTTCTGCAATTAAATCGGCTCTAATGACAACTGGTTAGTGCCTTGAAATTCTCCCATTTTAACTCATGATGTGTTAAAGATGAGTGTCATTTTACAAGAACCACCATTAAAATGGTGTCAATAAGAGGTTTTTAATGTTTATTTCAAATTCTCCAATGCCATCACACTGCTCATTGTTTACCAACAATGTGGATAATATGCCAATTGGTTTAGTATAAATATTACTCATGCTAATATGTTTCCATTGTCACATCACAATCTGTAAACTATTTGATTCAAAAATAAAATCTTAACTATGATATAGACTTTTCCCTTGATTAATGGAGATGATTATTTTCTAACAAGAAATGTATGGTATTCATTTTATCAGTAATGTTAAAGATACCAGAAATTTTATTGCATAACCATTACAAACTGATGTTTCATTATTCGCAAAAAAAATAATTTAAATATTTATTTATTATTTATTGAAGATGCACCAATGAAATTCATATTGTTACTTTAGTTTGTAAACCTTTGGTAGTAAAATTTGTAATAATCTTAACATTTATATTCCTTCTATGTAAACACATTGATCAAGATATCAACTCAAATTTCCCAAAAATATGTTTTATATGAAAAGTTAGGCTTTTTGAGTGTTTTATAATTTTGCTTCTTGATTAATGATCAGCATCTGAATTGAAAATTAAGGATGACCAAGCTGAGTTAGCCTATGGGGCTGGCCAAATTGACCCCGTTAGAGCACTGCACCCCGGTTTGATATATGACATGTCAACGTCCGACTACGTCCGCTTCCTATGTAATGAGGGCTACACTGGGACATTGCTACGCTTGTTCACTGAAGAGATCACCAATTGCTCGAGTGTCCCAAACATTGGAGGACATGATGCCCTAAATTACCCATCCATGTATTTTCAGTTTAAAAACACTAACTCTACTATATCAGCCATCTTTCATAGGACAGTAACAAATGTGGGCTCTAGAAAATCTATATACAAGGCAACTGTCGGGGCGCCGAAGAATCTCAAGGTCACTGTTATTCCGAATAAATTGACTTTTAGTCAATTGAACCAGAAAAAATCTTTCAAGGTTGTGATACAGGGGCCACTACAATTGCTTCCAATTAACCAAATGACAAGTTTATCAGCATCATTGGAATGGAGTGACGCTACACATAGAGTTAAGAGTCCCATATTCATTACTCTGACTCCGCCACGACAGTTGTAGGTGAGATTTCTTAGGCCTAATGTCTAATAAAGCAGATCTTCTGCTTACCACCACCACCCCCCCCCCCCCCCCTCCATTTCATTTGTTATTTGTTATTTAATGGTTTTTTTTTTTTTTTTCAATGCAAAAGACATGAAACATATTTGTATTTGCAATTTACCATTTTGTTGTGATATATAAACTAATTGAACAAAATACATTAATTAAAAATGGCCAAAAATATGTCATTGATGATGACTCTGACCTTATTTAAAATTTTATGATGAAAGAGTGCTCCAATGAGCGCTCACAAGGTAGCTAGATAGAGCAGTAAAAAGAAAGAGATTTAATTAATTATTTCTTACAAACTACTCCTCGGATGTTCATCCCAATAGAGCAATTTAGATTGCCATACTAGCCTGACAACTCCCATCTTTACCTTACTCACATAATTGCTTGCATAAGCTTGGCACAAAACACCTTTAACAGTTTAACTTGGCCACTCAATGCATAAAAGTTGAAGCTCAAGTCCAAATGAGCAAAGTAATCTCCTTATGTGATCCCATAATTATGAACACGTGAATCTTTCTTCAGTTTCTTAGTTATAGGCATGACTGTTATTTTGATCTTGAAATGTCCTTTAACCTCAACTTCTATCAAGCTAGTGTTGCGAAGCCTTGTTATTGCAACACTTGGTGATGTCATGGACTACCACTTAGTGCCTTCACCATCAAGTTTATGGGTTCACCATTGAAACCTAGGGAAATGTGGTCATTGGAGTCGTCCCAAATTAATGTATCCTTTGCGCCAATGAAGACAGTGTGGGTGTCAAAGAGAATTCCTAGAGATTGGACCCAAGTGAAGTCCCGCTTCATGTTTTGGTTTCTTTTTCCAAAGTGTGCAGTGATATGGAGGTTAGAATAAAAAACAATACAGAAGTCTTGCCCTCTTTTGCCATGAAGTAAAAACTGATTCCATCTTCACCAACAAATCGTGGATCTTGGCACACGGCACCAAGTGGGTTGCAATTTGATCAAATTTGCATGCATCAATGTTATCAAAATTCACATAACTCATATTATATATTTTCAAGACACAGTGATAGATTTAGTACACAACAATTTGTTAGCGTAGGCCAATTATAGGATCTAGTTGAAATGATAAAAGTCGCACCAATTGTATGCATGCCAATTCTTGGAAAATGTTAAAAGTGTTATCTCCTTTCTTTCCAAAGGCTTACAAAATGACACGGTAGCAAATTTGATTAGTGTCATTATCACTTCAATAATATAATAAATAAATGTATATATATATATATTTTTAATTCTTAACACACATGAATCAAGATATCTATTTCTATTAACTTGATCCAATAAGATTGTCACATACAAGTTTTGAAAAATTCTTATGTTTTCATAAGTTTTCGAAGGATGATTTTTTTTTTTTTTTTTTTCCACACAATTATTCCATAATAATTTGATTTTTAGACTAACAAATACGGCTAATCTAAACAAAAATATGATGACAGACTAGTCCTTAAAGAAGGATTAAAAAGAATCGCTTATTCAAAAAAGACTTTTAGACCGAATCATATATCAATACTTCGTTAATTTAATTCCGAAAGACAAAAGTGTAAGGATATATAAATTATGTTAGGTTTTTAGATCCCTGTAAACTAGATTGTTTAAACCTAATTAGTTAACCAAGTGAATACTTATGTTTATTATTCAGATCTATGTTAAAACAATAATATCATATCATGCAAAGTAGCGGAAAAGTAAATAATACAACGATATGATGACCCAAGAAAACCAAACCGGTAAAAAACCTGGGGAGGATTTAACCTAGTTATCCTCAAGGTAAAAAGCAAATCCACTATAGAGAATCAAAGTTTACAATAAGACTTAGACCACTAACATCCTATTATTACCGCATTTAGAACTTACTGACACAACCACGTGCAAGCTCCGAATCCACGAACTCCTTCTCTATTAGGCCTTTGCAACACAAGCACCCACACTTGTGATAAAAAAAACATAAACTCTCCTGTTTGTGACTCTAAGACCACCCTTGAAGGTTTAGATCTTCAACTATTGTTGATCTTGATGCAGCAACTTCAGATCTACCAATTCTAAAGATATGAGAGTGATATTCGGTAGTGACTTTGATAGAGGAAGGCACATAACCTTTTAGATCTCACAAGAGCAGCTCTAAAGTCATAATAAAACGTGCCTAGGGTTTCTTTTATATACTAGAAGAAACTAGAAGAAGTAGATCTAAAACCCTAATCCTTTTTGGGCTTGAACTGTTGTTTGGGCTTAATTAAAATTCTGCAGATACGACTCTTGATCGATCGAGCCTGTCTCTCGATCGATCGAACCAAGCAGATTCTAAATTCTTCTTTCTACTTGTATGTTCTTGAATCTTGACTTGAATCACCTTGAGCATTGTCTAATAATACCTATAGACTCTAGGATCTATATCTAGACAAGTTTGTGTTCATGGTTTTCCAATTGTTCTAAACTTTTAGAACCTAACAATTTCCCCCTTTGGCAATTCGTGACAAAACTTACATAAAAAATAAAATGCTCAAATACAATAACAACCAATAAAATGCCCAATTACATCACAAATCTCAATCTAAGACTCCTAACCTAGAAGTTGCAATAAAATGTAGAAGGTCTTGATCAAAATATACCTGTCTTTCCAGAAAACACTCCAAAAAACACATCACCGCATGTGTGAAAAGAAAGACATATAAACAATAAATAATCAAACTAAAGCAAATAACAAATATGCAAACTAACTCTCCCCCTAAGTTAGATACATCAAAAAAATTTATTTTCTCCCCCTTTCAAAAAGAATTTCAACTCCCCCTAAACAAAACAAACAAGATTCCCACATTTCATCTATTTCTCTCTCTTTTTGTCACGTATTGACAAAGACAACTCAAACAAAGAGTAAACAAAAAACATACGCAACAAAAGTCAAGAGAAAATAGTGAATCAAGGAAACAAATGAATCCAGCTCTATAGAGAATAGAGGCAACTCCCCCTATGAAGAGCAACAACTCCCTCTAAGAACAACAAAGGTTAAAAAAAAAAACTTTTCTCCCCCTATAAAAATAGGAAAAACAAAACTTGCTTTGGGAAAAACAAAACGTGTTTTGGGGAAAAATTAGAAGGTGGGGAAAAACTAAAAGAAACATAAGTTGAGTATACACTTAAAAAAAATATTCTCTCTTTTAATAAATGCAAACTTGACACTATGTGACCCATAAATATATGCATGCAATGTATTTAAGAGAAAATATTTGCACATTGATTATCCATCATATCTCTTAAGAAAAATATTTTCTTCAATTCACACATAAAAATACCATATACTAAAAAGTACATAACTTAAAAATTAATCAATCAATTTTTAAATCAAGTTGAGTATCCAATTTAGCAAAGTGTATGCATGTTATGTGTGAAAACAATGAGAGATATGACTGCAAAACTGCAAGATGGATACAGAAAACAATGCAATGCATGTGAATCCTAAACATAAATGATGCATGAAAAAAAATTTGGTCAAAAACTTAGAAACTGAAAATTTTTCCATTTCAATCAGTCGATCATCGATCGAATACCAATCGAGTTAGGCAGAAAGTCATGTTTTGAAAACATAAAATTTTCAACTGATCGAAAAACACATTCGATCAATCGAAACTCAGAATTTTTGAAAAAACCAGAAATTTTTCTACATAATCAATTTTGAAAAGATTTTTTATGACATGTAATGCATGGGAATGATACCAAAAGTTTTCAAAACACATAATCTTCAACTTAAGTTTATCAAAAACAAAGTTTTAGATTTTTCTTCTCAAAAAATGAACCAATTCTTAACAAATTTTGCATCAAACATCACAAAGTGTATAATCTTGGATGGCCACATTGATTCACACACAATTTTATGTACAAAGCTTAGCAAAGAATAACTTGTGAAGTTTGTGCAACTAGTAAAATCATGAGATACATGTGGGGTGATATGTAAATAGTAATCAAGCACAATTTCTACATTATTCATCACACAAATTTGAGAGTGACTACCACCTAAAGGGTTACATCATATAACTCTCACATCTCCTAGAAAACAAGCTTGCAATCATGCATTATTTTTTTTGCCTTATTTGATTATTTTTCTTTTCTTTTTCTTTTTCTTTTAAAGCTACACCTTATTTTCTTTTTGTGCATGTGCTACACTTTCTCGAGCACACAATCTTAAGATATGCACAAAGGTGTTCATGATTGGTTAGTAAACAGTGGTGAGATGGTTATTTATGTCTTTCTCTTAGGATTTTTTTAGTTCTTACAATCAAAAGCATGTGACTTCAAAATCAAGAGCATGTGATCAAAAAATATAAACACTCACACAAACATGCACTACATAGCTAAAACTAGCAAAGAGCAGAAAAATAAGCTTATCTAAGCTAACAAGGTACACAGGCATGTTGTGCAAAGATAATAGGCCAACCTCAATTACATGTTCATGATGTGTAATACAAAAAAAAAATCTTTTTGCTTTTTCAAAATTTTAATGACCAAAAACAAAATGTACACATTATGCTAAATAAATAAAATGCAAAAGCAATGCATGACAGTGCTAAACTAAGCTATAGAGGGTACACAAACAAGAAATATCAATTTCTTAATTAACTCATGAGTACATGTACAAACTAGTACATACTCATACTGTAACGTCCCGTCAGTTCTTTGAAAAAAAAAAAAAAATGTAAGTTCAGATTTTTGGTTTCCCACGTGCCAAGCCCCACCTAACCCCACTACCCACCACTCCTTTTTCAATTCTCCCTTATCTCTTTGACCGGCTCCTTTCTTCTCATTTCTTTCTTTTTCTTCTTTTTCATTTCCCGTCTGGCAGCTTCTCTTCACTCCTTCAAACTCTCTTGCCGGCACCTCCATATCACCATTTCCACCATCATTTTCCCAGCAAGATCACCAGAAAATTTTTGGGAACCCATAAACACCTTCACATCCTTTTTTTGACGTAAAAATTTCTCATCTTTTTGGTGGGTTTTACACTTTTGCTTGAGGTTATTTTTATCTAAGCTTTAATGATGATACCCATGTGATTTATGAGCATTAGAAGTGATATTTATGTGTTTGTATATATGGGTTTTGTATTGGTGGAATTATTTGATGAGTGGGTATATGGTTTGTACTAATGATGACTACCTAAGGTTGATTTATGGTGGAAAATTTAGGGGTTTTTAAGTTATAACATGTGATGGTTGGTAAATTTAATTTTTCCATTGTCATTGGATTATTTAGAGTTAGTTGAAGTTCTAAATTTCATGTCTTTGAGGATATTTTGATTTTGCTTTCATGGGTCTCTTAATGATGTAGTGTAAATTTTATGGAAGTTAGTCATAATGTTGGAGATGATATTAAATGGGTTAACTTTATAAATTGGAGTTTATACCTTGTGAAACAAATTGTTGAGAAACTATGGAAGTGGAATATATTATTATTGATGAGGTTAAATACTAGGCTTGCCTAATTAAGTGATTATTTGACAATTCCTAAATTGTGGCTAGATGCAATTTCAAGCTCTATACTTATTGTGATAGGTTTACTTGATATTGTTTAGGTTCTAGCTAATCTCCTTGGAGCTTGGAGAATTAGGATTTTGCGGTTGCGAGGTAAGTAGCTTTTTAATGGAATTTTTGGAAAATAACCATGTTTTATAAATGTTGTTTTTGGGTCAAACACATTTTGGAAAATGATATATGGAAATATGATTTCTTAAAAGTATTGTGTTGTGACCCTATTATATATTATTATATATGAAAAATGCATCATATTTGGTATTGCATTTGGGGAAATGCATGAATTGTTGATATGGAAAAATGAGCATCTTTTATTTAATCTTTGATAAGGAAATCATAGATATTATGGTATATTAGAAAATTTAAAGATGCTTATCTCGTCTTGTATTATTTGGGAAATTGATAGAAAATCTCTTGACAAGAATGAAGTTGAAAACCTTACAAACTTTGTAGAAGTTAGACTATTTAAGGTTTTTCTGAAACTACCTGGTTATGAACTATGTGTTTCAAAGTAATGTAACTTGTGAGTTTATGTGGTTTTTAACTCCATGCCATGTGTGATTTCCCGGTGATCACCCGATTTGGTTTTCGTAGTCTTTATGACAATGGAATCAAATCCAGGTCAGTGCCCTTTCACTTTGGATGACGCGTTCTTCCCTGCTGTCCATAGGGGGAAGAGGTTCCTTGATTGTGTGTGGGTGAGGCTGCTGTCCATGGGGCCAAGAGACCACATGCAAGAGAGGTCCTATTTGACGCGCTCTCTCTGCTGCCGATGGGGAGAGAGAAAAACCTTGAGGGTATGGGTGAGGCTGCTGTCCATGGGGCCAAGAGTCTGCATACCAGAGAAGACAATATCATATCAGTTGTGAATGGGTGGATCCCCTGACCGGTTTATGTGGTAGTGTAGTATATTTGTGATAATTTATCTTATGTTAGATATTATGGTTTTGGAAATTATATTGTTGATGCTCACAGATTATAGTATATAATTTCAAGGTATTTACTTTGAGAAACTTTATATTTCATTATTAGATCATTCTTGTCAGATTATTATTATTGAAGATGAAACTTGCATTTCCCCCACCCCCATTAAATGTGCTACTTACTGGGCTCTGTCTCATTCCATTATTTTATAAACTTTTCAGAGTAGGCAACAATCTTTTGAGACAGCTTTTTGGTGGCTAATAGTAGTTAGACTAACTACTGATGGAGGCTGAACTTTTGAAATGGAGATATTAGATGTTGTACATCTTAGAATAGGCTTGACTCATTTTTTTGTATATTATAGTGGTTGTGACTTTATTCCCACTGATGGGGCAAACTGTTGATATGTAATTATTTATTCAAACCTCTATTCTTTTGTGGCCATTGGTCATTGTAATTAATGCTTAGAGCTCTGACTTACTTTGAGAGTACATTCAATGGAATTATTATGATAATTCTTGATGTTGGTACTTGATATGATTTTTGTGAATTGGATTGTCGAAAAGAAAAAAAAAATCTACAGGTACTTTGAGACATATTTCTCACGCTTTGGACCCTTTGGGGTTTGGGGTGTGACACATACAAAATCATATTTATCTCAAAATAACCATGCACTTAGTTGAGCAACACATACTATTCAAGTTTCTCCACAATGTCAAGCATGTTCTAAATCAAGAGAGAGATATCATAATTCATGTAATCCTCAAGAAAAATAAAACTAGACACAAAATATAAAAAATTTGTCTTTTTGAAAATTTTCAATGTTTTTGGATTTTTTTTTTTAATAAAAAACAACATAAAAAACAAAACAACCAAAAACAGAAACAAAACATGTCCACAAACAATTGAAAGAATTAAATCAAGGACAAGTAAACAACACTCACCTTAGCAAGTCTTTTCTCACCCATATAGCACGAGTCTTCGGCTTTGTAGGTGAAAATCCATGTGAAGCAAAGTGTATTTAAGGGACTACACCAATCTTCTAAGAAAGACTGAAATCCTGCAAATTCCTTTCACAAACCTCAAAAAGATCAACTGAAACAATAGTGTCATTTTCATTAAAAACATCACAATCAAAAACAATAAGACACTTAAAATTATCCATTATAACAGGGATCAAGGATCAACTCTAGGTATAATAACCTAAATCAAGAGCTAACCCACTCTGATACCACTTGTTAGGTTTTTATATCCCTGTAAACTATATTGTTTAACATAATTAATTAACCAAGGGAATACTTAGGTTCATTATTCAGATCTAGGTTAAAACAATAATAGTATATCATGCAAAGTAGTGGAAAAGTAAATTAACACAACGATATGATGACCCAGGAAAACCAAACCGATAAAAAACCTATAGAGGATTTAACCTAGCTATCCTCAAGGTAAAAAGCAAATCCACTATAGAGAATCAAAGTTTACAATAAGACTTAAACCACTAAGATCCTATTGCTACCACATGTAGAACTTACTTACACGACCACATGCAAACTCCGAATCCAAGGACACCTTCTTTATTAGGCCTTTGCAACACAAGCACCCACACTTGTGATAAAAAACACAAACTCTCCTATTTGTGACTCCAAGACCACCCTTGAAGGTTTAGATCTTCAACTATTGTTGATCTTGATGCAGCAACTTCAGATCTACCGGTTCTAAAGATATGAGAGTGATATCCGGTAGTGACTTTGATAGAGGAAGGTACAGAACCTTTTAAATCTCACAAGAGCACCTCTAAAGTCATAATAAAACGTGCATAGAGTTTCCTTTATATACTAGAAGAAGTAGATCTGAAACCCTAATCCTTTTTGGGCTTGAACTGCTATTTGGGCTTAATTAAAATTCTGCAAATACGACTCTTGATCGATTGAGCTTGTCTCTCAATAGGTCGAACCAGGCAAATTCTGAATTCTTCTTTCTATAGCTTGTATGTTCTTGAATCTTGACTTGAATCACCTTTAGCATTGTCTAATAATGCCTATAGACTCTTCTATATCTAGACAAGTTTGTGTTCATGATTGCCCAATTGTTCTAAACTTTTAGAACCTAACAATTTCCCTTTTAAAAAAAAGTATACAAATAAATTTACTACATAACAATGATCGGGGCAATCACTAGGACAATTATGCTGCATGCAATAGCAGTGGGGGTATTTCTTATTCATGAGTCCAACTTTCTTTCCTTCAAAATTTGAAGTTGGGGGAGGTGGAAGGGAGTGGATGTTGTTAATGGAGGTGGAGTTGGTGAAGAATAGATGGTCTTAGATGGGGGCGGAGCTAATGAACAGTAAATAGTGGTAGATCAGAAGGTGGTGGTAGGGGTGAAGAAAACATAGATAATTTCATGATTCCATCTACTGTAAACTTCCTTCTCTATATATGCAAGGAACATGTGGCTAGTCACTCTTTTCATGTTTTTCTTGTAGTTGGCTCTTATATTTTAAAGATGTTATACCCTTTCCTTTCCTTTCATTTTCTTTCAACTTGTGACATCTGCTCCTGATAATTGCTCTTTATCATTAAACCAAGATACTAATTGATTTTTTGGTGTAAACGGAGATCAAACCCAAAATCTTTTATTCGATGATAAAAGATTTTACCTGTTAACAACATGCAGCAATTGGAGTTGACCACTTGCTACATTATTAAGACCCATTCTTCCTGAAATTAAATCCTCCTAATACTTTTTTTTCTTTTAGAAGAAAATGCTTCTAATACTTTAAAAAAATAAAAATAAAAATTGGTTGAATTCCTTCTAGGATTTCTCAAGAAACCAAAACTAATCAAGTAACTCTCGTTTTATTTCAGTAAAATAGTACCTGTTTCTTTTACAAAACTGATCTATTAATTGTCACTTATCTCTTTGAAGTTTGAATATATATTTCATCATAAAATTTTTTATTGTATTAAAGGTATTAATTTGACAATAATTATTTTTATTTTTTAACCTCTATTATATGTATTTCAGACATTTTAAAGTTTGATCATATGTGTTTAAAAGTATAATACGTGTACACTAAATAACAGTATTAGGCACTCCCAACTACTCCTTTTCAACAAACTATCGATTGAATAAAATATTTTTATGTGATATAACACTATAATAACATATAGGTAAATTGACGATTTTTAATATTTTCAATGAAGACATTCAAATTCAAATCTCTCTCTCTCTCCTAATTAAAATAGATATGGGGGGAAGATATAACATTAATAAGTTATTATTGTTAGAGGGATTTGAGTATGTTATGTCTACAATAGTTTTACAACAATTGTACAACAAATCTTAGATGGCAGACTATTACTAGTTATAATCTGAGCCTATCATTAACATAACTTTTTTACCCATCAATAATAGCATATCACCTAGGATTTGTTGGCAAATTTATTAAAAAGATATGGAAGTTTAAAACGGCAAATGAGGAGTTAGTGTGTGATCAAATTTGAAATCTCACATTGATAAGGAGAGAGGCTCTTTATTAATTTATAACTGTGGAAATTTAATGGGCATAAGTATAAAGTAAGAAAAAATGGCCCACATGCGTACAAGGGAAGATGAAGAAAAGAGGTATGAGAATTTGATCCTTGGTCCAATTGTGTTGAGATTCTTTAAATAGATTTTTTTGTAATTTTTTTATTGTATTGCACCAACAATACTTTTGGTCCTTAAATTTTAGGGTAAGTTTCATTTTGGCCTTTCCAAATTTTACAGTATGTGTTAGGGTCATATTTACTATGTATCCTTTGACAAAATGCACTTTACTTGTAACTAGGTAAATCTAAGATGTGTTTAGGATATCAAGAAGTGTGTTGATCAGTCAAAACAAGTGATATCATTGAAGACATGAAGATTGAACCAAGAAACAAGTGAAGAAAAGCTAAAATAGTGAAGCTCGATACTAGTCTTGACACAAGCATCTATTGAGACTTAATGAAGAATTCTTGACACAAGCTCAACACCTCTCGATCTATCAAGCTATGCAGATCTAGAATTCTCAATTGAGAATTTCGGCCCATGATGACTTGGATTGCTAGGGTTTCATTCACTACACTCTTAGAGGATATAAAAGCTTTATTTTAAAGTCATCAAAGACATAAAGACTCAGATAAGAGAACTCGTATATTCTTGGAGAAGCTACTGCGTTCTTGTACGCTTTAGGGTTTTGTAACCAAGTGCTTCCAAATCTTCAACGTGCTTTGAAGTGAAGAACTTTGCATCCAACAACAAACATCATTTGCTGGGAAGTCAGACACATACTAGGATCCATGCAAGGGAAGAAGTCTCTATAATATCAAGTACAATTTGGTATTCAAATCAAGGTTCAATTGTAGTTTGATATTTTGCGATAGGCCAAGGTAGTGGTAAGATTGCTTATACTTACTGTTTGATTATTGATTAGTGGATTCTTGGGAGTAGTGACTTGAAAATCACCCGGTAGGATTTTTACCTTGCGAGAGGTTTTCTCCATTTTTCAACAAATTACCGAGTCAATTTAATTTCCGCTGCACTTTAGTTTATTTGGTGAATTTTATATGCCTCCACAATTTGCATGTAATTTGACCTAATTAATCAATTTGAGTAATTGAATTAATTAACCGGGGTCAATCTATAACCCAACAGTATGTATCAATTGAGTCTATACTAGTTTTAAACATGTTTTGATGTTGCTCTTACTATGATACTATTCATTACGAGAGTAATGTTAGAGACACACACACCCAAATTCACACACTGTGCTTATGTGTCAACTCTTGATTGGATATCAACTTTTTCTAGTACACGTGGCATACCAGTGTGAAAGTGTTGAAATCCAATTAGAAGTTGACACATAAACCTGGTGTGAATTTGAGTGTGGGAAAAGTACGTTCCTAGCATCACTCAATGAGAATTGTTGACATGTTTAATAGAATCCTTACATGTCACCCAATTATAATAAGAAATATATATATATATATATTGATAATTAATTATAATAAGAGATTAATTGACTTTGTTTTGTGGCTGTGTGGCTTGAATTGGTTGCCTAGCCAAGATTTGCATATGGTTTGACTTCTCCTTGTAGTGCAGTGCAGTACTAATAAGTAATATTAATCATAGAATTTATCAAGATGTATTACCATGGGTAATTATTGAGTATTCCAGGAGTACCATAAATGTGTACTCTCTCCTCTCACATAATTGTGGGTACCTACAATTCATGTGAGAGGAAAGAGTACGCATTTATGGTACTCCTGGAGTATTCAATAAATTTCTGCTATGTATTGACATTTCTCTCTCCCCATTATTCACTACCTTATTATCAGTCTTCCTCTAGCCAAATCTTGACTCTTATTTTCTACTTCTTCTTTTCAATAAATTTGCTATTATTCCTTGTGCACTTCTCTCTACCCTTTAGTAAATGTTTATAACGCAAAAAAAAAAGGAAAAAGAAAAAGAAAAAGTGATCTCTCTCTCTCTTCATTTTTTTTTTTCTTTCTTTTGATGGATTTTTTTTTAATATTATTTTTTGTAGCATCGCTTTGAATTGATGAGTTGTGTTTTTGGCACTGTCTTTTGGGTTGATGTGTCTTGGTGTTGTGTTTCATAAATCCCAAACGCAATTAGTTTATCTCCATGTTATGGCTTTGGTTTAATTTTTTACATTGGGTTAATATTAACTGGTTTTGAAAGTAGGAATTTGAGTTTATATCAAAATATAATCTACTTAGCTATGTATTTGAATGTTCATACCAAGCATTTACGTAATTGATTATTACGTCTATCTCTTATGCCTTTGATTTTATTTTAAATTTAATATAATATTATAATTTTATGATAGGTTTTAATTATCATGATAATCTCCTTAAAAAATGTGAAATTTGAAATGCACCAAAATACAGTAATAACTTTGAAAATTAAAAAGTTCAGTTGTGTAAAAGAAAATCTTGGAAAACATAATCCACAAGTTAGAAAAGTATGACCTATCTTAGTAACATAACAAAACACAGCCAAAAAATGCACATAAAGAGTTACTGAGATAGAAAGAGTAAATGTAAAGATGAATTTGCATAGATAAAGAGACAGAAAATACCTAAAGAAGTTGTTGCATTTGTAAAGAAAGAGGCACACTATAAATATAAGGATGATGCTTATATGCAATCAGTAAAGAAGGAAAAAAAAAATGCACGCTGTGTTCGGGGGGGTGGGGGTTTACCCATGATAAGGGTAATTTTGAGAAAGACAATAGTCTTGTTCACATAAGATGAAACCATCGGGCTCAAAGAACCCGTCAGCTTTACTATGCGAAAGATGACGACTCTGCCTCCAAACTGACAGCTTTCAGTTGGATGACCAGACTGCCTGGACATGATAGAAAGTTGACGGAAGGAAGCTAACGGGGTGAAAAAGCTCTTGACGAATCCAGCATGGTTTTTTGCTTGGGCTCCACGAATAAGTATATAAGGAAATATCTTATGCCCCACAGTTAACCCTAATCAAAAGAGTTCCTACAAGGAAAAGATCCCGCAAAATACGAGCATTAACAAGGATCTTCCCCACAAGGAAAGACCCTCTTCGCCAAGAAATGAATGTTAACTCTACACTACTATAAAAACTCCAAAACCCTCACAAACCAAGGTACACATAATTTCTCCCAACTCTGGCACTATAGAGTTGTGAAAGTTCTCTAACTTGACCTTCGGAGGGTATTTGACCTGTACCACACCAGTACTCTCTTAAGGTCTTCTTTTTCTGTGTTACGCAGGTGTTGTCTCGAGCACATGAGGACTGTGTGACTTATTGACAATTTTCAGCATCATCAGTTGGTGCCGTCTGTGTGGATCACGACTTGTAAGCTATACTATTGCTTCCCAAATAAAGAGTTGCATAGTGTTTACAAGCTCGATGGCAACCACCAACAATGTTCAAGGAGACGAACCACGCACCACCATCCTTGAGAGACAGGTTCAAACTCTCGCCGCTGCCGTAGAACGCCTCACCAAGCATCACCAAGAAAAACCATGATCTAAAGGAGCAACTGCGCCAAAAGAACGTGGGGCTTAACACTCAAGAGGAGGACCAAGAAGGTACCAACGCTGAGAGAAGGGACCAAGAGGGGTCAGAAGGTAGCAACACCCCAAGCAGACCAGAGTGACAGGACACGAGCTGTCCATCTGCCACAGATACGGCTCCACCTCACATGGTCGCGGAGATGCAAATGATGAAGGAACAGATGGACTTCATGATGAATGCCCTCAGAGGACGGGTGTCTAGCGACCTCGATAACTTGGTCCATCGATCTGATTCACCATTCACTGCATCTGTCACTTCGTTCCCCCTTCCACTAAAGTTCCGTATGCCGCAGGTGGAGACCTACAACGGATCTAAGGATCCCCTAGATCACCTGGAGTCTTTCAAGACCCTGATGCATTTGTAAATAGTGGTAAACGAGATCATGTGCAAGGCCTTCCCCACTACGCTGAAGGGCCCCGTAAGGATTTGGTTCAGCAGGTTGACGTCCAACTCCATTAGTACTTTTAAGGAGTTAAGCGCCCAGTTTGCCTCACACTTTATCGGGGGACATAGGTATAAGAAGTCCACTACATGCCTGATGAGCATTAAGCAGTGAGAGGATGAGACGCTGAAGTCTTACATAACCCGCTTTAACAAAGAGGCCTTCTCGATTGATGAAGCTGACTACAAGATACTCGTGGACGCATTCACGAATGGGCTATGGAAGGGTAAGTTTCTATTTTCTTTATATAAGAACGACCCAAAAACTGTGTTGGAGGTGCTTTACAGGGCTACTAAGTACATGAACGCGGAAGACGCGCTGCTGGCCCGAGAAGGAAAGCCCAAGAAGAGGGAAAGACAAGAGGACGTACAACAAGATAGGGGGTGGAAGATGGCTAAGACCGGAGAACGGCGGGAAGAAAGGCGCTCCAAGCTCCCCACAAGGAAGTTCACAAGCTTCACCCCACTGACTACCCCGACCAACCAAGTCCTGATGCAAATCAAGGACGAAGGAGCCCTGACATTTCTCGGCAAGCTGAAGGGAGACCCCAATAAGAGGTTCAGAGACAAGTACTGCCTCTTTCACTGTGACCACGGTCATGACACATCTGACTGCTACGATTTTAAGCAACAAATAAAAGCTCTTATCAGGCAAGGAAAGTTGTAGAGGTTCGTTAGCAAGGAAAGAGCAGACCCACCACAAGAGCAGGTTCCCCGACGAGAGAACGAACATCCTAGGACACCTATAGGAGACATAAGGATGCTTGTGGGAGGCACAGCGGCCTCTGGCTCGTCAAAAAAGGCTCGTAAGACTTACCTCAGGATGGTCCAAAACGTCCAATTGACGGGTTTCGTACCAAAGATGGCGCGGATCAACAACCCCATCGTTGAATTCTTAGAGGAAGATGCTCGACGTCTCCACCACCCGCATAACGATGCACTCGTTGTCAGCATACGGGTAGGAGACTACAATACACACCGGGTCCTAGTTGACAATGGAAGCTCTGCTGACATCCTCTACTACCCAGCATTCCAGCAAATGAGGATTGACAGAGAACAGCTGGTCCCGACCAAAGCCCCGCTCGTTGGGTTCGAAGGGACAAAAGTATACACCTTCGGCACAGTCTCATTGCCCGTGACGGTTGGTGATTATCCTCAGCAAATCACTAAGGATTCCTTGTTGTCAACTGCTCGTCTGCATACAACTCCATCCTAGGACGACCTACCCTCAACTCGTGGAAGGCTGTAACTTCAACCTACCACTTAATGATCAAATTCCCCATTGAGTATGGAGTTGGAGAAGTACGTGGAGACCAAGTGGCTGCACGCGAGTGCTACATAGCAATTTTGAAGATGGACGATCATCTACAGACAATGAACATAGAAGAGCAGCAGATGGTGGCAAAACCCGTTGAAAGACTTGAAGAGATACTTCTCGAAAAAAAAAACAGACGTAATCAACTCAACAGAAAAAAAAAAACAAAACAAAACAAAAAACAAACAAAAAACAAACTAACTAACTAACTAACTAACTAGGATGTATTGACTGTGATGCAAATTGCGGTCTACATTTAGTAAGAGATTCCGATCGCTGTCCACGAAAAAATTGCAGCATCTCCATATAAACTGGTCCAAGTCTGAAAAGCTTAATAGAATATAAGAGTTTTAGTTGGCACTACCCTCCTTGATTTGGAAATGTAGACCCTAGCCCTATATATATATATATATATATATATATATATATATGTGTGTGTTAGGTTCTAAAGATTTAGATTTAAATGTTTAGAATCATGTTTTTATTGTGTTGGCAAACCAAGAACAAAACATGTCTAGTCTAGGTCTTTAGGCAATGCTTAAAAGTGGTTGTTTCAAGGTTCAAGTCCAGCTGATTGTAGAAAAAGGAAGTGTGGTTCTGCCTTGCTCGACCAATTAAGAATTAGGCTCGACCAATCGAAAATTGTAGGTCCAGTTTTTCTGCAGAATTTTTAAACAGGCCCAAGCCCGCGAAAACGTTTAGGGTTTCATTTAAACTTCTCCACATATAAAAGGGAAACCCTGGCTACTTTTGTGAGATCTGAGAGGTTTTGTACCTTCTAACTACACAAGAATCTACCAGAGCAAAATCTACAATCAAGCGTAGGTAGAACATAGTTGCTGCATCAAGTTCATTACTGATGGTGATCTGGAACCTTTGAGTGGGATCTCAAAGTCATAAGCAAGGCAGCTTGTGTTGGTGTAAATCCAAGAAGAGAAGGAGTCCGTGGATTCGAAGCTTGCACGTGGTCGTGTCAGTAAGTTACTCCTGGAAGTAGCAATAGATTTAGGGTTAAATCTGATTGTAAAAACTTCAATTCTCTTATAGTAGATTTGTTTTACCTTGAGGATAGCTAGGTCAAATCCTCTCCAGGTTTTTACCTTGAAACAATTCGTTTCATCGGTTTTTCTGGGTCATCATATCGTGGTGTTATTTACTTTTCCGCTGCTTTACACGATATGATTTATTTGTGATCACTTGGTTAATATATTAGGTTAAACAATCTGGTTTAAGGGGTCTAAACGAACAAACAAGTAGTATCAGAGCCAAGGTCATGGGTTCGAGTCACGGGAATGTCATTGTGAGGGAGGGATTGTTGGGGGGACCATAATTTGACTCCCTACAACCACTCTAAGAACAGGCCTGCGTGGCGTGATGTCGAATGACATAAAAGATTTGAGTGTGTCTTCCTCATCACCAATTGGTTTTGAGGTGGAATGGCATAGCTCCCAGTCCGACAATATATAAATTAGAGAACTCATTACATATATATATATATATATATATATATATATTTCTTGTCTATGAATAAATAAATAAAAATGCTTTCAGATTTTTATTTGAATTCACTGATTATATATGTATAATAAATTATTTATTGTGACAAATGTAATAACAATTTTTGAGGTGATTCATTTTTGACGACTTGGAGATCAGTAGCGAAAGCTAAAATCTCAACAAGCCCTCAAATGAAAAGCAATCTAAGAGGAAAGAAATTACGAGATCGCGGTAACGTATCTCTTAATTTATTCAATGTATTGGTACTTTATAGTTAAAAAATAAATAAAATAGCTATGGCTCAAATATGTGTGTATATATAATTTGTGTCATAGTTATTTGTCAATTTGTATGCACAACATGTAATTTCATGTTATGCGTGTTGATATGTGTTTAATTTATTATTGGGCGTGTTGATATGTGTTTAATTTATTATTGGTAGTTGTTAAAGTCATTTGAGAAAAATTGACTTGCTTTATATAGGTGAGGTAAGGGTCCAATGCCCAGTTGCACTGAACCTATTGAGATAATGACACGTATCTACTTTTGGTCACGTGTCACCATCTCAACGGTTCTAGTGCACTGGATGCACTGGACCTAAACCTCACCCTATTTATATATAAATATTAGAAAGGGATTTGTGCAACATAGTTGAGATATTTAATTGGATTTAGATTTTTCGATTTTTTTACCCAATAATTGACTTGCCATAAGAAGTTTTTTAAAAAAATTAGATGGACATTTGGCTCAAAATTGAATTCCAATTGAAATCAAATTTAGAATTGAATTAGATTTGGACTTTTTAATTTTTACCCTCAATAATTCACTTGGTACAAAAATTAAAAATTGGATGGGATACATAGCGCAAAATTAAGAATCTAATTGAAATCTAATTGAATTTTTTCTAAGTTTTGGCTTTTAATATATATATATATATATAGAATTATAAATTTCTTTAATACCTAGAATTTGGCTGAATATAAACATACGAGTGATAGAAACTTCAAAACTATCAATCAATGCATCATGATGCCTGCTGTCAAAAACATTTTCCTTGACAGGCTTGACTGATTCTTATTTTCAAATACGTCTATTTTTATTTTCTTTTTTCTTTTTTTTTTCTGAGATAGAATTTTACACTAACCTTATCTAAATGTATGTGTATGAAAATCCATCTTGTAAACTTGAACCCTGCCCCTTATCCCTCCCACACCCCACAAGTACTTATACTTGTGGAGTGACCATTACGCTAAGGGTATGCAGTGGTAATTACGTCTATATACATGTATAATGGTTACACATTTCTACAACTGTATCTTGAATTACATTTGAAATTTGGTATAATTGAAAAATGCTCATCTTTCATACAATAAAAAATATTTGATGCGTTTTTTTTATTGTAAAAAATCTCAAAAAAAAATTTATGAAACCCATAAAATATGGTCTTTCTATTTTTATGAAACTTATTTTGAGAAAATTTACATGCCTTTAAATTTTTTTAGGTTGAAAATTGAAAATTTTATATGACACGTTTTCATTTAAATTATCTCAAATAGTTAGGGTTATTGAAAATTGAGGAAATGAGATTGAAAAAAAAAATGATTTGAGAAATACCATTTGAAACTCATAATATAGATGTTGATAATTTTCAGTCATGTGAATTCTATTAAGAATTGGCAAGGGTCACGCCCCAACTCCGCCACCTTTAACCTATGAAATTGACTATAATCTATATATAAATATATATATATATATATATATATATAACTGAAGCCTCTAAAACTCTCAAAAATTTTCACGTCAGCACAATATTTAAATAAAATTATTTTTATTTAGTCCAAATTTAACAATGAGTGAAACTCTATCTCTCTAACAAGTCCAACATAAACTCAAACTCATTATTATCATTTTTTGTAAACAAAATTATTTTTGTTTAATCCAAACTTAACAAGGAGTGAAACTCTATCTCTCTAACAAGTCCAACTTAAACTCAAACTCAAACGTTGATAATTTATATATATATATATAAATATATATATATATAACCGAAGCCTCTGACTTTTGGTTGACCTCTCCACAATTTTACACATCAGCATTATTAAATAAATAAAAACAAAAATTCTTATAGGACTCAAAAAAAAAAAAAAAAAAGGCTCACGTTAGATTAAGAAAAAGAGAGACAGAGAGAGAGACTCCTGTTAGGACTCTCTCTCCCCCTCCTCAAAGTCCTAACAATTACCACCTCAAAACCCTAAACTTAACTTCACTTTAGGATTCAAAAAAAGAAAAAAAAAGAGAGAGAATCACGTAACCAAAAAAAAAAAAAAAAAAAAAAAGGACTCTTGTTAGGAGTCTCTTTTCCCTTCTCAAAACCTTAGCAATTACCACCTCAAAACCCTAAACTTAACTTCACTTTAGGATTTTTTTTTTTTTTTTTTTTTTTTAAACGCTAGCTATCTTATTCAACTTTCTTCTTTGATTAATGAATTTTATGTCAAATTTTTTTATATTGTTATTATTAATAAAATTTCAATTCAACATATGTGGATATTTGTTTATATTGTTATTAATGAATTTTATCTTTTATGTCGAATTTTTTATTTGCTTTCATATGTGCTTGAGGTTTTCTTTCTAACTTATTCTTTTTTTATGTTTAGAATTGATTTTCTTTTGAGTATTTGGGTTAATCTCCATATTTATATTGACATTGTTTTCGTGGGTTTAGTTTTTGGGTTGAAATTTCTACTAATTATTTTTTTTTTTTGTACATGGTAGATAAAGTATCTCTATTTTTTTGGAGAAAAATCAAAGCTGCAACCTATGTCTTCTAGCCTAGGGAACGATAAATTTTTACTTGGTATGTTATATATAAATTTGTTGAATTTGGTTTGGTTTTGAAGTAGAATGTGGGGATTCTATAAATTTTGAAATTTTAAGTCTTAGGGTTTTTGGTATTTGCGTCTCAGTAGGTTGATCTTAATTCTTCACCTTAAATGCTTTTTATTTAGGTTCATGTGATTTTTTGTTTTCCTATTAAAAACTATGACTTTTGGTTGATTAATTATTTATTCAGATTCAACATAAAAGATAATGGAATTAGTTATTATAATTTTGATAATGTTCCATATTTTGAATTGTCTATATTGTTATTATTACGAGAAAGTCATATTGCTACTACAATTTGAAACTTGGTGTGTCTTCCTCATATCATGGTCTTTGTTTATATATTTGCAGTTTATATTAGTTTTGAGTGTGTGTGTATATATAACTATTGGAAGTTTTGCTTTATTAATTTAAGAATTGTAAATTACTTTGTAGGTTTCAGTAACTATGCAGTTGCAACTCAATAATGTTCAATGTTAGACAACACTTCTAAACTATGGAAAAGTATAGAAGTTAAATATTTCTTCTTCTTCTTTTTTAAATACTAGCTAGCAAAATGTCTATTTACTCATTGTTGGATTTTTTTTTTTTTCAAAGTCAATAGCTTTTCCGTGCATCGTACGGGTTAATGACTAGTGTCTATATATTCCCATCAGCCTCTCTTCCACTGCCATTTTTGACGTGAACAATACTAAAGGGTTGGACTGACACCAAAAAGCTGAAATGCAATAAATGCTATTCTTCCTCCCTAAGTTTCAGTTACAGCTGGAGGAAGCCATGACCAAATCATCTAAACTTCAGCAAACTAGTTTCTTTAGGACTAAAAATAAAACTAATTCATGAACCAAGCCCATGAATTCCTAAAGGGGGAAATTAGGGAAAAGTGGTTTGGAGGGCATAATGGGGTGTCCAGCAGAAGCTTCCAGCAGAGGCATCAATGGTTGACACCTAGCTTGGAGTGTTAACCAACCCTCTTGAGCTCTGATCCTAGTGGCAGCAAGCAAGATCTCTAGTCCTCATACTTGCTCTAATCCTATTGGATGAAATTAATCTCCAAATCCCAGCATTTAATGCCTAGATTAGGAGCATCTCAGCCTCCAGCTGCATTACCCAAATAAGCAAAACACCCAAAAAGCAAGTCTCACCATTTTGGGCCAAATCTCAAAAAAGATATTCTAGGATTTTGCTACTATCAGACTTGGTCCTTTCTAAATTTTGTTAATCAATCCCTTAAGCTTCACTATAAAAGGGAACTACCATCAACTCATGGAAGACAATAATCTTATCATAAAAATTCCTCACCCATCATGCTATTTTCAGCCCATAAATCAGTCCCTTAATTCAGAAACTAGCCTTTAGTCCATAAATGCTCATATACACTTACCCATAAATATCACATTCCATCTTCTCAGAAAATCCCAACACCTTAAAATAGTCATAAACAGCCCCTCTTTACACCATACCCAAAAATGGCTAAACACCACTCCATCTCTCTTCCAGATTTCCATATATTCACTCATACTTTCCATAAAGTCATTCCCATCACTTACTATACACATATATTCATCATTATGGGCATGATATAGCACATGGAGATCTTATTTAAACATTTGTTGCACTAGATGGACACTCTCTCTCTCCCTTCATTCCATCCTATTTTTTCCTCTTTTACTTGTAATTATGAAGTCTTTAATCCTTGTTTATTGTTATTATGATGAAAGCCATAATGTCTTGGATACTATGGAAGTGTTCCCTTATGTTGACTTGATAATAATAAAGAAACTATATGAATTTTTTATCATGTAAATACATTTATTGACTAATCAGACGTTACTGCTGGAGGTCTGTCATATTCACTACTGGACCATTTTTCCTCTTGTGTACTTGTTATAATGGGCCCACTTTTATATTAACCAACTATGGAAGAAATGCATAATTCTTACTATGCAAATACATTTATTAATTTTCCAGACATCTACTATTGGACGTTTCTCTTGTTCACCGATGGACTATTATTTAAGCACTTAATGTGGTGGGCCACCCTTTGTGTTAGCTTATCTTTGCAAGAGGTATTTTTGAGGCCTTATTATAATCTTTGTTGGATGCAACCCGAACCTTGAGTAAAATGGGCCTTTCACACTTCACCGATAGCCTTTGGGCCATGTTCCAAGCCTAAAGTCGAGTCTCAGTCTTGACTTCCCAAATATAATGTGGGCAATAAAAAGAACGCCCCCAACATTTTGGCAACTCCACTGGGGGTTCCACTATAAATGAAGAATTTCCATGCCTCCTAAGTTGCGAAACATCCAGCAATAAGGAACTCAAAATATCAGCCATCCAGCAGTACAAAGTTAGCACTCCACAGCTGCACTTGATGCCAAATTTCAAAAGTAGCAGCCTTCACTGCCCAGCTGCACCAAATGCTGATCTCTAGCAGTAATAATATGCATTATCCAGCTGTACCTGATGCTGAATTCAAGCAATAACCGTCTGCACTATCTAGCTATACCTAATGCTGAACTCCAGCAGTAACAATCTGCACCTTGCTACACCTAATGCTAAACTCCAACAGTAACAGTCTGCAGCCGTACCTGATGTTGAATTCCAGTAGTAACAATCTGCATCTTGTTGCACCTGATGCTGAACTCCAGCAGTAACAATCTGCACTATCCAATCGTACCTGATGTTGAATTCTAACAGTAACAATCTGCACCTTGCTGCACCTGACGCTGAATTCCAGCAATAACTGTTTGCACTATCTAGCTATACCTAATATTGAACTCCAGCAATAACAATCTACACTATCCAGCCGTACTTGATGTTGAATTCTAACAGTAACAATCTGCACCTTACTGCACCTGATGCTGAACTCCAGCAATAACAGTCTGCACTATCCAGCCATACCTGATGTTGAATTCCAACAGTAACAGTCTGCACCACACAACCGCACCTGATGCTGAACTCCAGCAGTAACAGTCTGCACTATCCAACCGTACCTGATGCTGAATTCCAACAGTAATAGTCTGCACCACAACTGCACCTAATGCTGAACTCCAGCAATAACAGTCTGCACTATCTAGCCATACCTGATGCTAAATTTCAGCAATAACAGTTTGTACCCAACCACACCTGACATTAAATTCTAGCAATAACAGCCTTAGTCATCTAAGCCCCTTAAAGGAAGCTCGTAATCCGCATAAGCAACCATAATAATTTGATCAAAAAGAGAAGAGGTTAACAACTGGAGATCCTCCATCTAGTGTACAAAACACCTCTCCTTAGCATTTCGTCACTCTCTTTGATCTCATTATGTTGCTGGAAAGAGAAAGAGACAAACTTCCAAAAGATGCCCTATCATTTTGTCCGTAAGTCACCATATCAAGCTAAGTTGCTCAACAATCCATGCCTAGAGAAGTATAAAGCTCTTACCTCCACTCTCTATATGGTAGGCGGAAAGGAGATGTTCTAGAACATGACAACAAGTTCTTGAATTCTATGGGTCCTCATGCAAAGAACGAAGAACTTTGTCTAAGGAGATTCCAAAGCCCCTCACCAACCATGCATATACTTGATATGCAACACTTCAGCCCAATTCCATCACCACGTAGGACAATATGCTTGAAAGTTTCTGCTCAAAATTTTTTTTTCTATGAAAGAGAGAAATCAACATTATCACTCTTCACAACACCAAGCAAAAGCCTTCCAAAAGACTTCTTGATTGCATGCATCGGCTTAAAGATACCGCTCTTGGTTTTTATGAGCAGTATGAGAGGCACAAACCTTCATCAACGACATGCTAAATCATTATCATGCATACTTGGAAAATCTTGATATCCTTTCGATCTGCTCCACTGCTCCAAAAGGCCCACAAGACGGCTACATCAATAAAATCATTCACCGCTGGAGAGCCCTAAAAAAAGCATTCCTCGAGCTCTCATTATCTCCAACAGAGAACTAATTATTGGAATCAAGAAAAAAAGAGACAATGAAAGTGAAAAAGTAAGCTATCTTCCTACTCTATGCACTAATGAGGAGATGAATGCAATTTTTGATGGATGCCTATGGGGTGCTTAAGCCATACAAGCCTAACCAAGAGCTCATTCTCGAAGACAAGTAAGATCCATTACATTGTCGACTCCATCTGTGCATCACCGGATCTAAAAGCACTCTGAAATATATTTTATAGAGAGGTTGCAAGTGGAACCATTGACCTCACACAAGGGTAAAAGGTCCAGCGAAACCCATTGTCACAACACAATGAAGGGAATGTCATGTTAGCGGTAGGCATTCATGTTGGGAATGATGTCCAACACCTCAAAGATGCTACCA
Source organism: Notholithocarpus densiflorus (assembly GCA_030021035.2). Taxonomy (NCBI): domain Eukaryota; kingdom Viridiplantae; phylum Streptophyta; class Magnoliopsida; order Fagales; family Fagaceae; genus Notholithocarpus; species Notholithocarpus densiflorus. Next base: position 911,993 of record JARYZH020000086.1, on the reverse strand, counting down.
GTAGTTGTCTCCACTCTTCAATGAGGCCTTATTTTGTTCAAACAACCGAGGCTCAAAGAGGAGTCAAGGAGAGCAGCACCAAAGGCCTCAGTATCAATTATTGTTGTATTTGGTACACACTCCCTCACCGCTAGAGCTTATGCTGGACAAACATCCCGGCTAATCTCACTCCATTTGATCCATCCGAAGCTTATATAATGAAACTAGTCTCTATGATGAACTTATCTCATATGGGGAAAGTTCTATCACAAGCCTCATTGGAACTCCATTGCCAAATTGAAGGGACATCAAGCATGATCCCAAAATAAGTTTAAAAGCAATTTTTGATCCAAAAGAAAAGAAAATAAAGTACAAAGAAGCATCCAGCAGCAGATCATAACCACAATGTGAATAGATCCAGCTACCAAATGGTAGCATATATTGTTATTCATGACGATACGTAAGGCTTAGTTGCCTCAAACAAAAGGGTCCTAGACCGAATGAAAACTTACGGCTCTATCTAGAAGAGAACACATCTAATGGAAGAAGAATTCTTGTCCAATGGTATAGCTGAACCATTTAAGGAACCTCCAGCAGTACCTGACATACCTTCTCCATCTAATAAAAAGTACATTGACATCTTTGCTTAGGAGTACAACATGATGCTCAGTTTAGATCCTAACTTGGTGATACATGCTCTCAATGTCAAGCCATGGAGAGATTTATCATGGCATACAGACTTTCCATTGTTGTACTCATGTCATTATGCTGCTGGACTGCCATAAATTCATTGACATACGGCTGGAGCCATGAACTATCCAAGATAAGTCATCACATCACTATCTTTAAATTTATATTGAATATATGTTACTCTACTATCACTATACCACAAAAAGCCCAAAAAACTCATATCTTATCAAATTTCATTATTATTATTTAGTTAAGCCCAAAACCGGCCCTATGAGCCCAATACACACATCCCATTCTATTTAAAGCTCAAGAATACTTATGCTTGGCAATATTTGAAAAGCCCATGATTCAAGTCCATGGCAAAACAATTTTATCAATGGAGATCAAATCCATAATCGAAGCCCATGGTTTAAACCCATGGCAATTTTATCAATGGAATTCAAATCCATAATCAAAGCCCATGATTTAAACCCATGGCAATTTATTTATCAAAAGCCCAATTCACATTGGCAACATCAAAAGCCCAATTTACATTGGCAAGATCAAAAGCCCAATTCTCATTGACAACATCAAAAGCCCAATTCTCATTGGCAATATCAAAGCTCAATTCTCATTGGCAATATCAAAGGCATCCCATCCGGGCTAGGTGCCTTTAAAGGAGCCATCTGATTCAAAGCCCTCTCAACTTCCCCTCTACAAAAATCTCCAATCAACTCCTTATTCATCTCCTCATTGACTACTCAGCCCACAAGTTGTGTTACTTCCTCAAAACCATTTGGGTTTGAGGTTGTAAACAAACTACTATAATAATTTTCAAACACCTCAGCCACCTTTTCCTCCCCCTCACACCATACCCCATTGTGATCCTCAATTCCCAAGATGCGATTTCTCCTAAACCTTTGTGAGGCTTTAGTATGGAAGAATTTAGAATTCTTATCACTTGATTTCAACTAATGGGTTTTGGATCTTTGTTGCCACATCTGCTCCTCCTTTACTAACAAACCCACCAATTCACCTTTTAGCTTTGTCACCAACTCCACATTATTTCCTTGTAGAGCCGAATTTTCTGCCTCCCTCAATCTTTTTTTCTTTTGAGCTATCTCCCATGTTACATTCTTAAAACAATGTTTACTCCACATTTGTAATTTTACTTGGCACTTTCCCACTTTGTTCACCACACCACCCATTGGAGTACTACCCTCCCCTTCCTTCCAAGCTGAGTTTATGACATCATGACACCCCTCCTCTTCCAATCACATCTTCTCAAACTGCCATGGCTTATTTTTCCTCACTAGTATCCCACAAGGATGAATTAACACTGGTTTATGATCCGACTTTCCACATTCTAAAATCACCACTTTTGTTGCTGGATAATTTCCAAACCAATCCATTGTGCCCAATGCTCTATCTAAACGTTCCCATACCGTGATTCCATTGGCAATATTTTTGAACCACGTAAATTTGCTCCCTACAAACCCTAAATCCATAAGCCCACACTCATCCAAAGCATCTCTAAAATCTTTCATTTGCCCATACGGCCTCAATCTCCCTCCATTTTTTTCATGAGATTTTGTAATCTCATTAAATCCCCAGCACATAACCAAGGTACTGAAAATCTCCCATGCAAATTTCTCAACAAATTCCATGATTCCACCCTTTGTTGTGTCAATGGTTCAAACATCTACATGGTTTAGTGATGAAGACTCAATGCTCACCTCCACCTAAATTCACTTTAGACACACCAAAATAATCTCATTCTCATTGGCAATATCAAAGCTCAATTCTCATTGGCAATATCAAAAGACCAATTTACGTTGGCACTATTAAAAGCCCAAGCTAACTACTTGACATTATTTTATCAAAAGCCCAAGGTTATTAATACTTGGCAAAATACTATATCATAATTATTTCACTTATAAGTCCAATAATGAACAATACTTTAAGTTCTTAAACCTATTACTATAATATTACAAGCTCATGGAATTTATGGCAATTGTCTATTCTCAACCCATGGCAATCATCTTATAAAAGCCCATGGAAAGTTATGATTATCTTAAACCCATGACATTTGTTTATTTATACCATATTATAAACCCATGGAATTTATATAAGAACCCATGGTCACTATTTATCTTATACATTCTTAATATCTATTTCCAAAACTCATGATAATTATTCACCTTATTCTGATTATCTATAGAAAAACCCATGAGAATATCACATTATTCCACTATAGTGGTTGTTACCATATTTTATTTGAAACCCATGGATATTGCCTCTATTTAAAACCTATAGTAAATATTATTCTCAAGAAATATTGGAGGTCATTATTTAAAAGCCCCAAAGAAAATATCATTTACAAAAATAATCCATGACAAAAATTATGAGAAACCATTCAAATTGTTATTTAAAGCCCATGAAATATAATACCCAAAACCTATCATAAATATTTATTAAAGCTCATGAATACATTTCATTTTTACTAACAACTAAAGCTCATGTGGAATAAAAATCCATGGCAATATATGGTAGCTTTGTCCATTTTGTACGGCTCACAAAGAGAAAGCAAAAGGATAGGCCCAAGTGGAGAGAACCACCAAGTCAAAGGACCACCAAAGTACTCAGCCTTCATGGTCAAGCCCAACATGAAGTCTCAGCCAAAACAACCCATGTGTGCAAACTGACCCAGCTAGAGAACTCCATTCAGTTTTGCCTTCCACTGGAGGTCACCTCAAGAAGTAACTAAGCTCCCAAACCAAATTAGGAGTTGGTCATCTATCCCATCAGCCTCTCTACCACTGCCATTTCTGACATGAACAGTACTAAGGGGTTGGACTGACACCAAAAGGCTGAAATGCAATAAATGCTATTCTTCCTCCCTAAGTTTCAATTACTACTGGAGGAAGCCATGACCAAATCATCCAAACTTCAGCAAACTAGTTTCCTTAGTACTAAAAATGTCTAAAACTAATTCATGAACCAAGCCCATGAATTCCTAAAGGGGAAAATTAGGGAAAAGTGGTTTGGAGGGCATAATGGGGTGTCCAACAGAAGCTTCCAACAGAGGCATCAATGGTTGACACCTAGCTTGGAGTGTCAACCAATCCTCTTGAGCTATGATTTTAGTGGCAACAAGCAAGATCTCTAGTCCTCATACTTGCTCTAATCCTATTGTGTTAGGACATGTGTTATAATGTTAGGAACATATGTCACTATTTTATGTAATTGGCTAATCCTTTGACAAAACGCACTTTACTTGTAGTTGGGTAGATCTAGGATGGGTTTAGTACTTCAAGGAACAAGAGTTCAAGTCTAGTATTGAAGCCATGCAAATCTGTCCAAGAAACAAGTGAAGAAGTGCTGATTCAAGAAGTGCTGATTCATTAAAGCTCGATAGCTCTTGATAGCTCGCAAGTGAAGAAGTGCTGATTCATTAAAGCTCAATAGCTAGCTCGATAGCTCTCGATACCTCTCGATAGCTCGCAACAGATACGAAAATTAGTTTTTCAGATCTAATTTTCGGTCCATGCTTATGTATTTGTGTAGGGTTTCTTTTCTCACAACCCTAGACATATATAAGGCTGATTTTAAAGGCTGTCACATAAGAGAATACAAGGAGAACACATGAAAAAGGTGACCGATGCCATATTCTCTCTGAAAGAAGCTATTGCATCTTTGCGCCTTAGGGTTTTGTAACCAAGTGCTTCTTGATCTTCAATGTTGATGAAGTAAAGAACTTTACAGCCAACAACCTCTTCAAGTTGCGGGAGTTAGTCACGTACTGGGAGCCGTGCATCTTTGGTTAGTCACGTACTGGGATCCGTGCAAAACGGGTGAAGAGTTCAGAGGTTCTGAAGCGGTAGAAGGTTTCTGCTGTAAGTTCATCTACGGGGATAGTAAAGTCTAGGGACAAAGGTTTTGTACTAGATCTGAAACTTCTCTTTATTATAGTGGATTGCTTTTCGGGAAGGTTTCCCCCCAGGGTTTTTACTGTGAAACTAGTTTGTTTCATTGGTTTTCCCAGGTCATCATATCTTGTCTTATTTAATTTTCCTTTAATTTTCCGTTGTGCATGATATTGACATGATATTGATGTTAGTTTGATTTAACAAGGTTTATTCATAATAAATCTAATTAACAACTTGGGTTTAAAACTTGTTAATTCTATCAACCGGGGTCTAAATTTTCCAACAATGATGAAATTAATCTCCAAATCCCAGCATTTAATGCCTAGATTAGGAGCATCTCAGCCTCCAGCTGCATTACCCAAATAAGCAAAACACCCAAAAAGCAAGTCTCACCATTTTGGGCCAAATCTCAGAAACGATATTCTAGGATTTTGCTGCTGTCAAACCTGGTCCTTTCTAAATTTTGCTAATCAATCCCTTAAGCTTCACTATAAAAGGGAACTACCATCAACTCATGGAAGACAATAATCTTATCATAAAAATTCCTCACCCATCATGCTATTTTCAGCCCATAAGTCAGTCCCTTAGTTCAGAAACTAGCCTTTAGTCCATAAATGCTCATATACACTTACCCATAAACATCACATTCTGTACGTTTTTAGATCCCTTAAAACACAACCAAATTAACCTAGTTAATTAGCCAAGTGATTACTTAGTCAAATTATCCAAATCTAGGTTAACACAAATATATCATATCATTGTAAAGTGCGGAAAATAAAGAACACAACAATATGATAACCCAGGAAAACCAAACCGGTAAAAAACCTGGGGAGGATTTAACCTAGATATCCTCAAGGTAAAACAAATTCACTATGAAAGAATTGAAGTTTACACAATAGCGACTTAGACCACTAACATCCTATTGCTATCTCGAGTAGGAAACTTACTACCACAACCCCATGATAGCTCCGAGTCCACGGACTACTTCTTTCTTGAATTCCCAGCAAGTACAAGCACTCCCGCTTGTGTATCTTTAAGCTCTTGAATCTGCAACTGAGTTGATCACCAAACTCTTGACATCAATCTTGAGATTGGAAACCCTAAGTGTATATGAAGGCAAACACCTCTAGATCTCACAAAAGATTCACACACACAACATAAAAAGCAACTCTAAAACGTGGCTAGGGTTTTCCCTTTTATACTTAAGACAAAACATAAAACCCTACACGTCAAACGGGCTTGGGCTGAGTTGGAAAATTCTACTAAAAAACAATTTGCATGAGCTTCGATCGATCGAGTCTAATTTTCGATTGATCGAGCCAAGCAGATTTATACAGTAAATCCTGTAGAACACTCGATTCCAACTTTACATATAAACACACTTTGAGCAAGTCTAGAACAAGACTAAAACGTTTTGATCATGGTTTGCCAACATTACAAATTGAAGTTCTAATACATTAGTTCCTAATTCCTTAGAACCTAACAAACTCCCTATGGCAATTCGTGACAAAACACAAACTTAAACAAAATGCTCAAAGTTACATAAAAACAGCCCATTACAAAAATATTGCCCAACATAACAAATTCAACCTAACTAGCATCTATCAGTTGCAAGTGTAGACAGCAGCACGACTGAATCAACTTGTATATTCCTGAAACACTCAACAAACACATAAACGCATGTATGGAAAATACAAGTAACACAAAATAACTTCTTGATTTCACATAACACAAAATAAAGACATATATCATGAATAACCTCATAAATATAAATCAATACGCAATGTGAAACAAGAAACATATATCAATAATGTATCTCCCCCTATCATGGACAACCCAAACAAAAACAAAAAAAACATCATGAGCCAAAAACGTAAATACAGAATAAAGCACCTAGATACAATCTAAAAGCTCCACAGCTCCAAAACATCAAAATTCTCCCCCTAACAACAAAATCTCCCCTACAAATGTACTCCCCCTTTTTGTGACGAATTGCCAAAGGGCACTCACTCATCATCAAAAGGAGGTGGCGGAGGCGACCGTCTAAAATGCTCCAAATCTTCTCGCAAGGCACGAAGCTCATCAAGCATGTCCACCAAAAGCTGACCATGAGCCGCCTGAACGGTCATGACAGTCTCCAACATACGACGAATAGAACTCTCTGATCAAGGTAGCCAAAGGAGGATGGTCAACATCCAACAAAGGTAACCAACCCCTACAGTCAAAGTTTCTCCTAATCTCACCATCTAGCTCATCTAACAAAACTTTCCTCTCAGCCCAAATATTCCTACGAAGGTTCAGCTTCTCCTATGCTTCCTGGTTTTTCTCACTCAGGAACCTCTCACTATCAAAGGTGAGGACAGAAGAAGAAGAGGATTTCCTATTAGCTCTAGTCTTCCTAGACATTATGCTAAAGAGCAGAAGGATAGACACAGAAAAGAAAGAGAGAAAAAAACAGAAAAACCAAGGGCATACAGCAAGTTAGCACAGAAAAAATATAGAAATAGCAATTCTATATGATGCATGTACAATATCGACACATGATGCATACTCTAATACATTGAGAATAAGTTCAATTTTACTCCAAGATCACAAAATTGGCTTGAGCATAGAGTTTACAACAAAAACCCCAAAATTTGAAAAATTAATTTTCACAAAACCCAACAAATTGATCAATTGACCATTATACAAGAGAGATAACACATTATAATGATCAAATGAATCAATCTAACAAGCCAATGTCATCAAATTAAGCACAATTGAACAAAATCCCCAAATCGAGTAGTTTCAAGCCCTAGAAATTCCAATTTTTCACAAATCATCAAATTGATCAAATTAGTCCACATAGAACAATTGGATATCATCCCACAATAAAAACCCATTGATCAATTTCTAAAGAAAAGGCTTAAATCAACAAAAATCCCAATTTCTCTTAGGTTCGAAATTTCCCTTTAATGCATGGCAAAAATGCATGAAATCATGAAAATAAATGAAAAAGGAGGGGTAAAAAGGTCTTACTGGCCTTAGATGACAAAAACCCTTGAAGAAATTTGGGCGAAAACGACAAAAAACTTGCTTTGAATCTTAGACCGATCGAAGAGAGAGAGAAAAGCTTTTGAAAGTTTTGAAATAGTGTTTGAACACGTGAGAAACAAAGGTTTTAAAAAAACTCTCTATACGATTTTTGATTGATCGAAAATTAGATTTGATCAATCAAAAATCACTTTCGATTGATCCAACAGCGATCGAGTAGGTCAGATTCAAAACAAAATTTTAATCGCATTTTCAATTAGTCGAAAAACATATTCGATCGATCGAAAATCTGGAAAACTCAATTTTTTGAAAAATGGAGCAATTTTATGCAGAATCTCCTCAAAGCATAGTATTTTATGAATAAAATGCATGAGTATGAGATGAAATGCTCTTAAAAAAACTTGTATTGAACCCAGATTTCCCAAAAATAATATTTTCAATCAATTATCCTTAAATTCTCAAATAGCAAACATGTTTTGCATAAACTCAAGAAATTTTCAAACTTGGTTGGCCAAACCAAAATCACACACAATAACATGTACAAAGTTTAGCAAAGAGTAACCTGTGTAGTGTGTGCAACTAGCAAAGGCTTGAGATACATGTGAGGTGATATATGAATAGTAAGCAATCACAATTTCTACAAAATTCATCACATAAATTTGAGAGAGACTATCACCTAAAGAGTTACATCATATAACTCCCACATCTCCTAGAATAAAAGCTTGCAATCATGTAAGTTTCTTGATTTGCCTCATAATATACACACCTATTTTATTTGATTAGAAACTTATTAAAATAGCTAGGATAATGTACACACCAATTTTATTTGATTGTGAAGTTATTAAAGCCCAATAATGTACACACCAATTTTAGCATTTAAACCGAAGCTACACCTTATGTTCTTTTTGTGCATGTGCTACACTTTCTCGAGCAAAGAATCTTACGATATGCACTAAGGTGTTCATGATTGGCTAGTAAACAGTGGTGAGATGGTTATTTATGCCTTTCTCAATAAGTTCAAGTCCAACAATCAAAGGCATGTGACTTCAAGATCAAGATCAAGTAATCAAAAACCATAAACATCTTCCCACACAACATGCACTACAAAGCTCAAACTAGTAAAATGCAATAAGTAAGCTTTATCCAAGCTAAACAAGGTACATAAACATGTTATGTACAGATAAAGTTGGCCAACCTTAATTTCAAATCCAAGAAAAATAATGTAAAACAACCTAGAATGAGATGCATGAATGTTATGCAATGCAAATCCTAGAAAAACAAAAAACACAAAAACAGCAAAGAGGAATGATCACAAAGAGTAGAATGATGAAGCACAAGGACCATGTTAGAAAGACTCAATTACATCAAGCCTTTTACATCCAAAACTTTTTAAATGCAACTCTAGCATTGGAGTTATTATTAACATTAGAATGGTGAGCAACTCCAGGATTGGAATAAAGGTTTAAAGCCTTTACCAATTCACCAATAAGTACCATAGGATCTTGTGCTTGAGGCACAAGTACTTTTGGCTTATTTGCTCGCTTAGCAGCTTGCAACTTGAAACAGTTTGGACGAATGTGCCCAGACTTTCCACAAAAATGACAAACCCATGCAAGTCTATCATGCAACTTGCCCTTAGGAGGATTAAGAGTCTTAGGTTTAGATTCTTGAAGATCAACCCTAATTTTCTTAGGAGGTGTGACTTCTACAGGTTTGACAACCTCACTCACAAGAGGCTCAGAAGAAGAAAAAAAATTTGTAGAATGGGATTCTGGCATAGAGATGCTTTCTACAAAACCTAAACCAGTTTTGTCTAAGGGAAACTTTTGAACACTCAGCATATGATCAAGTTTGGAACAAGCAGACCTATTTTTTTGTTCTCTATCAACAGATAATTCATGTTCCAAATTCTTAACTTTATCAAGTAAAAGCATGTTCTCAGTCTTCACATTATTCAATAATTCATTAGCATCAAACAGTTTCACAAACAAATTCTTCTTATCAAGTTCAAGAGATGCAATTTTCTTTAAACCTAATTCAACACTCATAGCATCCCTTGCAGCAACTTTGCAAAGTTTATTATAGGCTTCTTGCAAATCTGCATCCTCAGAAAGTTCCCCATCAGAAGGGTTCTCTTCAACAGCAACACTTTCATTAACTACAGCAGTAGTAGTGAAAGCAATGAAGTTTCCATCCTCATCACTACCTGACTCATTGTCAGAAACTTCATCATCACTAAGGGTTACAGCCATAGCCTTACCCTTAGACCTCAAGAATGTAGGACATTCTGATTTCATATAACCATACCCTTGACATCCAAAACATTGTTGACCCACAGAATTATTAGGGGTTTGACCTACTTTCTCTCTAGGTTTTTCAGTATTATTCACCTTAGTGGGATCATTCCTCCTAAAATTTTTAGGTTCAGCAGTGTTTCTATCTCTTGCCCTTCTGTTATTGTTCCTAAGAAAGTTTCTAAAGTTCTTGGCAAGGTAAGCAATCTCTATAGCAAAGAGCTCATCATCAAATCCATTCACATCAACATCATCAATCGACTTAAGAGCCATTGATTTGAATTTGCTAGTCTTAGGTAGGTCCAACTCATAGGACTAAAGAGATCCTATAAGTTCATCAACAAGGATGGAGTCCACATCCTTGCTTTCAGTGATGGCAGTTACTTTGGGTCTAAAATCCTCAGTCAAAGATCTACAAATCTTCCTAACAATTTTAGGTTGATCATAGATTTCACCCAAATTATATGCAGAATTAACAATATCATTAAGCTTATCATAGAATTCATCAAAACTTTCATCATCGGACATCCTAATGCTTTCAAATTTAGTTGTTAACTGCTGCAACTTATTGATTTTAACTGCCTTTGTGCCTTCATACACAATTTGGAGGGTATTCCAAGCAGTATGAGCAATCTCAACATTAGAGATTCTCTTAAATTCTTCCACAGAAACAGCATTAAAAATAGCATTCATAGCTTTGCTATTAAAAGCGATTGCTTCTTTTTGAGAAGTTTGCCATTTACTAACAGGAGTAGTGAGTTTCTCTCATCCGTACTCAACGGAGTTCCAGACTCTCTCATCAATGGATTTTAGGAATGCTTTCATCCTTACTTTCCAATAAGCATAGTTATTCCTATCAAAGTGAGGTAGAATAATAAAAGAGTGTCCGTGTTTCATAACAATAGGGGTCAAGGATCAGCTCTTAGATCAAAAGATCTACAACAAGAGAGCTACTTGCTCCGATACCACTTGTACGTTTTTAAACCCCTTAAAACACAACCAGATTAACCTAGTTAATTAGCCAAGTGATTACTTAGTCAAATTATCCAAATCTAGGTTAACACAAATATATCATATCATTGTAAAGTGCGGAAAATAAAGAACACAACAATATGATAACTCAGGAAAATCAAACCTGTAAAAAACCTGGGGAGGATTTAACCTAGCTATTCTCAAGGTAAAACGAATTCACTATGAAAGAATTGAAGTTTACACAATAGCGACTTAGACCACTAACATTCTATTGCTACCTCGAGTAGGAAACTTACTACCACGACCAGGAAACTTACTACCATAACCCCATGATAGCTCCGAGTCCATGGACTACTTCTTTCTTGAATTCCCAGCAAGTACAAGCACTCCCGTTTGTGTATCTTTAAGCTCTTGAATCTGCAACTGAGTTGATCACCAAACTCTTGACATCAATCTTGAGATTAGAAACCCTAAGTGTATGTGAAGGCAAATATCTCTAGATCTCACAAAAGATTCACACATACAGCATAAAAAGCAACTCTAACACGTGGCTAGAGTTTTCCCTTTTATACTTAAGACAAAATATAAAACCCTACACGTCAAACGGGCTTGGGCTGAGTTGGAAATTCTGCAGAAAAACAATCTGCACGAGCTTCGATCGATTGAGTCTAATTTTCGATCGATCGAGCCAAGCAAATTTACACAGTAAATCTTGCAAAACACTCGATTTCAACTTTACATATAAACACACTTTGAGCAAGTCTAAAACAAGACTAAAACGTTTTGATCATGGTTTGCCAACATTACAAATTGAAGTTCTAATACATTAGTTCCTAATTCCTTAGAACCTAACACATTCCATCTTCTCAAAAAGTCACAGCACCTTAAAATAGTCATAAACAGCCCCTCTTTACACTATACCCAAAAATGGCTAAACACCACTTCCTCTCTCTTCTATATTTCCATATATTCACTCACACTTTCCATAAAGTCATTCCCATCACTTACTCTACACATATATTCATCATTATGGGCATGATATGGCACATGGAGATTTTGTTTAAACATTTGCTACACTAGATGGACACTCTTTCTCTCCCTTCATTCCATCCTATTTTTTCCTTTTTTACTTGTAATTATGAAGCCTTTAATCCTTATTTATTGTTATTATGATGAAAGCCATAATGTCTTGGATACTATGAAAGTGTTCCCTTATGTTGACTTGATAATAATAAAGAAACTATATGATTTTTTATCATGTAAACACATTTATTGACTAATCAAACGTTACCGCTGGAGGTTTGTCATATTCACTGCTGGACCATTTTTCCTCTTGTGTACTTGTTATAATGGGCCCACTTTTATATTAACCGACTATGGAAGAAATGCATAATTTTTACTATGCAAATACATTTATTAATTTTCCAGACATCTACTGTTGGATGTTTCTCTTATTCACCGATGGACTATTATTTAAGCACTTAATGTGGTGGGCAACCCTTTGTGTTAGCTTATCTTTGCAGGAGGTATTTTTGGGGCCTTATTATAATCTTTGTTGGATGCAACCCGGACCTTGAGTAAAATGGGCCTTTCACACTTCACCGATAGCCTTTAGGCCATGTTCCAAGTCTAAAGTCGAGTCTCGGTCTTGACTTCCCAAATATAATGTGGGCAACGAAGAAAACACCCCCAACAGACTCAAACCCTAAATGTTTCACAGGCTTTCGGGCCTGATTTAAAATTTGCAGAAATCGTAGTTCGATCGGTCGAACCTGTCTCTCGATCGGTCAAGCTTAGTAGTTTCTGAATTCTTCTTTCTACAGCTTGTATGTTCTTGAATCTTGACTTATATAGACTTGAGCAATATCTAAAATTGTTCTAAGACATAAATATCTTGTACTAGACATGTTATTGTACTCTGTTTGCCAACATACATAAAATTAGAACCTAAACATTTAATTCTAAATATTTAGAACCTAACAAATGTCCTAATGGCGTTGTTTTAGAAAACGTTTTAGAAATTTTTTAGGGAAAAATAAAAAACAATTGATTTTAATTACAATCTTTTATATTTCCTATAAAAGTGGTATCAAAACTTTCATAAAATAATGAATTAATAAATGTCCTAAGAGTGTAACATCTTAAGTGTGTGTATAAAAATGTTTGCAATGGATTATGCATAACAAACACTACCCTATTTAGTTTACTATCTTCTTCTAAACAACCTTACGTTCATGTATTGTTTCTCCATAATATATTAATATAGAGAGGTGCTACGTCCACAACATTTTTACAACAAATCATAAGTGGTTAGTTGTTATTGGTTCAAATTTGAACCTAACACTAAGATTACTTTTTTGCCCCAATAATAAAAACCAATAACAACCTGTCACTTAGGATTTGTTGTGAAAATGTTGTGGACATATCATTTCTCATTAATATATGTTCACATTCATAAGTCCAAATAATAATAATAATAATAATACATCGTATTTGTTATAAGAAATCACATTATAGACACATGATCTGCTATAGTGTGATACTACTGTCTGTGTACACGCCGATTAGATTCAATGTAAATAAAGTTGTTAAAATTCTATTTCAGCCTCCAACAGCTAGCTTAGGAGTTAGTTAATTAGTTTTAACACTCTGTTTAGTTATATAAATAACATACTCTTACTTTGAACACTGTAATTTTCCGGAATTATTTTGAGTCTTTAGTATCTGTTTTAACAGGTGGACAAGCTAATAAAAAAAAAACGGTTTATAACTAATTATAATGAAGTTACACCTAAACACCTCCGCTTGCAATTCTAACTTTTCTATCAAGCAAAAAAAAAAAAAAACCGATACATACATTGCATCTCGTTTTTTAAGTCTTGCATACGGATAGAGAGATTTAATGCAGGTTTCTAAACAACTTTAGAAACCTGCATTAAATCTCTCTATCCGTATCTTTGATTAATTAGTCTATGCAAGAATCTCAACTATAAATTGGAAAATGTCAAAGCTAAAATTTTAGCATGAAAATCTCCACTATATTAAGAAAAAACAAAACCAGAAAAACTAGGGATGTTTAAAGAAAAATCTGACTATAAATATGGGAACAAGAGAGAAAGCAAGAGCAGTATTGCATACAGTGGAGGAAATCAAAAATGGTTCGAATTTGTATGCTCACCCTCTTCCTTCTGGCTACGCAGTTTCATTGGTCATATACTCATGGTTCTAGTGACACAGTTAGAAAGGTGAATGCATTTAATAATTTATATGAGCTGTTATCAAGTATATTATATGAATTTTATAATTTCCATTCACTTCAGATAATGGAGTTCTTTCGCTAATCAGAAATTTATTTTTCATTAACACATAGGCGTACATTGTGTATATGGGAGAAGCACCACAGTCAAAATCCTCTGCTACTAATCTTCATCACAACTTGCTTTCTTCAGTTGTTAGTGAGTAAGTGGGATGACAAAATATCTAAACATTGCATGCTTACATCTACTCATATTTTATTGAAACAGTACCAGTTTTTCTTTTATTTCTTACATGGAATAGTTTTTTTTTTTTTTTGGAGGTAATTTATACCTCGAATAGTTCATGTAGAAATTTGTAAATGAGATATTGAGAAAAGAGAAGGGAGAAGAGAGGAAACATTGGAGTTTATGTGATTTGGCATAATGGCAAACATCCATAGGACAAGAGCTCAAAAGACTATATTGTCGCATACACCTTTCATGATAGTAAATTACAATGGAATCTATATTTATAATAGAAATACATAGAAAAGTAAAAAATCATCTTAATTTGAATTGCATATTAAATATTAATTGTCTCAATCTCATGATTTTCTATATCAATCAATTCCTTAATTTGTTGACTAATCCCAAAATTTTCTCTAGCAATCAATGTTGATTTGATCTTCACTTTCATGGAAAGTTAAATTATACATTCCAACAGTTCAACTTCATATGTAACAAATTGGGTAGAGTATAATTCATACATGGGTCAAAGATTTGGTGGTGGGGAGGGTTCCATAATGGTTAGGAACTTATCAATATATATAGCATTGGGCTTTTCTATGCATATAAAATTAGTTTTTAGGGTATTAATCATATATGATATGACATCACAACTAGCATGCAACAATTTGTAACATTTGGATAGACAATTTAACCATCGAATTGCCGTTTTTCAGTGACCATATTGCCAAACAATCCCAAATATATAGCTACACAAAGAGTTTTAATGCATTCGCAGCAAACCTATTGCCACAAGAAGTTCAAAGACTACAAGGTGTGCACTAAAAGCTTCATGTTACACAACATTTCTTTATTTCTTTTGCTTTTGCTTTTTCTTTTTCTTTTTCTTTTTCTTTCTTTCTTTTCTTTCCCTCTTGAGGTGGTTGTCTTATGTAATTTTTATACATATATGCATTATTTACAGAGAACGAAAATGTGGTATCGGTGTTTCCTAGCAAAATGCGAAAACTTCATACCACAAGATCATGGGATTTCTTAGGAATGCCTCAATCAGTGAAGAGAAATCATCAAATTGAAAGTAATATTATTGTTGGTGTATTAGATACAGGTACTAAGTTAAGATTACTTCTCATAGAGTTTTGACTTTTCCATGTAACCTATCATCGTGGAGGAATTTTAATCACTTTTCTAACCTTTCCTTTCTCCTCCCCTTATTTTTTAGGAATTTATATTGATGCTCCAAGTTTTGACGACAAAGGATTTGGACCTCCTCCATCAAAATGGAAGGGTACATGCCACGTCAGAGGCAACTTCACTGGCTGTAACAAGTAAACAATCTCAATCTCTCTCCTAGATTGTGACCAACCACAAAACATTATGTTTAGTAACACAATATTAGATCTATTAAATTTTTTCACAATAGTTAATATGGCGATCCACAATAAAAATTATGTTGAGTGAATCCAAATAAAAGTGATATTATTCTAAGGACAGAATTTAACTACAAAATTGGTTGTAACCTATGGCTACAACCTTACTTAATATATTTTTATTAGATATGAATTTTGACAAATCTACCGTTGGATTACTTTTTCTTCATATGTCTCTCATGCTTGCAAAATTTCTAAAAAATTAAAGATCAATAATTATATCATCAATAAATTATTTAAATTACAAGATTTTATAGTTTAAAATTATGCATAAAATATAAGGTTATAGCTCATATAGTAAATAACATTCAATTGACACAAAAGCTGACATGTGTATTAAGAGTGAAAAGAACATGCAACTCAATTATTAAATTTTCAAAATATACAGTAATGTTTATTTTATTGAATAACGTTATAGCCTTATATCACAACCAATTTTGTAACTAAACATTGTCCTTATTCTAATCGTAACATATCATATCAACCATTCTTTAAAAAAAATGTTGTCTTCTTTAATATAATATTACTCAAGAAGAAAATGAATTTTGAAATAATACTCTGTACATGCATGGATGTCTCATTTAATTTCCAAGCGATTCACCCTTTTATGCAGCAAGGTAATAGGTGCAAGATTCTACAGCCACGGTGCCCCCACTCTCAACTCAAATCCATCCCCACTAGATGACGACGGCCACGGCAGTCACACTTCGTCCACCATAGCAGGTGCCTCGATAGCAGGGGCGAGCTTATATGGTTTAGCCAAAGGCACAGCTCGAGGTGGGGTTCCATCAGCACGCATTGCAGTGTACAAGGTGTGTTGGGCCGATGGTTGCAGTGATATAGACCTTTTGGCTGGGTTGGATGATGCCATTAGTGACGGAGTTGACTTGATATCAATATCTATTGGAGGGATTTCTGAAAGCTATTTTGGGGATCCCATTTCGATTGGTGCCTTTCATGCAATGACAAAGGGGATTTTGACAACATGTTCAGCAGGGAATGACGGTCCAAGTCTGTATACTGTGGAGAACGCAGCTCCTTGGATATTGACTGTTGGTGCTTCTGGCATGGATAGGCAGTTTAGGACTCTGGTTAAAGTTGGAAATGGCATACAAACTGCTGTAAGTCACTTCTTTCTAATATTTGATAGAGTCTGAGTTATAATATTTAATAACGATTCTAATATTTCTTCATTGATTTTTTTTTTTTTTTTTTTTGATGTGATTCGTCAGGGATTTTCTATCAACACATTTTCACCAAAAAGACAGTTATACCCTCTAACCAGTGCGGCTAAATCAGCCAATGCAAATTTAACGCCGGGTCACTCTCCCTGGTAATTAGAAGAAATTTTATGGAAAAATTACATTTTATCATTCTAAATTATATCCTGACTATATTTTATACTATAAACTTTTTGAATGTACGTTTTACACCATAAATTACAATATTTGTTATACTTTGCATCCTAAAGTAAAAATTTTTGTTAACTTGGATTAAAAATATTTCACCATGTGAAAATACCAAATTGTCCTTCTTTTCAATTCTTTAAAAACAAAAAAATTAATTAATTACACTTCACCGACCTAAACTATATTAATCAGGAATATTCCTGATTACACTTTGCACTCTAAATTTTGAATTTTCATTCAAGTTAACAATAAACTTAACGTTGGGATACAAAATATAACAATGGGGAAGGCATTCAGAATGTACGCATTCAGAATTTTTAGAGTGCAAAGTGTAATATGGGGAAGGCAAGGATGTTAGAGTCGGATTAAATAAAAGGCAATTTACATTTCATGATTTATACTGTAATTGAGATCACCTCTAACCTAATATATATTCAGACTGTTCATATTAGTAGCACTAATCAATTAAAGAATTGGGCAGGTTATGTGATGAAGAGAGTCTAGACGCGAAAAAGGTCAAGGGAAAGATTGTGCTATGCAAAGAAGGACTAATTCAAGATTACGTTAAGCCATTAGGTGTGTCCGGGGCGATTGTATCTCTCGATCAGCAGCAAGATACGGGCTTTACATTTATCATCCCTGCTGCCTTTGTTGATACTAAATTTGGTGACAAAATTGATACATATGTCAACTCAACCAAGTAAGTATGAGGGACAAAATTTGTTATATAAAATGCCCCCCAATATGGGCTAACAGAGTTGTTATTAGATTTCTTTTCTGTTTCTTCTTGTTTAAGTTAATGTGAGACACTCTTCTCAAAAAAAAAAAGTTAATGTGAGACATCTTCTCAAAAAAAAAAAAAAGTTAATGCGAGACATGTTAAATATGTTGTGACCAAATTATACTATAGCCTTATACTAACATAGATCTAGCCTAGTCTTGATTTCTATACATGCCTTATTGGGAAAATTATTAGGTACTCCCCTCTCTCACATGAATGGTGAATCCCACCATGAATTTAATTAGTGGGACCCACCATTCATGTGAAAGGAGGGAGTACGCATTTATGGTACTCCGGAAGTACACAATAATTTCCCGCCTTATTGAGGGTTCACTATAACACGTAATTTTTCCTTTTAAAAAAACCACATAAATCTTAATAGTTTATATGTGATAGAGGCAGAGTTAAGGGTTTTTTTTTTTTGCCAACCACTTTAATTCTTTTTTCTTTTTTTTCATTCTACATCTTTTTATTATCTTATTGATATTTTCATTGGTAAAAATTTCAGAAACCCTCAAGCTATCATATACAAGTCTAGAGCAGTACGCAATGCTGCTTCACCTTTTGTGGCTTCCTTTTCATCCCGAGGTCCGAACACACTCTCTTCCACCGTAATTAAGGTAACCCTTATAATGATTACCTTTCTAGGCATAAATTTGTGTACTTTTTTTTTTATAGCATATATAGTAGAATGAGGGTTTTAAATAATGTTTAATTTGCAGCCGGATATTACGGCACCTGGAATAGATATTCTAGCTGCTTACTCTAAACTTGCATCAGTGACTGGGGATCTTGAAGACAACCGATTTGTTGTGTATAATATAATTTCTGGAACATCAATGGCTTGCCCTCATGTGGCAGCTGCCGCTGCCTATGTCAAATCATTCCACCCTAATTGGTCTCCCGCTGCAATCAAATCGGCCTTAATGACAACTGGTTAGTCCCCTTAAATTCTCCCATTTAAACTCATGATGCGTTAAAGATTAGTGCCACTTTACAAGAACCACCACTTGAATGGTGTCAATTAGAGGTTATTAGTGTTTAATTGAAATTCTCCAATGCAATCACATTGCTCATTGTTTACCAGCAATGTGGTAAATATGCCAGTTAGTTTGGAATAAATATTACACTTGTTAACATGTATTCGGGGTCACATGACAATTTGATTAAAAAAATAAATTCTTAATTGTGAAACGGACTTTCTCCATGACTAATGGAGAGAATTATTTTCAAATAAGAAATGAATGGTATTCATTTTATGATTGATGTTAAAGATATTACAATTTTTATTGCATTGCCCTTACAAACTAGTGTGTCACTATTCCCTAAAAGTATTTTAAATATTTATTTGTTAGTTATTGAAGTTGCACCAATCAAATTTATAGTCACCTTAGTTTGTAAACCTCTGATAATAAAATTTGAAATAATCTTAACATTTGCATTCCTTCTATATAAACACATTGATCAAGATATCATCTCATGTTTCCCTAAAATAAGTTTTATATGAAAAATTAGGCTTTTTGAATGTTTTATAATTTTGCTTCTTGATTGATGATCAGCATCTGAATTGAAAATCAAGGATGTCCAAGCTGAGTTAGCCTATGGGGCCGGCCAAATTGACCCGGTTAGAGCACTGCATCCCGGTTTGATCTATGACTTGTCAAAGGTCGACTACATCCGCTTCCTATGTAATGAGGGTTACTCCGGGACAGCTCTACGATTGTTCACTGAAGCGAACACAAATTGCTCAAGTATCCCTAACATTGGAGGACATGATGCCTTAAATTACCCATCCATGTACTTGCAGCTTAATAACCCTAACTCTAGTATATCAGCCATCTTTCATAGGACAGTTAAAAATGTTGACTCGAAAAAAGCTATATACAAGGCAACTGTCAAGGCGCCAGCAAATCTCAAGGTCACTGTTGTTCCAAAAGAACTAGCTTTTAGTCACTTGAACGAGAAAAAATCTTTCACGGTTGTGATAAAGGGGCCACCATTGAAAAATATTACCAGTGTATCAGCATCACTAGAATGGAGTGACGCCATACACAGAGTTAGGAGCCCCATCCTCATTTTTCTGGCGAACTAGGTCCGATTTTTTTAAGGCCTTATGTCTAATAATGTTTCGGTTTTTCATATTTTACCTTCTAGCCAAAAGATTGAAACAAGTGAAGTATTGCTTCTTATATGTAGAGCTTGGCAAGCTTTTTGTATAAATCAATAATGGGTGCAAGCATCGAACAAGTGGGGATCTCTCATTATTTTATTCAGTTTTTTTTTTTTTTTTTTTTTTTGGTGAAGTTTGGTTGATTTCAAATTTACGCACCGCAATTTAGAGTTATATATTAATACTCAAAATTTTTTTTTTTTTTTTTTTAAGAAATAAGCACACACACAAAAGAGAGGGAAAGAGGTTCTTATAATATAAAGGCACACCGTAACTCCACTCAAAAACCCTGGTAAAAGTATAAATACTCTAAAATCTAAATGCACATTTTGCTACTATTTAATAGTTTTTTTGGCTAAAATCCAAGACTGAACCTCTAAGTTTCAACTTTTATCATTTCAATTCTCTAAGTTTCAATTTTGTCATTTCAGTCTCCTAAATTTTAAATTTTGTCAATTCAGTCCTCCGTTGCCCTTCAGTTAAGTGATGCTGTTAACTAAACTAAAATGACACCATTTTGGTGTTTTTTTTTTTTTTTTTCTTAATTTTACTAAAATACATTGATTACCACCCAAAAAAAAAAATCTTAGGGGATCACGTCGTTCCCCTGCCTCTGAAAATAAAAAACATCAGCAATGCCCTAGCAGACTGTATGCGGGATGAAAGAAAGCAAAAGCGGACTGTCACGCATTCATCCAAAGCGGCAAAAAAAAAAAAAAGGTGTTGGCTTGGGTCACGCACTGATGGAGACCATACAAAGACAAAGGCCAGCAATCAATCGTGGAGTGAGCTGTGAGCAAAATTGAGAATTTGACACTACTTTCCAGTCTTCGTTTTAGCAAAAATTGTCACACACACACACTAGGACACGCAAGGAGGACCTCCACACTCCACCCACCACATTGCAATGGAAATATTTAAGTTCAGCCTATTTTGCAACTTATAATAATGCAGAAACAACTTTTCTTCCTTGTTGGATATTTTTATAAAAATATATCATATTTATTTTAATACTCATCTAATGTGAATTGAGAAAATCAATTACCCTTTAATGTCAGATACATTGGTTGCTAAATTTTGAAATTCAAATATAATTCAAAATTTGAATAGATATTGTCAATGGTTTTAGTTAGAAAAATTTCTAAAAATTAATGTGATTTTTAATACCATATATTGCAGCTTTTGTTGGGGTGCACAGCTGCACCTAGGAGTCCAGCCCATATAGGATTCTAATTTCTTATTTAATGAATCCTATTTAACATGAAATAGGTGAACTTGGTGTACAAGACTTCTATTCAATTAAGAATAGGAGTGTTAGGCGGCAAAGCTTTTATATAAAGTTTGTGCACGTGCTTTCACGTATAGAGTGAGTGAGATTCAGAGAGACTGAAGAGTGAATTGATCGGATTAAGAGTGAGATTCACATATAACTTGAGTGTTGTAATCTCTATTTTATTATAGTGGATTGATCGGATTTGCCCCGTGGTTTTTCCCTCTACATTGGAGGGTTTTTTACGTAATTTCTTGGTGTTTTTGTTGGTTGATTTTTTTATCGCTTCTGTAGATTTCTATTTTCTTTATTGCTTGGGTTATATTTAATTTAATTCTCACATAGACGAGTATTTACCCCAACAAGTGGTATCAAAGCTAGGTTATTGGATGTGATTGTCTTGTGTTGAATTAAATGGAAAATATGAATATGAATATGAGCACTATGATTAAACTCTCGGCATCAAATTATTCGATCTGGAAGCCGATGATGGAGGATGTCCTTTACTGTAAGGATCTACATGACCCTATTGAGGATGATAGTGCTAAGCCAAGCGAGATGTCTGATAAAGACTGGGAGAAGTTAAATAGAAAAACCATTGGATGTATTAGACAATGCATCGATGTGAGTGTGTTTCATCATGTATCTCAAGAGACTAATGCAGAAGCTCTTTGGGAAAAATTGAAGGGTTTCTATGAAAGAAAGACAGCTCAAAATAAAGCTTTTGTGGCTAGAAAGCTTGTGAATTTGAAGCTTAAGGAAGGGAGATCCACTGCCGAGCATTTGAGTGAGTTCCTAGACTTAGTGAATCAGATGGTTACAATGAAGTTGATAATTGATGATGAACTTCAAGTTTTATTACTTCTGAGTTCCTTACCTAACAGTTGGGAGACTTTGGTGGTGTTACTTAGTAACTCTGCTCCAAATGGTGTGCTACAACTTGCAATGGTCAAGGATAGCTTGTTCAATGAAGAAACAAGAAGAAAAGGCATGAGCAAGGATAATGCACAGGCTCTTGTCACAGAGAACATGGGGAGGAGTAAGACTAGAAATTCTAAGGGGAGTGGTCAATCCAGAAGTCAGTCAGAATCGAAAGGAAAATTCAAGTGTTTCTACTGTGACAAAGAAGGTCACATAAGAAGAAACTACAAGGCTTGGAAGAATAAACAGAAAGATGAGAAAAATAAGAATAAGGCAGAAGAACAGAATACCACTGCTGTCTCTACAATTGAAGATGTGGTGATCTGTGTAGGAGAGGATGAATGTTGCAATGTTTCACATCCTTATGTTGAATGGGTAATTGACTCAACCCCTTCCTATCATGTCACTCTAAGAAAGGAGCTCTTTACTTCATACAAAGCAGGAGACTTTGGGAGAGTGAAGATGGGCAAAAATAGTTATGCTGACATTGTGGGAATTGGAGATATTTGTGTTAAGACTAACACTGGATACACCTTGGCATTGAAGAATGAGCGACATGTGCCTGATATGCGCTTGAATCTGATTTCTACTCATATTCTAGATAAAGAAGGCCATGGCAACTATTTTGGAGATGGTAAATGGAGATTCTCCAAAGGATCATTGGTGCTTGCTAGAGGGAAGATTTATTGTACACTTTACAAGACACAAGTAAAGGTGTGCAAAGATGTTGTTAGTGCAACTCAGGAAGATTCTACGCCTAACTTGTGACATAGGCGGCTGGCTCACATGAGTGAAAAGGGGTTGTAGATTTTGGCAAAGAAGTCTCTCATTCCTTTTGCCAAAGGTATGTCACTTAAACCTTGTGATTGTTGTTTATTTGGAAAACAACATAGAGTGTCTTTTCGCATTCCTTCTACTAGAAAGCCCAATGTGTTAGATCTTGTTTATTCTAATGTATGTGGTCTCATTGATGTGGAGTCCTTAGGTGCTAATAAGTATTTTGTTACTTTTATTGATGATGCTTCATGACAGGTGTGGGTGTATTTTTTGAAAACTAAAGACCAGGTATTTGAGCACTTCAAGAAATTCCATGCCATAGCGGAAAGAGAGAAAGGGAAGCCTTTGAAGTGTCTCTGTACTGACAACGGTGGTGAATATACGTCTAATGAGTTCAAGAGTTACTGCTTCAAGAAAGGTATTAGACATGAGAAGACAATTCCTGGTACCCCACAGCAAAATGGTGTGGCAGAGAGGATGAACCGCACTATTGTTGAGAAGGTCAGATGTATGTTGAGAATGACTAATCTGCCTAAGTCATTATGGTGTGAAGCTGTTCAAACTGCGTGCTACCTAATTAATTGGTCTCCATTAGTTCCATTGGAGTTTGATATTCCAGAGAGAGTTTGGACTGAGAAAGATGTTTCTTACTCTCACTTGAAGGTATTTGGGTGCAAGGCATTTGCACATGTGCCTAAGGAACAAAGATTGAAGCTTAATAGCAAAGCCACTCCTTGTATATTTGTTGGATATAGAGATGTAGAATTTGGCTACAAGTTATGGGATTCTGAGAAAAAAAAGATGATTAGAAGTCGAGATGTGGTTTTTCATGAGAATGAAAATTTAGCGGACCTTGAGAAAACTGAAAAGACAAAGGATGCTATTGTAAGTGTTCCCGACCTTACACCTACCTTTTCTTCCTCCAATCATGCCATAAATAAGGAAGAGGTGCAAGATGAGAATCTTGGAGATGAACCAATAGCAGTTGATGGTGATGTGCCAGCAGGAGTTGATGGTGATGATGCTCAAGATATTGAAGATGTTGAACAGGGGGAGCAGCATGTTCCACCCGAGATTGAAGAACCTCAAGTGAGGAGGTCTACTAGGGAGCGTCGTCCATCAACTAAATATCCCTCTTCTGAGTATATTTTGCTTACTGATGAGGAGGAGCCAGAATGCTTTCAAGAAGTAAAGTCCCATAAGGACAAGCAAAGCTTGATGAAGGCTATGCAAGAAGAGATGAATTCTTTGCACAAAAATAAAACTTATGAGTTGGTTGAACTTCCTAAAGGTAAGAAGGCATTGAGAAATAAATGGGTGTTCAAGCTAAAGAAAGATAGTGAAAAGTTAGTGAAGTACAAAGCTCGATTGGTGGTCAGAAACATGGGGTTGATTTTGATGAAATCTTCTCTCCAGTAGTAAAGATGAGTTCCATTCGAGTAGTTCTGGGATTAGTAGCTAGCTTGGATCTTGAGCTTAAGCAATTAGATGTGAAGACTGCTTTTCTCCATGGTGATTTGGAGGAAGAGATCTACATGGTACAGCCAGAGGGATTTGAAGTGAAAGGAAAAGAACACATGGTGTGCAAATTAAAGAAGAGTTTGTATGGCTTGAAGCAAGCTCCAAGACAGTGGTACAAGAAGTTTGACTCATTCATGGTGGGTCACGAGTACACAAAGACAAATGCTGATCATTGTGTGTATATCAAAAAGTTTCCTAATGGTAAATTTCCTATTCTTCTGTTATATGTAGATGATATGTTGATAGTAGGGCAAGATGCTAGTATGATTGGTGATCTGAAGAAGGATTTGTTCAAGGCCTTCGATATGAAAGACTTAGGTCCAGCACAACAAATTCTAGGCATGGAAATTACATGTGATAGGAAAGCCAGAAGTTATGGTTGTCACAAGAAAAATATGTTGAGCAAATACTTGAAAGGTTCAACATGAAGCATGCCAAACCAGTCGGTACACCTCTTGGTGGTCATTTCAAGCTAAGTAAGAAATCTTGTCCATCATCCATGAAAAAGAAAGAGAACATGGCATCAGTTCCTTATTCCTCTACAGTCAGGAGTTTGATGTATGCTATGGTTTGCACACGACTAGATATTGCTCATGCAGTTGCTCAGTAGGTTTATGGTTAATCTTGGTAAAGATCACTAGGAAGCAGTGAAGTGGATCTTCAGATATTTGAGAGATAGATCTAAGTCTTGCTTGAGTTTTGGTAGCTTTAAACCAGTTTTGGAGGGTTATACAGATGCAGATATGGCTAGTGACCTTAATGGTAGAAAATCTACTTCTAGGTATTTATTTACTTTTGCAGGGGGGGCTGTATCATGGCAATCAAAATTGCAGAAGTGTGTTGCCTTGTCTACAACTGAGGCTAAGTATATTGCAGCAAATGAAGCAGGTAAAGAAATGCTTTGGATGAAACAATTTCTCCAAGAATTGGGTTTGATGCAAGACAAGTATGTAGTTCATTGTGATAGTCAAAGTGCAATAGACTTGAGCAAGAATGCTACGTTCTATTCTCGCTTGAAGCACATTGAAGTGTGATACCATTGGATAAGACTAGTTGTTGAAAAACGATTGATGCAACTGAGAAAGATTCATACTGAGAAGAATCCAGCTGACATGTTGGCTACGGTTGTGACCAAAAAGAAGCTTGAGCTTTGTGCCGGAATGGCCGGCATGAATTCTAACTAAAAAGTTGGGATGAAGATCGCTTTCCTTAATGGGCTGGAGGGGGAGATTGTTGGGGTGCACGGCTACACCTAGGATTCCAGCCCATATGGGATTCTAATTTCTTATTTAATAAATCCTATTTCAACATGAAATAGGTGAACTTGGTGTACAAGACTTCTATTCAATTAAGAATAGGAGTGTCAGGCGGTAAAGCTTTTATATAAAGCTTGTGCATGTGCTTTCACGTATAAAGTGAGTGAGATTCAGAGAGACTGAAGAGTGAAACACAGTTTTGAAGCCGACTGAAGGAAAAAGAATAGTGCTTTGTGTAGCCTTGAGGGAAAAAAGAAAAGGTGATTTTTCTTTTGCTCAAGACACACAAGGAAGATAAATTGGGAGTTTTCTCTAGGACGATTATTTGGGTGCTACAAACACAAAAAATTGAAGTATTTAGAGTGGAAGATCTTGCTACCGGATTTTGTGGTGAGGTTGTATTTGTTCCTAGAGATATTATTGTATTTTACCAATTTATTGTGATCACAGGTTTTGGGTATAACTTGAGTGTTGTAATCTCTATTTTATTATAGTGAATTAATCGGATTTGCCCCGTGGTTTTTCCCTCTACATTGGAGGGTTTTCCACGTAATTTCTTGGTGTTCTTGTTGGTTGATTTTTTGTGTTCTTGTTGGTTAATTTTTTTATCGCTTCCGTAGATTTCTATTTTCTTTATTGCTTGGGTTATATTTAATTTAATTCACACATAGACGGGAATTTATCCTAACAGCTTTTAGTATACTTTCCTTTATAAACTTTTGCTTTAAAGAATTTCTTTTAATATATTTAATAGTAACGTTATAGATGGAAAGTATCAGGAAATTATACAACTATATATTTATATAATTTACCGTTGATGGTTCATAGCATTACAACTTGCTTTCCATTCTTGGATGTAATTATTGTGTATAGTCAAAGTTTCAAAGGAAAACATTAATTGATATCTAAAGGTTAGCCACGTTATGGGCTGTTGATTTGCTTTCAATAGCATTATGACACCAAAAGACAATTTGATTTGGCTATCAATTTGTTTCAACGTATATACATTTGGCAAAGACTTTTGATGACTGGTTTATATAATATAAATATATATATTTTTATATATATATATATAAAGAAACCTATTGATCATATATTGATTTCAACAACTTTATGACCATTTAAATGTTAACAAACGTTTTGATTCTTTGGCTAAGGACAAGTTACATGTCCGGCTCTCTCTCTCTCTCTCTCTCTATATATATATATATATATATATATATATATATATGGAAAGAAATAAAGTTTTAGTATCACATTATTTTTTGAATTACAAAGCTACAGACTTTCAAAAACAATTGTTATTATTATTCTAAATACTTACCATCTACTGCTTCTTACTATTCACAAAAAAAAAAAATTATCTTTTACTAAATTTTTTAGGAAAATAAAGTACTATAGAGAGCTTATATCCTACAAGCAGTGTAGGCTCGCAAGGATAATCAGCAAAGGTGGCTAGGCTATTGTATCCTAGGGACAACGTGCAGAAACTATTTGTCTAACTACATTGGATATACCATAGATGGCACGATTTGTCTCAAGACAGTGACTTGGTCCACGCCTCATCTCCGCCACCTATTTTGATAAAATCATATTGTATAATTTCCAAGGAAAAGTCAGGTAATATCTCTCCTTTAATTCCAACATTTCTTTTCTTTCTCGTCTCCCTCTTACTATTAACTTCTTGGGATACGTTATCGGTGATGTTTTTTATTTTCAGAGGCAGGGGAACAACGTCGTAGTTATAACTTACCATTTTGTTGTAATATATGAACTAATTGAAAAAAGACATTAATGAAATGACCAGACATATGCCATTGATAACAACTCTAACCTTATTTAAAATTTTATGACAAAAGAGTGCTCCAATGATATATATCTCATTAGGTAGCTAGACTGAGCACTAAAGAACAAGAGATTTAATTAATTATCTCCTACAAACTGCTCTACGGCTGTTCATCCCACTAGAGCAATTTAGATTGCATGCCATACTCCAAATTCACCAAAGAATTGCCTTCCGTGAACTAACCAGTAAATCCTTGGCTAAGAGACTTGAAGATGAGAATTCTTTATTGCTGCCCAAAACAGGCATGACCACCCCCATCTTCACCTTACACACATAGTAGTGATGCAGTAACAATTGCATCAGCAGCAGCTAAGTGTCCAGCAGCATCAATATGAAGTTCCAAATGTGTAATTGAATAGGCTTAATGATGTAATTAAAATAATATTATTTTTTGCAAGAAATAAGAATAAGTTACAGCAATGTGGCAGTTTGTTCTGTTATTAGTTAGCTAGCTGTCAGATAACAGTTATAGCAGCTGGACTAAAGATTTAGTTAGGATCTCAAGCAGTTAGTTTCTGAGATATACTGCATAAATAAGCCCTGAACTTGTGAGGGTAGAGCTTTATGCTCGTTTTAAGAGTAACACTCTTGAATATTTGTAATCTTTCAATGTTTTCTAAGAAACTTTGTTCTGATTTTCCTCCCTTGTTATGTTAGTTTTGCTTAGTTTCTGTATCACATAGTTGCTCGCATTAGTTTGGCCCAGAACACCATTAACTTGGCCATCAATGCATAAAACTTGAAGCTCAAGTCCAGATGAGCAAAGCAATCCTCTTGTGTGATCCCATGATTTTGAACACGCATTCTCAGTTTATAAGCACGACTGTTGCTTTGAGCTTGAAATTTCCTTCAGCCTCCACTTCTACCTAGTGTAACGAAGACTTGTGATTGTAACACTTGGTGATGTCACGGACTCCCACTTAGTGCCTTCACCATCAAGCAAGTGTATGGGTTCACCATTGAAACCTAGGGAAAGGCAGTCATTGGAGTCGTCCCAAATTGATGAATTCTTGGCACCAATGAAGAGTGTGGGTGTCAAATAGGATTCCTAGACTGGACCCAAATGAAGTCCCTCTGCATGTTTTGGATTCTTTTTTCAATGAAGTGGACATTGATATGGAGGTTAGAATCAGAAACTATACAAAAGTCTTGGCCTTTTCTTCCATGGAAGTAAAAGGTAATTTCGTCTCCACCAATAAATTGTGGATCTTCTTGGCACACGGAGCCGAGTCGGTTGCAATTTGATCAAATTTGGATGTGTCAATTATACCAAAATTTACTCACCTCATATGATATATTTTTAACTCATAGCAATAGATTTAGTATGCAGGAATTTTTTAGCATAGGCCAATTATTAGGATCTAGTAAAAATGATAAAAGTCACACCAATCATTCCACACATGCCAATTCATGGAAAAATGCTAAAGGCGTTATCAACTATTTTCTGAAGGCTTACAAAATGATGCGGTAATTAGTTTGATTAGTGTCATTATCCTTTAACAACAGTACAAATTAATGTATGAATTGTTTTATGTAATTTATCACACATATAAGTTAATTTGAAAAATCCATTTGCTTTCATAAGCTCTTGAAAGATAATATTTTTTCCCACATAATTATTCTAATTAATATATATATATATAAATAATTTGATTTTTATAGTTACAAATACAACTAAATTAAACAAAAATATGATGACAAACTATTCCTAAAGGCTATATTGTTAGTGCACACTCTTTGTTGCACACAATGTACACACAAGTTTTTTTTTTCTTTGAACTAGAATTGTTACTTGAAGTCACGATTTTAGTTTAAAAAAGAACTTGTGTGTACATTGTATGTAATAGGGAGATGTACATGGTACAACAAGTCCTAATTTAATTTATTATCTTCTTCTAAACAAACTTGTGTGCATGTTGGATATACACCACTGTAAGTTTCTTTAAAAAACCTTCTCTCCTCTCCCCATGAGTGTGTTTTAAAATATTTAGTATTCTCAACCAAAAAAAAAAAAAAAAAAACCTTATGTACATGTTTTGTCTTTCCATAAAATATATATATAAAGCGAAATGTTTAATTTTTTATTGACCTCACCTTATTGTGCCACGTGGCTATACAAATTAGTGTCACGTCTATATATATATATAAATATATATATATATTTTTTTTTTTTGAGATAAAGATAGAAATTTTATTACTATAAGGAAATTATAATCGAGTACAAAACCATGGGCACAGTTCAGAACTCCACATTTGTTGTAGAGAAATACATCATACACTAAAGACCAATCACTAAAGACCAAACACTAAAGGCCTTAACAGCAAAACACTAAAGCCCAACTACCAAAACACATTAAAGACCAAAACAGCACACCATGGCCAGAACAGTACAGATTCAGAACTCCACATTGCTTGACTAAAATACATCAAAACACTAAAGACCAAATACCAAAAAGCTAAAGACCAAAACAGCCCACCATGGCCATAACAGTACAGATTCAGAACTCCACATTGCTTGAGAGAAATACATCAAAACACTAAAGACCAAATACCAAAACACACTAAAGACCAAAACAGCACACCATGGCCATAACAGCACATTTCAAAACTGCACAGGTTTACAAGCAAATTAAGGGTTCCTCATTGCTGCAGCTAATTTCTGATACTCATCCAAATAGCCAATTGCCCCCTCCATAATAGCTTTAGGATGTTGTTGGATCTTTTCAAAATAGAATTTGTTTCTAGCATTCCATATAGCCCATGAGATCGTTGCCCATCTGTCCAACTCCATCTTTGTTAGCCGATCTGCTTGCATCCGAAATAGTGCAAAGAAGTCTTGTGCATCATTTGAGCATTTTTGTATTTTTCCTCTGCAAAGTGCCCATACATTCCTTGCCAAACAGCATTCCCAAAGGAGATGACCTGTAGACTCAGTTTTCTGGCAGCAAACTTCACATTGTGGATCAACCTTAATTTTCCTCTGATGCAAATTTTCTCTTGTAGGTAGAATGTTTGAGCATGCACGCCACACAAACATTCTAACCTTAGGTGGAACATGTAGAGTCCAGATTTTTTTCCAAATAGCCCGGTCAGTTACTGCTCTTGAGTGTTCAGCCTTCACACTTTCCTTAAGTTTTAAAGCAACTTGATATGCAGACCTCACAGTAAACATATTTGCTGAATTTTCCTTCCATAGCAGCTTGTCCCGAGAGGTAGTCATAGGCAGAGGTATAGCTAGAATTTCCATTCTTGTTGATGAGCAAAGAGATCAAATATCTTCTCCCTATCCCATTGCATTGTTGAACTATCAATCAAATCACTCACAAGCAATTGTGGCTGGTCTGCACCTAAGAACACAGGTTTATGTGGTAGCCACTTATGGGTTGAAACTAAAATACTCCTTCCATTCCCCACCTTCCAATAAGAGCCTTCAGTGATGATATCCCTTGCTGCCAGCAAGCTCCTCCAAACATACGATGGATTATTACAAAGTACAGCATCCATAAAAGAACAATTAGGAAAATACCTTGATTTATAGACTCTATAGAACAGTGAATGAGTATTATGTATCAATCTCCAGGCTTGTTTAGCTAGTAAGGCTAAATTAAAAGCTTGAATGTCTCGAAAACCCATACCTCCACTCTTCTTTGACATACACAGTTTCTTCCAATTGATCCAATGGATTTTATTCTCCTCCCTTGTCTGACCCCACCAATATTTAGCCAAAGTAGAGTTGATAGTATCACATAGAGCCTTTGGAATGCGAAAGATACCCATAGAGTAGATAGGGATTACTTGAGCAACTGTTTTAATCAAAATTTCCCTACCTGCTTTGGAGATGAATTTCTCTTTCCAACCCAACACTCGCTTGGTAATTTTCTCTTGCAGATCTTTGAAAGTATCCACCTTTGATTTACCTCCCACCATAGGCAAACCAAGGAATTTTTTGCAATTCTCCATAATTCTTGCCCCCATTAATGCCTAGATGTCTGCTTTGACTTCTTGCATTGTGTTTCTACTAAAAAATATGGATGTTTTCTGTCTATTGATTGCTTGACCCGAAGCTGCCTCATAACAACCAAGTAAATGAAGGAGGTGCTAACACTCCTCTACTGTAGCTTGACAAAAAATGAAACTATCATCTGCAAAGAGATGATGAGATATACATACCCCATTGGGACATGAGAAGATACCATGCAATTATTGTGATTCCATTGCTTTTCTAAGCAAAGCTGAAAGTCCTTCCGCACAAAGCAAGAAAAGATATGGAGATAATGGATCCCCTTGTTTTATACCCCTTGATGGATTAATAAAACCTCTAGGTTCTCCATTAATAAGTACAGAGTAGGATGCAGTACATACTGTTTCCATAGCTAACTTGACCCAATGTTCATCAATGTCCAATTTAAGCATAATTTGACTAAGAAAATTCCACTCAACACGGTCATAAGCCTTACTGATATCAAATTTTATAGCCATCTGACCTTTCTTTCCAGTTCTTTTATTCCTCATCCTGTGCAGTACTTCAAAAGTTACAGTAGTATTATCAATAATTAACCGGTTAGGAACAAAAGCACTCTGTGAATCTGAGATAACATTTGGCAAAATGAGCTTAAGACGATTTGCTAGCACCTTAGAAACAATCCTAGAGACAACATTAGCAAGGCTAATCGGTCTATAATCAAAAACATATCTTGGATCATTCTTCTTGGGTATAAGGACAATATGAGTATAATTCATCTTATGTAGGAAACGACCAGAAATCAACACAGATAACACTGCAGTAATAACATCATTTCCAACTATATGCCAATATTTTTGGAAAAAGAAATGTGACATACTGTCTGGTCTAGGAGATTTTGATGGATGCATTTGGAAAAGTGCTTGCTTTACTTCATCAGGAGTATAAGGTTGAAAGAGTGTGCTGCTCATAGCTGGTGTGACTACCCCATCCACTGAGTCCAAAACCGGCCTCAAATCAGTTGGGTTTGAAGTTGAGAATAACTTCTGAAAATAAGATTCTGCCACCCTTTCTTTATCATCATCAGTATTGCACCATCTCCCATCATCATCCTCAAACCCTGCAATATTGTTCTTTCTACGTCTCTGATTAGCTCTTTAATGAAAATATTTTGTATTTTTATCACCTGCAGGTAGCCAAATGGATCTAGACCGCTGCCTCCAAAATAATTCATCCTTGAGTAAAAGTGCATTTATTTCATCACGTACCTGCTGTATCAGAACAAGATTATTAGGATTATTTATAGCCGTGAGAAGCTCTTAACTCTTTATATTTTTCTTCCAATAGTGACTTTGAATTGCCAAGACTTCTACTCCATCCAACCAATGACATGCGACAGTTTTTTATTTTATTGAACAACCTGTACATTGGACTTCCTAATTCCGTTGCTGCATTCCAAGCTTCCAATATAATGGATTCACCTTCTGGATGGGTAGACCATAGTTCTTCAAATCTCTTTGGAATTCTCCTTCTAGTCACTGCTTCGGTCACTTGAGTTGTTAGCAAAATCGAATCATGGTCCGAATATGCAGCTTGAAATGCTTCACCGTAGCTTTTGGAAACAACTCTCTCCAGGCCAGATTTGCACAAGCAAGATCCAATCGTTCCTGTACAAAAGCTTCACCAGGTCTACCATTTCTCCACGTAAATATATTTCCTTGAAAGCCAAGATCGATCAAACCACAACGTAACAATGTTGTCCTGAACTCCTCCATTGGCCATAAAGGCCTTGGAATTCTGCCTTGCTTCTCATTTGAATTCAGAATTTCATTATAATCCCCTATGCATATCCACGGTAAGGAATCCCTAGAATGTAAATGCCTTAGATAACTCCAAGATTCATGTTTACGATGATCCTCCGGTCTTCCATAAAAACCAGTAAGTCTCCATGGGGAATTTGGATCGGTCATGATATGAGCATCTATGTGATTTAAGGAATAGGTTTGAACATGTAGTGATACCTCTTCCTTCCAAAGCATGGCCAATCCTCCAGCCCTATGAACACACGGTACTGCAAGCATAGAATCATATCTTAATTCCCCCCGAATTTTCCTCATCTCGTCCACAGTTTGTTTTGTCTCCATCAGAAACAAAACTTTGGGAGTTTTTTCCCTCACCAAGTGAGCGAGTACTGTAGCTGCTCGGAGGTTCCCAAGCCCCCGGCAGTTCCAACTTAATATATTCATTGTGCTCGGCGGGCTGATCACCAGCCTTCGCCGTTGTGCAAGTTGGATCTTGAACCTGACCCCTGGTTTTCTTCCTCCCCTCATTATTTCCATGCTTTGTTTCCTCTACAGTCTTGCACCGTTTCTGTCCCACTATACCAGCTATTTGATCAGCTCCAACAGTATTTGCTGTCAAGGAATTTTTCTCCTTTTTAATCACTCTTTTCCATTTACGTACATTGGCTTGGGGTTTGTCCTCCTCACGTGGACTTCCACTTGGTATATGAGTTTGTTGAGTTGCAAGGACAGGTGGATCACTATTCAACCCCACATCTTTTGCTTCATTCACAATAGGCACCTTAATCAGACTATTCCCATAATTTTCGTGATTTTCCATTAGCCCCTCACTTGCCGTACACAACATAGTTTCCTGACTAGTCGTGGCTGACTCAAATTGAAAAGGAACAGAAGTTTTCTCATCTCCCAAAACCGAATTGTTAGGAATCGGTTTCTCCCTAATCCTCGTGGCTTCCTTAAATTTCGGATATCCATTTGAATTCTCAACTGACAGGTTGTGTGCTTGCATTGGCGGTTCCCTATTTTGAGTTCCGTCAGTTACTTCCATATTCCTACGTGGCGGGCTGGTTGTTGTCCTCCCCTGAACTTCCCTTTGGCGCCGAAATCCCGCTCTGAGGCTGAGCCATTCACCATACGGCTTCCCATCACTTCCCATTAACAGCGGACTGGTACAGGTTTTGACTTCATGTCCTAATAATCCACAATTGAAACACAGACCTTGCAACCTCTCATATTTAAAAGCAACCCAGACCTTATCACCTTCGGGACTTCGAACAGGAGCACCCCTGCGAAGTGGTTTAGACAATGACCCGAAGATATCGAGCCTGATCTGATACAATGGCCTTACAGTCCACCTCTAATACGTTTCCAATTCCTCCTCCAATGTCCCTACCCGCATCCTCATTCATAAGGTCAAAAGGTAATCCCCACACCTGTACCCAAAACGGAATATGCGTAAAATTTACTGAGTAAGCTGTCATTCCTTTCTCCCATCTACGGAGCAATAAAATATGACCATCGAAACTCCAAGGACCATTATTAAGCACCCACTCAATCTGACTGTCCATAGTGAATTTAAATTGAAACAATCCTTCTCCAACATCAGTAATCCTAAGATCCTGGCCAAATTTCCAGACAGATCTAAGCAAATTCTTTGCCGCCCTGCTATTGATCGGTTTAGTTGTAAGGAAACGACCAAGTAAACTTAAGGAACACTCTTCTAGAACCTTCTCACGATGAGCAGAGCGGACATTGATAATTGTACCTTCTTCCGAAGTCAGACTTATACGCTGTAACCTTTCTATACAATCTGATTCCATAGTAACGGCACAAGAGAAAAGCAGAGTATCACAGGATAATGTAAAAACAATAAAGTGACGAAGGACAGAAAACAGTTTATCACAGTGATTTTAAGTAGAGAACAAAGTTTCATAGAGATTGTAACAAGAAAACAAACTAAGGAAAGACAGCAAAGTCCCACAGAGAAATGTAAAAAGAGAGTCACCAAAAAGAGAAAAAAAATAACCGATTCAATTTCTTACACAACAATACCACATATGATGGGGATAAACTACTGACATAGAGTAGAAGAAAGTCTCACCCGAAGTTGAGAGGAAAAACTCCTAACGAGAGGAGAGGAAAAAATTTTCACGTCTATATTTAAAAACACTAAAATATTGTGCATTTTCGTTTGGTGGAATAACAATAACGTTTCAGTGATATTTTCATTTTTCAATCCCAACCTCTAAAAGTCACCAGTGCAATATAAATTGGAAATAAGCAACGTTCTAAACTTCTAATAAATAACTATTTATTTTAGAACTTTTTTTTTTTGTTTGTTTGTTTTAGAAACTGTTACAAATAAAATATATCATATCAAAATCCTTCATATCCTATTTCTCAAAAAAAAAAAAATTTAATCCTTTGTATCCTAAACATGCACAAAAACACTCTCTATGTATTATAACTTTTCACGTTCCCTACTCAATTTCTTTCCTTCCTCTGCATCTCAACATCTCCACCACGTACTTCCTTTTTGTCCATTCCCAATAAACCACCAATCTTGCGTTTACAAGTTCTTGGTAAAAACAAAAATAAAAACTTCGATTGCCATATATCCGTAGATTGCAATCAAGAAAAAAAAAAAAAAAAAAAAAAAACGTCTCTCATTTCCTCTAAAAAATTCTTCGTTTCAGTTATGCTAAATGAATATTAGACTTCACCAATATTTTTTATTTTTTGGAAATATAGAGGAGTAATATAATGAAATAACAAAATGATCCAATAGACAAACAGAAAATTTGATTAATTTGGAGGCACAATTGAATGTTATCCTTAGACAATATTTGCCCACACAAAAGAGTTGCAAAAGAGTCACTACAAATTTGGTCCCAAGATACAACTAAATTTATTGGGTTCTACAAATAGCAATTTTGGAGAAAACCCACAGGTTTCTTTTACTTATAAGAAAAATGAAAAAAAAAGAAGTTGAGAAGAAGTTACCAAATGAATATAAACCACTATTTATACCTAAAGGATTATGACCCTTCAATAGGCACTGTTTCATTCAATATGCACATTTTCGGTCAATAGACACATTTTCATTGAATAGGTACATTTTAGTTCAATAGACACATTTTCATTTAATAGACACATTTTTGGTCAACAAGCATATTTTCATTCAATAGGAACCCTTAATATATATCTAATATGAAAGGATATGACCTTTCATTATGCACCTTTTGATATATCCAATTTGAAGGGTTATGACATTTCAATAGGCACATTTTGGTATATATATTACAATCTATCTTGTATATACCTATATATACAACACTAACTAAATCAAAGACGCAACATTCTGTCTCTTATTCCTTTTCACAAAAAACTAATAAATAAAACAACATTACTAATAAAACTTTGTGCTATTTCTTTCAATATATTTTTTTTTAATTTCATGCATTTTTGCTTACTACTCCAACTCAAAAATAATGGCTTCTTTTTTTTTTTCCTGGAACTTGTCTAGTAGCTATTCCCATGCATAGCATGGGTTAGCGACTAGTGTGTCTATATATATTCAAAAAACTACAACCAAAATCTATAAATAAAAAATAAAAAAAAGGGGGGTACGTAAGACCTAATTAATCAATTAACTCAAATTCTATAAAAATAGAACTTTTGTGTACTAGGTACAATCACATGCTACATCAATCATGGTACTATTGGTATTATATCTAAGGGAAAATGAACAAGATTTTAAGGGTCATAAATTTTTGTATTGGCATATCCTTCAACAAAACACACTTTATGTGTATTTGAGTCTTAGTTTCTAGTATATTCAAGAATACCTCATTGGGATTGAATGTTCAAATAGTGTGTAAAACACCTATGAACGTTTAAACCCCCAAATTAAAGTTACAGCTCAATTGATTTTACTCTAACTTAATACTAAGTGCGGAATAGAGTAAATGCGAGCGTATAAAGAAACAAGCTACTCTAATCCATATTCATAATAACCCAGCAGTAAAATGAAAGGTAAAAGAGTAGGGAAGAAAGATGCAAACACAAGAACAACACAGCGATGTGTTATCGAAGAGGAAACCGAAGTCCTCAGCGTAAAACCTCTCCACCGCCCTCCAAGCGGTAATCGATCCACTAGACAATCAGTTGGGATACATAAATTAGCAAGAGACCTTCCAAGCCTAATCTACCCGATGTACCTAAGTCCTCCAAGCTCCTACTTCAACAAGGCTACTCGGAACCGTGTCTTGTCTAGCTCTCCGGATCCCGCAACAAGCTCCATGTTGCATCTGCCATCCTTGGCTTCTTCTAATGCTTCCCAGCAGCACCAAAACCTCACTGAACACTCTGAAAGGGTGTGGTAAGTGTTTAGGCTATCAACCTCTTAATGATATAGAAATGGAGAGGTAGGAGTTGAGGAAAATCCATAAGCAATTGTATAGAAGATTGTGGGTATAACAATCTCTAACTCTCAAGATTTTGTGGCTAGGGTTTTCTCTCAGAAGCACTCCTCAACTTTTGTGGGTAAAGGGGGTATATATAGTGTGGGTACAGAAAGTATGTATCAGATAGGACAATGTTTTGCTAGTGTCTCGCAGGAAGGCCTTACCCGCGAGCTACTCGCGAAACATAGCTGTCTCCATCTGTCCTAACTCTTCGCATTCCAGTCATGTGCAGGGCACATGCATCATTTCGCAGGATGCTTAGTCACGAGCTACCCGCGAAAACTCTTCTGTCCTCAATTGCTTGAGTCTTCACACACTCTCTCTCTATCACACAATCCTTACAATTAAATCCCACAATAAATACAGGGTACAAAAGATTGAATAAAATTACAATCAAATTTGGCACGGAATTAAAGCCAACAAAACATATAGTTGTAAATTACAACTTTACAGGGATAAACAAGTTTAATAAATAATTGGTATGATTGAAAACACAAGACTGCTCAAGAAAAATTGTATTTGCAAGTTTCGATACATGGCTCAATACCTATCAGTTTATCAAGATTTAATGAATTTTGATACCTAGCTTGACACCTCTCGATATATCGAGCTTTGGGAAAACTGAATGTTCAGTTCTGTTTTCAGCCCATGATGACTTGGCTTTGTAGGAATTCATGCACTAGGATTCCTGAGCATATAAAAGATATATTTTACAGCTGTCATCAAAGAGACAGAGAGACACACACATAACAGGAGTTGCTGCGACGTTTGTGAGCCTAAGGTTGTGTAACAAGCTACTTTCAATTCATCCAAGCGTGGATTGAAGAACTTTGCAAAGCTACAACAATCAAAAAGGCTGCTGTGGAGTTAGTCATGGATAGGGAGATTCATGCAAAGAAGAAATCTTCTACAAGATCAAGTCCAATTGGGGATTAAAGCTAAGACAAGTATAGCTAAGTAGGTTCTACTGTATGTAGGTACTTTAGGATAGGCTTGTAGGGTAAGATTTATTGTACTTGTAACCGCTTTTTTTTATTTGTAGATTCTTCGGGAGTGGTGACTTGAAATTCACCCGATAAAGTTTTGTCGGTTTCCCCATCATGATCAAATCACTTGTGTCAAACTTATTTCCACTACACTTAATTTAGTTTGGTGATTTAGTCATGCTTTAATATGATTTGCATGTAATTTGACTAATTAATTAACTTGGGAAATTAGATTAATTAACTAGAGTCAATCTATAACCCAACAAAGATTCCATAACTTTAAAAAAAAAAAAAAAAAAAAAGTGCAAACTACACCCCTAAAGTTTGGGTTCTTTGGAATTTTCACCCTAAAGTTTCATAATTTAAATTTTACCCCTTAAAGTTATTCTCTGTTTGCATCAGCAGCATATTCATCCAAATTTTCCATTAAGTGTCACATAATCTTGCCTGAAGCATTTAATTTGTCCAATAAAATGATGAACGTAAAAAAGAATGGGTAATTGTCCCATATTACATAGGAGAGTATGTTGTGTGTAATATAATTTGTCTCACCCTCCTTTAAAAGTTACCATGGTTTTTGAGTGGAGTTGTGATGTGTTGTTGTGTTAGAACTTCTTTCTCTCTCCCTCATGTGTACGTGTGTGTGCTTGTTTCTCAAAAAAATAATAATAATAATAATAATTATGAAATTTTTTTACACTACAACAATGGTGTGGCATGATGAAATTGTTAAGGTGTAAATAAAGTTGTTAAAATTCTTTTTCAGCCTCCAACGTGAGTTTAGAAGTTAGTTTTAACACTTGTTTTAGTTATATAAATAACAAACTCTTAATTTGTACATTGTTTAATTTTGAGGAATTGTACATTGTTTAATTAATTCAAAATTAAAAATAAAAAATCTCTAAAAACAAAAAATTTCAACGCAGAAATTTTTTCAGCGTCTCCTCTTAAAATGGACGACAAGTTAAAAAAGAAACGGTGGGAAACTAATTAATTATATTGAAGTTACACCTGAACACCTCTGCTTCCAATTCTAATTTTACTATCGAGCAAAAGATAGAAAAAAGAAAACATTGCTTCTCTTTTTCTAATATTGCACAATTAAACCTTGTGAGATGGAGAATCATTTGTTTAGCAAACTGCATCAAATCTCCCATCCCTACCTTTAATTAATTAGTTTATGCAAGAATCGTAATTTTGGAAAAAGTCAAAGATTCCATTTTAGCTCGAAAATCTCCACCAGAATAGGAAAACACATAAGACAAAATCTCTGACTATAAATATAGGAGCAGGACAGAAAGCAAGAGAGAAAGGAAGAGCGGTACTGCATACAAAGGAGGAATCAAAAATGGTTCGAATTTGTATGATCACCCTCTTCCTTCTGGTTACGCAGCTTCATTGGTCATTCACTCATGGTTCTAGTGACACAGTTAGAAAGGTGAATATATTTTTATAATTTGTATGAACAGTAATAATGTATATTATTTAATATTATAATTTCCTTCATATAATCAGAAATTTGTTTTTCATTACCACATAGGCGTACATCGTGTACATGGGAGAGGCACCGCAGTCAAAAGCCTCTGCTACTGATCTTCATCACAACTTGCTTTCTTCAGTTGTTAAAGAGTAAGTGGGATGACAAAATATCTAAACATTGCATGCTTACATCTACTCATGTTTAATTCAAACAATAATAGTTTTCCATTTGTTTCTTACATGGAATAGTTTTTTTTTTTTGTGGTAATTTATACCTGGAATAGTTCATGTAGAAATTGGTAAATGAGATATAAAGAAAAGAGAAGGAAGAAGAGAGAAAACATTAGAGTTTACATGATTTGGCCAAATGCCCAACATCTACGAGACGAGGTCAAAAAACTATATTTTCTCATACACCTTTCATGATAGTAAATTACAATAGAATCTATATTTATAATAGAATTACATACAAAAGTAAAAAATAATCTTAATTTGAATTACATATTAAATATTAATTGTCTCAATCCCATGATTTTCTCTAGCAATCAATCTCTTAATTTGTTCACTAATCCCAAAATTTTCTCTAGCAATTAATGTTGATTTGTTCTTCACTTTCATGGAAAGTAAATTAGACATTCCAACCGTTCAACTTCATATATAACAAATTCGGTAGAGTATAATTTATACAAGGGTCAAAGATTTGGTGGTGGGGAGTGTTCCATAACGGCTATAGGACTTAGGACTTAGGAGCTTATCAATATGTATAGCATCGGGCTTTTCTATGATATAAAATTTGCTTTTAGAGTGTAATCCATATGTGATATGACATCACATCTAGCATGCAACAAATTGTAACACTTTTTCCCTTTTTTATGTGTGCATTTGTTTCTCAAAAAAAAAGATAATTATCCCACGTTGCTTAAGAGAGTATGTTGTGTGTTGTATAACTTGCCCAATCCTCTCTTAAAAGTTACCATAGCTTTCGAATAGAGTTGTGGTGTGCCTTTGTGTTAGAACATCTTTCTCTCTCCCTTGTGTGTGTGTGTTTGTACTTTGTTTCTCATTAAAAAAAATTAATTGTAACATTTGGGTAGACAATTAAACGATTGAGTATTGCCGTTTTTCAGTGATCATATTGCCCAACAGTCCAGAATATATAGCTACACAAAGAGTTTTAATGCATTTGCAGCAAACCTATTGCCACAAGAAGTTCAAAGACTACAAGGTGCACATTAAAAACTTCATGTTACACATCATTTCTTTTTCTTTTTCTTTTTTTTGGGTTGATTGTCTTATGTAATTTATATACATATATGCATCCATTACAGAGAACGAAAATGTGGTGTCGGTATTTCCTAGCAAAATGCGAAAACTTCATACCACAAGATCATGGGATTTCTTAGGAATGCCTCAATCAGTGAAGAGAAATCATCAAATTGAAAGTAATATTATTGTTGGTGTTTTAGATACAGGTACTAAGTTAAGATTACTTCTCATAGAGTTTTGACTTTTCCATGTAACCTGTCATCGTGGAGGAATTTTAATCACTTTTCTAATCTTTCCTTTCTCCTCCCCTTATTTTTTAGGAATTTATATCGATGCTCCAAGTTTTGACGACAAAGGATTTGGACCTCCTCCATCAAAATGGAAGGGTACATGCCATGTCAGAGGCAACTTCACTGGCTGTAACAAGTAAACAATCTCAATCTCTCTCCTAGATTGTGACCTACCACAAAACAATGTGTCTAATAACACAATATTTGATTAATTAAATTTTTTTTACAATAGTTAATATGGCGATGCACAATAAAAATTATGTTGAATGAATCTAAATTAAAGTAATTTTATTCCAATCACAAAATATCATATCAACCATTCTGAAAAAAATGTGGTCTTTTTAAATATTACTTCTGTACATGCATGGATGTCTCATTTAATTTCCAAGCCATTTACCATTTTATGCAGCAAGGTAATAGGTGCAAGGTTCTACAACCACGCTTCCACCACTCCCCACCCAAATCCATCCCCAATAGATGAGGACGGCCACGGCAGTCACACTTCGTCCACCATAGCAGGTACCTCGATAGCAGGGGCAAGCTTATACGGTTTAGCCAAAGGCACAGCTCGAGGTGGGGTTCCATCAGCACGCATTGCAATGTACAAGGTGTGTTGGGCCGATGGTTGCAGTGATACAGACCTTATGGCTGGACTGGATGATGCCATTAATGATGGAGTTGACTTGATATCAATATCCATCGGAGGGGATTCGACTAGCTATTTTGACAATCCCATTGCGATCGGTGCCTTTCATGCAATGAAGAAGGGGATTTTGACAACATGTTCAGCTGGGAATAACGGCCCAAGTTTTTATTCTGTGCAGAACACAGCTCCTTGGATATTGACTGTTGGTGCTTCTGGCATGGATAGGCAGTTTAGGACTCTGGTTAAAGTTGGAAATGGCATAAAAACTGCTGTAAGCATCTTTTTTTTTTTCTTTTTTTTTTTTTTGAGAAGATTGCTGTAAGTTACTTCTTTCTAATATTTGATGAGTCTTTGAGTTCTATAATATTTAATAATGAGTCTAATATTTCTTCATTGATTTGTGTGTTTACTGGTGCATTGTATAACAGGGATTTTCCATCAACACGTTTTCACCAAATAAACGGTTGTACCCTCTAACCACTGCGGTAAAAGCAGCCAATGGAAGTTTAGAACAAGATCGCTCTCCCTGGTAATTATAAGGAATTTTAACTGATGCTTACCCTTGATACGATAGTCCCTTTACAAATATAAGTTCTTGTGGGATAAAGGGAAGAAGGGCAAGGATTAGAGTTCAAATCTCTAGGAATGAGCTTCACACGCATACACTTAGATTATGTTAAAGTATGATTATTATTTCAAATTTAATTGAAGATCACCTAAACTAATATATATTCAGAGTCAGACTGCTAATATTAGTAGCACTAATCAATTAAAGAATTGGGCAGGTTGTGTGATGAAGGGAGTCTGGACGCGAATAAGGTCAAGGGAAAGATTGTGCTATGCAAAGAAGGACTAATTCAAGATTACGTTAAGCAAATAGGTGGGTTGGGGGCTATTGTATCTCTCCAACAGCAGTCAGATACAGGCTATACATTTATCATCCCTGCTGCCTTCATTGATACTAATGTTGGTGACAAAATTGAAATATATGTTAACTCAACCAAGTAAGTATGGGGAACCAAAAAAATTTTTTTTTTTTTTTTCATTCTACCTATATTTATTTTCTAATTGATATTTTAA
Organism: Notholithocarpus densiflorus; assembly: GCA_030021035.2. NCBI lineage: Eukaryota > Viridiplantae > Streptophyta > Magnoliopsida > Fagales > Fagaceae > Notholithocarpus > Notholithocarpus densiflorus. Next base: position 868,278 of record JARYZH020000086.1, on the reverse strand, counting down.
CTTTCTTTACGGATTTTTTTTTCATTGGTAAAACTTTCAGAGCCCCTCAGGCTGTCATATACAAGTCTACAGCAGTCCACAATGCCACTACACCCTTTGTGGCTTCCTTTTCATCCCGAGGTCCGAACACAATCTCTTCCACCATAATTAAGGTAACCCTTGCAATGATTACCATTATAGGCATAAATTTGTGTATTTTTTTTTTTTTTTTGCATATATACTAGAATGAGGGTTTTAAATTATGTATGATTTGCAGCCGGATATTGTGGCACCTGGAATAGATATTCTAGCTGCTTACTCTAAACTTGCATCAGTGACTGGGGATCTTGAAGACAACCGATTTTATGTGTATAATATAATTTCTGGAACATCAATGGCTTGCCCTCATGTGGCAGCTGCCGCTGCCTATGTCAAATCATTCCACCCTAATTGGTCTCCCGCTGCAATCAAATCAGCCTTAATGACAACTGGTTAGTCCCCTTAAATTCTCCCATTTAAACTCATGATGCGTTAAAGATTAGTGCCACTTTACAAGAACCACCACTTGAATGGTGTCAATTAGATGTTATTAGTGTTTAATTGAAATTCTCCAATGCATTCACATTGCTCATTGTTTACCAGCAATGTACTTAACATGCCAATTGGTTTAGAGTAAATATTACACATGTTAATATATATCTATTGTGACAGCTTAATTCAAATCTCAATTGTGATACGGACTTTCTCCATGATTAATGGAGATGATTATTTTCTAATAAGAAATTAATGATATTCATTTTACGAGTGATTTTAGAGATGATACAAATTTTATTGCACTACCCTTACAAACTAGTGTGACACTATTCACAAAAAAATAATTTAAATATTTATTTATTCTTTATTGAAGTTGCACCAATCAAACTTATAGTCACCATAGTGTGTTAAGCTCAAGTAGTAAAATTTGTAATAATCTTAACATGTGTATTCCTTCTGTGTAAACACATAGATCAAGATATCATCCCATATCCCTTGTGTGTGTGTGTTTGTTTCTCAAAAAAAAAAGATATCATCCCATACTTCCCTAAAATAAGTTTTATATGAAAATTAGCTAGGCTTTCTGAGTGTTTTATAATTTTGCTTCTTAATTGATGATCAGCATCTGAATTGAAAATCAAGGATGTCCAAGCTGAGTTAGCCTATGGGGCCGGCCAAATTGACCCGGTTCGAGCACTGCATCCCGGTTTGATCTATGACTTGTCAAAGGTCGACTACATCCGCTTCCTATGTAATGAGGGTTACTCCGGGACAGCTCTACGATTGTTCACTGAAGGGAACACAAATTGCTCAAGTATCCCTAACATTGGAGGACATGATGCCTTAAATTACCCATCCATGTACTTGCAGCTTAATAACCCTAACTCTAGTATATCAGCCATCTTTCATAGGACAGTTACAAATGTTGGCTTGAAAAAAGCTATATACAAGGCAATTGTCAAGGCGCCAGCAACTCTCAAGGTCACTGTTGTTCCGAAAGAACTAGCTTTTAGTCACTTGTACGAGAAAAAATCTTTCATGGTTGTGATAAAGGGGCCACCATTGAACAATATTTCCAGTTTATCAGCATCACTGGAATGGAATGACGCTAAACACAGAGTTAAGAGCCCTATCCACATTTTTTCGGGCATATAGGTCAAATTGTTTTTAGGCCGATATAATGTCTAATAATGTAGAGCTTGGCAAGCTTTTTGTGTAAATCGTATATGGGTGCAAGCTTGGAACAAGTGGGGAACGCTTGTTATTTAACTCAGTTTTTTATGTGAAGTTTAGCTGATTTCAAATTTGCACACCGCAATTTAGAGTTATTGATACTCTAAAATCTAAATGCATATTTGGCCGCTATTTAATGTTTTTTTTCTAAGTAATAGAAAGAAACAAAGTATTTATAATTTACCATTTTGTTGTAATATAATTCAGCAAAAATGGAATAGAAGATTTGGACTCTATAAAAATTAGTTGAAAAAACACATTAATAAAATGGCCTGACATATGTCATTTATGATAACTCTAACCTTATTTGAAATTTTGTGACGAAAGAGTGCTCCAGTGATATATAGCTCATTAGATAGCTAGATTGAGCACTAAAGAACAAGAGATTTAATTAAAAATTATCTCTTACAAACAACTCCACGGCTGATCATCCCACTAGAGCAATTTAGATTGCCATACTATAAATTCTCCAAAGAATTGCCTTCCGTGAACTGACCAATAAATCCTTGGCAAAGAGGCTTGAGGATGAGAATTCTTTATCGCCACCCAAAACAGGCATGACCCCCCCCCCCCCAATCTTCACCTTACACACGTAGTGATGCAGTAACGAATGCATCAGCAGCAGCTAAGTGTCCAGCAGCATCAATGTAAGCTCCAATGTGTAATCGAATAGGCTTAATGATGTAATTAAATTAATATCAGTTTGTGCAAGAATTAAGAATAAGTTACAGCCATGTGGCAGTTTGTTCTTGTTAAAATATTTTTATAAAAATAGTAATATTTTATATTTATTACCTTTCATTCAACTATCTGTTATGAGTTGCCTGCCTAGTAAACGTTAGTGGCTAACGTTTTTCCCTTTATTCAGGTTGCGTTTGGATAGTTTTTTTTTGCCAACTTATTTTACTATTCAACTTATTTTTGCTACTATTCAGCTTATTTTTGCTACTATTCATAGACCCCACTGTACTATTTTAACTAACTTTTATCTTTATCTACAATATTTTCAGCAAAAAGTTTTCAGTTTCAGTAAAATAAATGGATCCCAAACAGACTCTCAATCTTGATCTTAGCCAAAAGGCTGAGAAAGGTATAACAGACCCTCAATCTTAATACATTGTATTTAATTCTGACCTTAATTGGCTGAAGTTATTGTCATTAGTGCTCAAACGGTTTTTAACTTTATGGCTATCCAAACCTTTAGTATTTGTCAAACGTTTTGAATACAAAAAAACGTCAGGAAGATTAATTGGATTTAAACATGGGATTAAATGACAAGGTTTCACCTTAGACAGATATATATTCCCTTGGTTATTTCCGGTTTAGCTATTTCATTTTTTATCGGCCAACTTTATTTGAGAGCTTGCCAAATATATATTTACACACACACATATATACATACATACATATATATATATATATATATAATGATCTAAACTTTTATATATTGCAACCATGCTTTCTACACAATATTTTTCTGGGTAATAAGGTTGCTCATTCTAAGTGTCCAGCAGCATCAATGAAGGCCATTAACTTACCTTCCTGATCACTATCAAAATCATGATCAGATCCTTCATCGTCACTTAAAGTGACAACCATGGCCTGGACATTTAGATTTTATATGTCCATAACCTTGACAATCAAAACATTGTTGACCAAAAGCTACTAGAAGTTTGACCAACCTTTTCTTTTCCAAAATTAGGTTTTTCGAATGAATCATTCTTAGGTTGCTCATTCTTCTTCACATTCTTATAGTCAGCGAAGTTTTTGTTTCTTGCATTTTTATTGTTATTTTTCAAAAGTTTCTGAATTGTTTAGTAAGGTAAGCAATTTCAATAGAAGAGATTTCATTGTCAAACACACTATCATCAACATCATCTACTGATTTCAAGGCCAAAGATTTAGACATGTTGGTCTTAGGAAGGTTAGACTCATAAATTTGAAGGGATCCTACAAGTTCATCAACAAGAATGGTATCCACATCCTTGCTTTCAGTGATGGCTGTCACTTTGGGTCTAAAGTCTTTTGTTAAGGATCTTAAGATTTTTCTATCTTAGGTTTCTCATAAACTTCACCTAGATTAAATGCTAAGTTAACAATGCCATTGAGTTTAGCATAAAATTCATTAAATGATTCATCCTCAGACATTTTGATACTCTCAAATTTAGTAGTCAATTGTTGCAATTTATTGATTTTGACAGCTTTAGTTCCTTCAAGCATAGTTTGTAAGATATTCCATGCAGTGTGTGCTACTTCTACATTAGATATCTTTTTAATTTCTTCTAGTGAAACAACATTAAATATAGCATTCATAGCCTTGCTGTTATAACTAGCAGCTTCCTTTTGACCATCAGTCCATTGAGCCAAAGAAGTAGGAGATTTTTCCCAACTAGTTTCAATAGACAGTTGTACTCTCTCATCCAGAGATTTCAAGAAGGCTTTCATCCTCACCTTTTAGTATACATAATTACTCCCATCAAAGTGGGGAGAGATCACAAGAGAGTGACCACAATCCATGATAACAGGGGTCAAGGATCAACTCAAGGTAGAAACTACCTAGTCAAGAGCTAACCCACTTTGATACCACTTGTTAGTTTCTAGACCACTGAAAAACACTATGTTTAATCTAAGTTAATAGCCAAGTTGATATTTATGTCAATTATGAAGATCTAGGTTAAATATACATCAAACATATCATGCACAGCGGAAAACTAAATAACACAAGATATGATGACCTAGGAAAACCTATGAAACAATCCAGTTTCAAGGTAAAAAAAACCTGGGGGGAATAATCCTAAGAGAACAATCCACTATATCAAATAGAAGTTTACAGTCAAGAATATACCATGGTAAACTTAACTAAGATTATCAAATCTAGCTCTGAACCCCTTAAACTTCATTGATGTGGATTTGCTTCAACATGAACCTCCAGTTCACACCTTCAGATTTCCAACATAGACCTCCAATCTATGACTCCAAGACCACCCTTGAAGGTTTAAATCTCTAGCACATTTGATGACTAGTGATGACAGCAACTTCTACAGCACTGGATCTTTAGTTTCTTCAAAGAATATTGCCAATAGAATATTTGAGAGAGATTTGGGTACAGATACCCTAAATCTAAAATAGAAGGCACAAAAAGCACTCTTCTCTCTCTAAAAAACCCTCCTAGGGTTAGCTTATAATGTCCTTCAAATACTGCAACAAACGGATCACAATTTGGGCTTAAAATGATAAGTTATGGGCTTTTTACATTAATTGAACAGGGCAGATTGCATCTTTCTTTATCCTAAACTTAAGTCTTTGTCTTGGACTTGAAAGTACACCATTCTAACTCAACTAGACTTACTTTTTGTCATGGTTTGCCAACACTACAAACTCAAAACTAACAACACACGTTCTCAATTTATAAGTAGAACTATTGCTTTGATCTTGAAATTTCCTTCAACCTCAACTTGTTCCAAGTTAATGTTGTGAAGATTTGTGATTATAACACTTGGTGATGTCATGGACTCCCACTTCATGCCTTCAACATCAAGCAAGTATATGAGTTCACCATTGAAACCTAGGGAAAGGCAATCATTGGAGTCATCCCAAATTGATGAATTCTTGGAGCCAATGAAGAGAGTGTGTGTGTCAAATAGTATTCCTAGAGACTGGACCCAAACAAAGTCCCTTTTCATGTTTTGGATTCTTTTTCCAATGAAGTGGACATTGATATTAAGGTTAGAATCAGAAACTGTTGGAACATTTTAATATTAATTCATTAAAATGGATAATATTACAACATAAATGTAAAGATATGGGAGTTAATATGGAAGATGGGGAGTTAATGAAAATGTTTAATCCCACATTGAAAAGGAGAGAGACTATTATATTCTTTTTAATTGTGGTGATTAATATTGGGCTAATATGAATTGATTCAGATATTAGGCTAGATACGTGCGCAAGGGAGAGATGAAGGGAGGTGTCAAAAATGGAAATGAGTCAGCCTCTTGGATCCTCCTACTTGACAACCTATTCAAAATAATTACCATATCCGTTGGTGAGTAAATGGCCCGAATTAATACTCCATTTTTATTATGGAAAATGAAGAGCCATTAACCCACTTAATGGACAATCCGTTTGGGCCTTTTCATTCTTTATAAACTCCTTATCTCATCCATTAATTGTGTAACTCTAGCTCATCAGATTTATGTCCAGTAATTAAACTTGTAACACCCACTACATCAGAATAATGAACCCAATTAATTAGATTAATTTGGGTAATAAATTTGTGAGGCTCATTGAGCCTATAAATACACTCATTCAGGCTCATTCCAATGTATGCCCAAAAATGCAGCAATTGCAAGCATTCTTATACACTAAAAAATTGAGAGGTTCTTGGCAAAGAAGGGTGTTTTTTTCTAGTAGAACTTTGGACTTAAACACTTTGTGCAAAGGTTGTTCTAGCCATACGACATTTGTTGGGCTGTTGTATCATGTGGGCGACAAGTCAGAGAAGGTCTGTACCGGTTACAAAGCTTAGCCAACCAAGGGCTTGAATCTCCTTAAAGAGAGCGAGTGCCGCGCCTGAGTCCAAATAGTGTTGTGTATTTTTTTTCTCTTCAAGTTAATAATATTCATAAGTATTATTCAATTTCTCTTTGTGTTATTTCCATTATTATTGTGTTTGCACCAACAGAAACTATATAGAAATTTTTGGCCTTTTCTTCCATGGAAGTAAAAGGTAATTTCATCTCCACCAACAAATTGCGGATCTTGGCACACGGTTGCAATTTGATCAAATTTGCATGTGTCATTGATATCAAAATTTACTCACCTCATATGACATATTTTTAACACAGCAATAGATTTAGTATGCAAGAATTTTTTAGCATAGGCCAATTATTAGGATCTAGTAAAAATGATAAAAGTCATGCCAATCATTCCATGCATGCCAATTCATGGAAAATGCTAAAAATATTATCAACTATTTTCTAAAGGCTTACAAAATGATGCCGTGATTAATTTGATTAGTTTCATTACCACTTTAACAACATAATAAATAAATGTATAAATTATTTATTTGTGATTTGTCACACATATAAGTTAATTTTGAAAAATCCATTTTTTTCATAAGCTCTTGAAAGTTGATTTTTTTTCCTCATAATTATTCTAATTAGTGTGTGTGTGTGTATATATATATATATATATATATAATGACAACTAAAGTAAACAAAATAATAATGATAAACTATTCCTAAAGGCACACTCCTTGTTGTACACAATGAACACACAAGTTTTTTTTTTTTTTTAACTAGAATTATGACTTGAAATCATGATTTTAATTTAATTAAAATAGAAGTTGTGCGTACGTTGTGTGTAATAGGTAGATGTACATGGTTCAACAAATCCTAATTTAATTTTTTTAAACAACCTTGTGTGCATGTTGCCTTTCCATAATATATATTGACTTTTAGAAGTCCTAATAATAATAATAAACAAATAAATAGTAATAATAATCTTCAAATATAGTTTTGTTATATATATATATATATATATATATATAAAAGAAAATATACAACCAACATCTATATTAAATAAATAAAAGGGAGGAAGACCTACTCAGTTTTCTCAAAATCTGTAAACGTAGAACTTTTGTGTGCTATTGGTATGATATCTAATGGAAAACGATCAAGATTGTAAGGGTCGTATTTTTATGTATAGGCATACCCTTCAACAAAAAGCACTTTATGTTTATTTGAGTCTTAGTTTCTAGTATATTCAAGAAGACTTCAATGGGATTAACAAGTTTAATGAACAAGTGGTATGATGGAAGACACAAGACTGATCAAGAAAAACTGCATCAGCATGAATTGATACCTGGCTTGATGTCTGTCAATCTATTGAGATTTAGTGAACCTTGATACCTTGCTTGATCTATCAAGCTTTGTTAAGTTATATTTTCGGCCCATGATGACTTGGCTTTCTAGGAATTCATGCACTAAGTTCCAGAGCATATAAAAGACATATTTTACATCTGTCAAGAAAAAGAGAGTGACACTTACTGGGACGTTTATGCATCTAGAGTTTTGTGTCAAGCTGCTTCCAATTCATCCAAGCATGAATTGAAGAACTCCGCAAAGTTACAACAATCAAAAAGGCTGTTGTGGAGTTAGTCACAAATCAGGAGATTCGTGCAAATGAGAAGTCTTCTACAAGATCAAGTTCAATTGGAGATTGAAGCTAAGACCAATGTTTTGAAATCCGTTCCGTTCCAGCTAGAATTACCAAAAAATTTCGTGCCAGCAACCAATCCAGCACAACCATACCCCTCGTTCCGTCTCGGTTTAAATACCAGACCATTCTAGATGAAACATGCCATTCCAGAGATTTTGATCAAAGCAGTGGCCCAGACAATTCCTACGTATGCCATGAGTTGTTTCAAGATTCCAGATAAACTTTATGATGAGATGACTACCCTTATGAGGAACTTTTGGTGGGAACAACAAAGAGATGAAAGGAAGATGGCTTGGATTAGTTGGGATAAACTCTGTACTCCTAAAGCTCAAGAGGGGTTGGGGTTTATATAGCTAAAACAATTTAATCTTGCTTTATTAACTAAATAGGGATGGAGATTATAACTGGGTGGTGACTCACTATTCTATCGAGTTTTTAAGGCGAAGTATTTCTCTAGGAGTGACTTTCTACAAGCTAGTTTAGGTGCAAATCCATCGTATGCGTGGCGAAGTATCATGGCGGGGCAGAATATTATCAAAAAGGGAATGAGATGGCAGGTAGGCAATGGTCAAAGCATTCAGATATGGATGGATAAATGGACCCTTAATCCCTCAACATACAAGATTGTATCTCCTTCCGCTGGTCTTCCTTTGGAGGCTCGGGTGTGTGAATTAATTGAGCCAACTCTTGGTACGTGGAAAACCGACCTGATTCAAAGCATTTTTCTCCCACATGAAGTTGATGATATTTGTAGTATCGCACTAAGCTCTAAGCTTCCTGAGGACAGGCAGGTCTGGGCTCCTACAAATAATGGTAAGTTCAGTGTTAGAAGCGCATACAGAGTGGCTGTGGAGCTTGCCTCTGAAGGCTCGGCTGGGGCTGCTTCTGGTGACAGTAGGATAAGGAGGTTTTGGAAACAGATATGGCAGCTTAACATCCCTCACAAGGTTCGCCATTTTGCATGGCGAGCTTGCCGAGACACACTTCCCACCAAAGAAAATTTAGTGCGTAGGAAAGTCTTGACTGAAGGATGCTACGAGCTGTGCAATTCGGGCCTGGAAAGTTCTAGTCATCTGTTCTGGGATTGTAACCGAGCATGTGAGGTTTGGGATAGCTTAAAGTTGTTCAGTATTCAGCCATCCATATGTTTCACTTCTTTCATGGATATGGTCTGGTATGGTGTGGTCGAAGCTGAATGGGATTCGGAGTTGATTGAAAAAGTAATCATGGTGGCGTGGTCTCTTTGGACGAACAGGAATGAACTGCGGAATGGAGGTGTGAGGAAAAGTGCTACAAGGATCGGGTTTGTTGCTTTAGAGTATCTGGCTAAATATCAGGAATGTGTTGCTGAGCCGGTGCAGCGAAGGGAAGTCCAGCCTGAGTTTTGGAAACCACCACCGAGAGGAATGTTCAAAATCAACGTTGACGGGGCTGTATTTGTTGATCAGAAAGTTGCAGGTGTGGGAGCTTTGATTCGGGATGAGGAAGGTAATGTTATTGGTGCCCTTAGCAAGAAGATTTCAGCCCCTCTCAAAGCAGTAGGAATCGAGGCGAAAGCAGTGGAGGTCGATCTGCAATTCACTAAAGATCTTAGTATACAAGATTTTATTCTTGAAGGTGACTCCCTTTTGGTGATCAATGCTCTGAAGGAACTCTCTCCGCCACCATCATCTGTGGCTACTATTATTTCTAGCTCTTTGTTGGTTTCTCAAGAGTTTAGACAGGTTGTTTTTTCATATGTCCGTAGGCAAGGCAATAGGCCAGCTCATTTATTAGCTAAATATGCTTCTGGCATAGACGATTTTTCAGTTTGGTAAGAAGAGGAGCCTTGTTTCCTTAACCAAGCTCTTATTCAAGATGTAACTTACTCTTCTTTGGTTTAATAAAGTTTTTAGTATTTCCTATAAAAAAAAAAAGTGTTGCAAGTTACAACTTAAGAACCAATTTCGAGCCCTTTCTCACTATGTGTTATGTTAAAAGAGATTGATCCCTGTTAATTAATTCAATTACTCAAGTTGATTAATTATTCAAATTATATGCAAATTACGTGGAGGCACAATCGAATCACCATATTAAATTAAATGTAGCGGGAAATAAATTTGACATGACGATTTGATCATGATGGGGAAAATCTTCGTAGACAAAAATCTCACCGAGTGAATTTCAAGTCACCACTCTCGAAGAATCCACTAATCAAGAAACAAACGGTTACAAGAATAATGAATCTTACCCCACTATCCTATCCCAAAATTCTAACCTATAGTTAAACATTTACTCCAATCTCCAATTGGATTTAATCTTGTAGAAGTCTTCTCCTTTGCATGAATCCCAGTACTTGACTAACTTCACAACAATCATTTTGGTTGTTATAGTTGATATGCAAAAGCTTCACACAAAAGCAACAATAAGATCTTCAATTGTTGGTGCTGGAGACTTTGCTTGGTATAAAACCCATAGGCGCACAAGAGTAGGTTCAAAAGGTGGAGGCTTGGGTTTCAATATGAAAACCTTATGAAGCATTAGGAAGCTCTAGGGTTTTCTGTCTCTACCACCTTATTTAAATAGAAGCTTAGTGGGCCTTTAAACGAGCTCTCCTATCAGGTTACACAAAATCATAAACAAATAGCCACTTATAATAAAACGTTGCTGTCTTCCGTAACTTGATAGATCGAGAGGTATATATTAAGTTTCAATAATTCTCGATAGATCGACAGGTATCGATGAGGTTTTAGAATGAGGCTGCATAGGATCAGGTTTTAGGATCGAGAGGTAATACGTTGCTGGCTATATCAAAAATCTCTATATCTCTCAATAGAATAGTCGCATAGAATGAAAACATCATCACATTCTTAATGCAATCAGCACCCAATTCATTTTTGTCTTTGTTCCTAAAGGGTTTTAGGATGAGGCTGCCCTTACTACTGTCCACACCATTAATCATATTCCCTCATCCATTACTCACAATAAATCATCGTTTGAACTTCTCCATGGTAGAGTCCCTGACTACTTCCCCCTTCATGTCTTTAGTGTGCTTGTTTCATTAACCTTCCTTGAACATTCTAAACTTGATTTCCAATGCTAGTTATATGTTACTTCCTGGGTTAATGGCTTTTCTCAAAAGGGTTATCTTTGCTATGACCCTATTGCCAGACGTACATATCTCCTGACATGAGAAATTTGGAAACACCAAACGTTCTCTAGTGTCTTGATCAGCTAGCCATTCTTTGTCATGTCTCTTATATTCACATATCCTTCTATTGCCCTTTTAACACAAGCCCTCAAATACTTCTGTCATGGAATAGTCTAATTCAACAGATGCTTCTACTTCGACCCCTCTTAATGCACGTTGGATCCTGCTCCATCACACTATTTTGAGTCTCCATTAGCCTTACATTTTCTTCACTCTAGTTAGGAAAGAGTTCCTCCATCTCATCTCATCTCATTGATTGCCATTTCTTCTTTGTCATTGCCACTTCATGAACCCCATACTTATTGCGAGGCTAGTATTGAAACCTTTTGGCAAAAAGTTATGTTTGATGAACTGATAGCAAGACTATTTCTATTTCTTTTGAGGTTAATTTGAAGCTCACTGCCTTTGATAGCTAACCTCTCTCGAATTCGACACTACTGCAAACTGGTTGGCAGCCTTACCTATTTCACTATTACTTGACCTATCATATTCTATGCTGTTTCACTTGATCAATCAATTTATGCTCACTCCCATATCTACTCATTATGCTATAGATCTTTGTAGTTTGCATTATATTAAGGGAACACACTTTCATGGACTGCAGTTTCTGAAGTAGGAGAATAACATTTAGAACATCTCTTTTGCAAATAATATGCTTGTAACCCAACTTTGTTACTTTTCCTAAAACAAATTAGGCCACCTTAGCTTCTACTTTTAGAGGGTCTTAGTCTAGTGTCAATTCTGCCCAGGCAAATAGTACTTTTTTTATATAATGATTTCTACCCATCACTACTGAGTGTGCTCTCTCCTCACTAACGGTTGTATCAAAGTTTACTTTCATAAAAGGGGGATGGGAGGGTCCCACACATTCCTTCTAAGTTTTTCTTCACTTGCACAATCCCAAGATAAAATATGGGAAGTATAAAAATAATTAATTTTTCTACTTAAAACCATAGGGCCAAGAACTTCATTCACTTTGCCTCGCAATGGGGTTTCTTGTCATTCATATTATGTCACAGCAAATGGGGGATAAAACACAAATCTAACCCAACAATTGTAAAATCTAATAGACCAGGGTAAGTGGGCCCATGCTCAGCAACTAATCAATTTATAATTTCTTTGTAATCAAATTCTTAAAACCCTAATTATTTTATTTTGAAAAAAATTCTTTTTGGGGGAAGGTAAGTTCTATTATGAAACCCCTATGGGACTCTAGGAATTTTTACATAATTAGTTTCATTTTGGGCTAGTCTTTGAAGCATTAAAAAATAAACATTTTCTGGTTGAAAATTGAAAGATTTAACTAAATACTAGTGCACACTCCATTATTGCACATAACCATATACACGTACACTTTGCACTGAAATAATGACTTCAAGTCACGATTTTAGTGCAAAGTGTGTGTGTGGTTGTGTACAACAACGGGTGTAAAATAAATATTGCTCAAGGTAATTTTTTTTTTTTTTTTTTTTTGAGAAATAAACACACACAGGGGGAGGTAATATAATGCATCATAATCATACGCATTGAATTTAGGCAGCACAGGAAAGAAGATTTTTGAGGGCATGACTTCTTCACTCCTCCGATGCTAAAATTAGGATGTAAAGCACAATTGATGGCCTGATTGCGGAATATGATGATACAAGAAGATTTAGGTTCTCTACACAATCATTTCGAAGAAGAAATGAAACAACAAAAGAAGAAAATACATGAACATTTAGTGAGTCCAAAAAAGATAACTGACAAAACCATTACCTGTTATGTGACTTGACATTGGGCAAAATTTTCACTTCGTGTCTTTGAAACAGTTCCAAAATAAGAAAGAATGGTACTACTACCAAAAAAACCTAGTTCTATTAATAAAAACTATTATCGTACAAAGTGTATCACAAATAAAACAGCAGAATTATTAACTGTACAAAAGACATTGCATTCAAGGAGGAAGCTGACCCAAAAGATCTATGTTTACTTCCTTCCTAGCCTCTTCTTTCTTTCCCTTTTCTTTTCCCCTCTTTACTATATGAAAATTTTCAATGGACCCTTCTTGGGTAAAAAATTTATAATCTATAATAATATACAAATCCTATGACCATGATTCACTTAAGAACTTCTTGATGTGGCTCAAAAGAATGACCATGTCTGAATGCAATTTTGTGAAGCTGATCATATCCTGCAAGTACCCCAGCCCCTGCCACACCAAGAAGCATATTTGCAGTGACTCCACGAAACAATGCTGCAAAACCCTCATGGTGAACGATCTCTCTAAAAGCATGCATGGCATTACGGTACTTTACAGGTTGTCCAGAGGTCATCATCATTCTCCGTCTCACTGTGTCGAAGGGGTAGGCACAGACGCCAGAGACTGTTGTGACGCTCCAACCCAGTAGGAAACTAGCAAAGAAATTTCCCTGCAGAAAGGTAGATGGTTTACTCTGGAGGATTAAAAACAAAGTCTAAAAACGGGCAGCAATTCTTTATTTTGAATAGCATGAAAGAACTTGAAATAGTTTTGTAAAGCACAATGTCATTCATGTGATTTCAACAGAACATAGAAGGATCAAGGATCAGATAAATTTGGAAATGAAAATAATCATGAAATAATTTTGTGAAAAGTTATCAACTTCCCTTATATCAGCTGTTCAAATTCATTGGACCGATTGACTATCTCCTACGTGGGGACCATGAGTTATTGTTATCACAACAATAGCCAACCATTTGAATGTCAGTTAACTTTGTCAAGAATCATGTTTCCAGAATACAGTTAGCAGTCAAGATGCTAATTCACTCACTCTCGAGTAGATTCTCAAGCACATGGTTTTTTATTTTTATTTTATAAGATAATTTATTAGAAGTAGTGTCCTCAAAGAATTACAAGAGGACACTCACATGATCCAAAAAAATCAACAATGGAGATAAATAACATCCCCCCCCCGCGCCCAGAGTAGTCAAGGATCATGCTTCCAGAATACAGTTAGAGGTCAAGATGCTAATTCACTCGCTCTTAAATAGATTCTCAGCCACAGGATTTTCTTTTTATAAGATAATTTATTAGAAGAAAGTAGTCTCCTCAAAGAATTACAAGCAGACACATATGATCCGAAAAACTAACAATGAAGCCATGTGACTTCCCCTTCACTGGGGCTGCGATCATAGTACTATATTCAAACAAAGATCTCAAAATTATTTTTAAATATAGAGGCTTACCTCAAAAGGCCCAACCAAAACAATTGGCTTCATCGTATCATAGATCCCAAAATACATGCCTCTATACAGAGTAATTCCCATGATTGAAGCCCCAAAACCCCGGTACAGGCCAATAATTCCATCGCTTGACAAGGTTTTTCTGTATACATCTATTATCCCTTTAAACTGGCGTTGACCATTAACTTGGCACTGCCTTCCATCAGTGCCTAGACGAGTACGTGCATAATCCAAATGGTATAGAAACAATGAAGTAGTTGCTCCAGCAGCACTTCCTGAAGCCACATTACCAGCAAACCACTTTATGTATCCATCCTTCTCTCTTGAGCGTCCAAAAATGCTTTTGAAGTAACCTTTGAATGCAAAGTTGAAAGCCTATGGACAATTTAACATCTGCTTGGTGAAAACATTTGACAGGATTGTAATTTGCAGATAAATTTTATTAATAATTTTTAAAATGTACTGTCAAATGGCATTAAGCATGCAAACAAAAGTGCAACTTTCAAATGATATAGCAGAAAAACAATCCTTTTTGTATACAGCTTTGAATATCCTTTTCTAACAAGAATTTTGCATATATATGGTAAGGTTTTTGCAATCTAATAAGCATAGGCCTTGCATGGATACAATTTTTTTTTTGATAAGTAACAAAAATTTTATTAAAAAACAAAAAATAGCCAACCCGAGTACATTGGGAATGTACTGTGGGGGCACAAAACAAGAACCAAGATTACAACGATCAAGTAAAACAGGAAGGGAAGAACAAGAAGAATGACAAAAGACCACACTCCAATCAAGGAGAGTGTAAAAAAAAAAGACTTAATCTCTAACATAGAGCGTTCACATTCCTCAAAGCTTCTAGCATTTCTTTCGTGCCAAATACACCATACCAAGCAATGAGGCACAACTCTCCACAAATCTATGTTTCTATGTCATCCAAACATACCCTACCAAGACTCAAACAACTCAATAACCTTGTGAGGCATAACCCAATGAAGCAGAAATTTACTATCTGCTCATTATTGATTCTCTATGCTAGAAATTTACAAAATTGGACATCAATATCCTAGGAAGCACAGACATAGACACGAGTATGACACGACAACATGAGAAATTTTTGAGAAGTTTTAACATAATAGAGTTACCCTTAATGAAGTGTCCATGCTTCCTAGTCAATATCACATTTTAAATAATTATGTAGTTAAGTAATGCAACACCTTCAAGTGATTAGGTAGGAAAATAGCTGAAGTTCTTTATGATAGAGAGTAAAAAGCCATTTCTAACAAGCCATCCCAAGCACCCAATATAAGTTTCTACAGAAAAGCTGGTCTGAAGTAGGACTTAACTGATCTTTTCAAGAATAATAAAATTGAAGATTTGTGCATATTCCTAAAGAGATTACCAGCACATAACCCCAAGGAGAGGGAAAATAACAGGAAATTCATTTTATACTCTGAACTGAAATTTGAAACACTATTATTAACAAATCTAAGCCAGGATTATATACGAATTAATAATATAAACGCCAAATGTAAGCTCCACAGAATGGGAAACAAAGAATGCAAACAGTTCATGAAATAAAGAATTCAGCATGTTAATAAATCTCGTGGACAGTTTTCAACATCCTTTTGCAGAAATTATATTTACAAATTCCAATTTTTGAATTACTTGTCTTTGTGAAAAGGGCAAAACTAATCACATAAAAAAAAAAAAAAAAAAAAAAACCACTTTAGACAACAATGTCAGGATCAGCTCTATTCTAAGAATAATTGTAAAAACAAGCTCACAAACAAAAAGAGTAACCATAAGACTCTCACATTACAGGGAGCAATACTATAAATTTATCCATAATAAAAATACACATAAAACCATACTGTTAAAAATAAAAATATCCAGCCCAAAATCTTAAAGGGCAAACAAGATGTTGAGAGGAAAAGAAAAATACCTGAGTAGGGAAATATCGTATGACATTTGCCTGGTTGCCTCTCCAGAAAGACAACAGGCCTTCCTCTCTCAAGACCCTTTTAAAGCAATCACCAACACCCATATAAGGTCTCGTGAGCTGTCCTCTCTTTATCATCTCTCCTTGATTTTGTAACAAAAGTTTCACTCTTTCCATTGGTGCAGCTGCACTCTTTGATATCACTGCCGCTACGCCTCCCAATACAAAATCTAGAGAAAATTTCTCAGATTGTGTCTTCATTCCTGTTATCTCTCAATTTGTCTCTTTAGCTCTGCAGCAGTAAACCAAAAGAGGGGGGAAAGCAAGTACAAGAATTACTGGAAATGATAATTACTAAAAGATGAAGGTTTTGAGAATCTGACATAACAATGTAAGCTAGTGAAAGAAGAACAATAATTGCTAGGGTATAAATTATGTACATAGTTAATGTTGTGTATGTGGGTATTCGTGTACTTTTGTTAACACTATTCAAAACGCTAAGCAGATCCTTTCTCCCACAATAAAACCAAACTTTGCCAAGCTCACATTTTTCTGTTACAAAGGTATAGACTACTATTAGATTCTCATTTCAGATTTATGCATTGAATTCTCCCACTTGCAAAGAATCAATCATGGTAGCTTAACCAGATCACATAATATGTACCTCCTCAAGGTTTTTATCTAATATTGTGGGAGTCAATATGAAGACATCACCAGAATTTTATATAAAGTGCCTCCAACACGATTTTTGAACTTAAGAAAGCTTCATCTACTCTTAAACATGGGACGCTCTCACTTGCAAAGAATCAATCACGGTAGCTTAACCGGATGGTGTAAATTGTAGTTCCTCAAGAATTTCCTCTAAAATTGATGGAGTCAATATGAAGACATCACCAGAGTTTTATCTAAAGTGCTTCCAAGTTCCAACATGATTTTTAAACTTAAAAAAGCTCCATGTACTCTTCAAGAATCAACTTAAGCGTGGTTAAACCTTAAAGGCTTGTTGGTTCTATAAGAAAGGTCAACATGAACATAGTCAGGCTTATCATGTTCTCTCCCTTAAGCTTGCTAGATTGTACTTTATAGCTCTTATTGATATGTGAACGATGTCATGGTTACTGGTAATAGTTCGACAATGATTCAAGAGTTAGAGAATTATTATGTCAAAGAATTTAAAGTAAAGGACTTCTTCTTCATGTGCTAGGTAAATACTTTCACTCCCAAGGGGATTCGAAACCCCATCCTCACCCACCACCCCATGCTTATGGGGCTAAAAGTGCCATTTAGCCCAAAGGCCATTGGCAAAGGACTTCTATCATCTTAGTATAACCTGCGGATTGAGGAAGTTAATTAAAAGAAGAATCTTTTAATCACTGAATAATTTCCTGTTGGATCTTCTAAAACCTACTTGGCATTACCCAATGCACCACAAACAAATAAAACAGGAACAATCAAGACTCTCATGCAAAGATATGCTAAAAATTATGCCAGTATGTTACATATACAACTAGTACTATAGATCATAAACTTTCCACTTAAAAAAATGTCTACCATCCTTAAATTATATCTTACAGCTACCCATTATAAGAAGATGCATTGAGTAAGAGTAACAAAAAAACATTCCTCATAATTAGAAGCACTTCCAGTCTGCAGCCCATTAGAATCACATACAAGATTATTACTGAAGCATAACATTTTTTTTTTCTCTCCAGTCAACACATAATCGAATTTCCTATGAAATTAATCTGACATGACCCTTCAATCAACACTAATAATATCCCAATCACAACAACATCTTAGAACCGTAGGACTTAGATTAAATCTCCGCACTAACCACCTCAAATAATCCTCTTTATCAAAAAATTGTCAGAAAAGATAGAAACCCTCCTTCAGGAAAGCAACATTCTTACACCAATATTCTTCTAAAATCCCACTTCAAAGAGCCCCTTCTGTGAAATCATCAACCAATTCAAAACGAAACCTTCCATTAACAACAAAATTTCAAAACCATACCAGTCTCTACAAATAAATTCAATGCAGAGAATCTCTATGCTAATCTCATTCATTCATCAGTGGCATTGTCTAGTCTCCTTTATAAGAAGAACAAGTTCAAATTCTCCATCCCCGACTTGTGATAACAAATTTTTTTTTTTATGGAACTTGTGATAACAATTGAATTATCACAAAAATTAAATTAGTTAATCTAAAAAAAATGGAAACAAAAAACGAAATGTTTGTATCACACCTACTTTACATCTAATGGCACCTAATTTACATTCACATATAGCTATGAGCTATCCAAAAATATCCATTCCATTATCCTAATTGAACACTCCTAGTCATGTCAAACCCCAGAACCAACACTCTCTAGTTTCTATCACTAGCCCAAATGCCCAATTTAGCAAAGAAAACATATAATCAAAATAGCAAGTTCAACCTCTCAGCTTAATGCTACCTAACAAGTTCACAAGTTTTAGGCTTGAGAACTTTAGCTCCAAAACTTTTGGGCCTGAGAATGAGAATTTTATTTTTCTATAATTGGTAAATGTGACTGAACAAGGCTGACACACAGCCAATCCCAACTCATCCCCAAGAAATTCAAAAGGATAAGAAGAAGCCAAAAAAAAAGGACATATATCTCCAACACTCAGTTAATGTTATGGTTTTTAAGGTTGTCGGGTCCCTAAACATTGGAAAATCCAAAGAGTACAAAAACTAGACTTTCATCTATAAATCCAAGATATTCTCAGCAACCAAACGGGCATGACATCAAATGTTGAAACAATGAAATATATAATATTAAAGAGAGAGAGAGAGAGAGAGAGGAACCTGGAAAATGTTTGAGAGATAGGAAAATGGCGAAGTGGGTGAGGCTTGGCTGGTTGGGGTTATTGAGATAAATGCGATGTTTATTAGTGGGACTCTCCTCTCGCGGCTCACAAATCACACCTCACCCGACCCGACACTAATGTATTGTATGGAGTGGACGAGGATTGGAATATTCACACCAAAAGTGGATTCCAAAATTTTTAGTTGTCATGTCATATTGTCACGTTTCATTGTTTTTGTTTGTGCGATTGTGCTACATCAATCATTTTTTTAGCGGTAGGAATTTGTAATTTGGAATTTGGATAAGGAAACAACTTTCAAGAATCGGAATAGATTTATTATCGTAGAAAAAGTTAAAAGGAATCGGAATAGATTCTTACTATAGGAAAAGTTAAAGAGAATGTATTGATTTAGAAAATTATTTTTAATTTTTTATGAAAAAAGAAAGAAAAAAAGTAATTAATTTTTTTTGACAATTTTTTATATATTTTTTTTTATAAAAGTTGTATCAAAACTTTTCTAAAATTGTCAATTAATAAATACTTTAAGTGTACGGTAACAAAACCCTATTATTATTATGGGCTTCTATGGTTCAACTTTGTGGGGGTGGGTAATATAAGCATGGATTAGATTTGTAATGATATGAACACAATAATTTTACAACAAAACTTAGATGACAAGCTGTTATTAGTTCTCACGTGGGCCCATTACTAACACTTTTTTATCTACCATTAAGGGCATCCACATTGGTGGTGCTAAATAGTTATATTGCTATTTTTAGCACCACCAAATACCAAAATGTGCCCTACTACTTTTAGTTGTGCACTGTAGCTGAAAGGTAAAAAAAAATATATAAAAAAAAATTGTGCATTCACGCTATTTTTGATTATTTTACTCATTTTTATTCTTTTTTTTTATTCTTATTTCTCTTCTTCTGTGTTCACACTGCTATTGTTTGTGCGTTCACACTTCTCTTACTCATTTATTTATTTATTTATTTTTATATATAACATTCACACTGCTATATATTGTTTGTGCGTTCACACTGCTATTGTTCTTTTATTCTTATATTATTTTATTGTGATGTTTATATTATTTTATTGTGTTGAAAGCTAAAATAGATCTACTGATACTTAATGTTTTGTAAAGTGAGTAGATAAAATAGATAAAGTAACTTTTTGTGATGCCAAATAGCTAAAAAAATAGCTCCACCAATATGGATGCACTAATAACATGCCACCGAGCTTTGTTATAAAATTGTTGTACTTGTAACTTTATTTTATTTGGATCTAGGCCAAATGTGTATTAGCATCACATTTACTCTTTTGTTATTGGAACTAATAAAGTGCAATCCAGACTTATCTTCTACATTGTTTGGTGGGAGGGGAAAAATACATAGGCCCATTGTACATGGGTCATTGTGAAAGCTCACTCAACCCAAGACTAGCCCAAATGAGCTTGACAAAAGTAGGGATGATAATGGGGTAAGGTGGGGCCAAAGGATGGGGTTTTCGCGCTTATCTCACATGGTTTTGTTTTGCCTCATTCCCGTCCCTTCCCACAATTATTACAATTTTTTTTTAATAAAACCTATTTATTAATAAAAATATACTTGAAATTACAACTAAAATTTTCCCATCAAATCAAACTAATTTTTAGTAAAAACTGAATAATATTATCCAAGTGTTTAACAAGATAATATCATAATAAAAACGAAAATATCATAGTAGAACACATAACAAAATAATCCAAACTCCTAATACATAACAAAATTGGTACCTTATTTTCAACCTTATTAGAGAGAAAAGAGAGGCAGAGAGCCATATTAGGTAGAATAAAATAAACTAATATTGATATGTTTGTTTAAATAGTAGGTTTTTATAGTATGAAAAACTTACAATTATAACCCTTATCAACACGAGGCAAGATGAGGATGGGGTGGGGCGGTGTGGGTTTAAAAAGTCTAAACTCATCACCGCCCCTCCCCGTGGTGCGAGGCTAAAATCTCGCCCTACCACCTTTGCGGGACGAGGAACACCTATGCAAGGCAAAGCGGTGCAGGGCAGGGAACACCTGTGGAGGAGAAGTATCTCTCAAGGTCTATACAACGACCATAAAAAGTCTACCTTAGGCTAACTCTCACCAATAAGACTTGAGACTCATGGTTGAAACCCCCTCCCCTCACCCCACCTCAAAGGAGCATTTATGAGAGGTCACCTCCCCATCACATCCGCATTTATTGCCTTTCACCAATTGCCATCCTTTTATATTAAATGCAACAAGATAGAGACTACCATTTTACAGCATTAGGGAATACATTAAGAGCATGTCTCCTTAATCGACTTGAGAGGATGGAATGTTGTCAAGACCTCTCCCACTTTATAAGGAATTGATGACCAATTCCATTGTTTTGAAACCCAGACCAAATTGCCCCGTCCAATTATGTCAATTGGGAACTTGCTCAAGGGTTGGTTTAAAGCACCAAGAACCAAAATTACTCTAAAAGTCCATGAACTGTTCAAACCGTAGTTGAATTGGTTGATTTCTAGAACCGGATAGGATTCGAATACAGTTTAGACCATGCTCATTATTTATAAAAATGAGTTAAAGTTTCAAACGGTAGGATTAGAACTTGTGTGCGAGGCTTCTGATGCTCCAAAGTGAAAACAAATTGGTTTTAGGCTGCGTTTGTTTCGGCTGTAAAGGAAATTGAGAAAATATTTTACACCCTTGAGGGTGTTTGGGTACACATGAAAATACGGTCAAACTGAAAATAAATTTCCCCCCATTTTCCCAGATAAAGAGAGGAGAAGAGGGGATAAGAGAAGGTTTACCGTGCCACTGTTAGGTGGTAGCGAAAGAGGAAGATTGTTGAGCAATAGCGAACTTATCTGTATCTATTGACCATATTTACTACGTATGTCAAGCAGTAGCAAGATAGGAGGAAGGTTGTATATGCGCTTGACTAGATCTATTCGGTCAAGAAGAGAGTAAAGAAAGAGAACATTAAATTTTTTTTTTTTAAGTGATATTTGTGTGTACGATCAAAAGGTTATAAAAAAATATAAAAAGAGGATGAGATCCAAGATAGAGAAGTGGAGAACTGATCAGATATTTTGTTAAAGAAAAAAATAATATGTTAGGTACAGTTAAAGAGAAAATAATAAGAAAGAGAGAAGAATTATTAAAAATAGTAATAAAAAGAAGCATTAATCTAGGAAAAAATCAAACAAATAAGACTGGCACATCATTTATAAATTTTTTTATGTTATTCTTTTCTTAAATTTTTTTAATGTCATACATACATACATACATACATACATATATATATATATATATCTGGTGCGTAATCCGGAAACGGTGCACCGGTGCATACCAATACCAAAATATTTCATTCCAGTAGCCAAACCAGAACGGAATTCAAAACTTTGGCTGAGATTGGTATAGCTCAGTAGGTTATCAACTGTAAGTAGGTACTTCAGGATAAACATGTAGGATAAGATTCTTTATACTTGTAACTGTTTTTTTCTTTTTAGTGGATTCTTCAAGAGCGGTGACTTGAAATTAATTTGGTGGAGTTTTGCCTGCAAGGGTTTTCCCTATCATGATCAAATCGTCATGTTAAAATTATTTTCCACTGCACTTAATTTAGTTTGGTGGTTTGATTGTGCCTTAATCTGATTTGCATGTAATTTGACTAATTAATCAACTTGGTAATTGGATTAATTCACTAGGGTCAATCTATAACAAAAAAAAAAAAAACGAAAGTGCAAACCACACCCCTAAAGTTTAGGAGTCTTTGGAATTTACATCTTGAAGTTTTAAAATTTAAATTTTACTCCTTGAAGTTATACTTTATTTGTATCAAAAGCACATTCGTCCAAAATTTCCATTAAATGTCACATAAGCTTGACAGAAGCATTTAAATTGTCCAATAAAATTATGCAACACAATTTTTGTACCCAAAAAAAAAAATTTAATTTTAAAGTTTTTTTATGCTACAACAATGATGTGGCATGATGATATTGTTAAGGTGTAAATACAGTTGTTAAAATTCTATTTCAGCCTCCAGCGGTGAGTTTAGTTAATTATATAAATAACAGACTCTTAATTTATACATTGTTTAATTTTCAAGAATGGTACATTGTTTAATTAATTCTATTAAAAAATCTCTAAAAATAAAAAATTTCAATGCCGAAATTTTTTCAGCCTGTAGTCTCTTTTTAAAAAGGACGACAAGCTAATAAAGAAACGGTGTATAATTAATTATATTGAAGTAACACCTAAACATAATACTTCTTGCAATTATAATTTCCCTTTCGAGCTAAAGATAGAAAAAGGAATAAGATGCCTCATCTTTTTTAAGTCTTGCAACATTTAACCTTTTTTTTTTTAAATACTAAGTATTTTTAACACACGCACAAAAAAAGGGGAGAAAGTCTTAACGAAACTGACAGTGGTATATATCTAAAATGGCCTAACTCTTGAATACACAGTACAGGCTTTAAACCTTTTTAACTCACACTCATTTTTCAAAATATTTTTAACACACACACATACGGGGAGAGAAGAGAATGTTTTAAAGAAAATGATAATGGTGTATATCCAAAAAAATAAACACATGACAAGTTGTAATTTGTGAAACATAAAGTGGAACACAAAATGTGATATAGAGGATTTGTATTCGAAAAACTCTTAACTATAAATATAGGAGCAAGAGAGAAAGCAAGTAAGGAAGAGCAGTATTGCATGCTATGGGGGAATCAAAAATGGTTCGAATTTGTATGATCACCCTCTTCCTTCTGGCTGCGCAGCGTCAATAATGGTCATTCACTCATGTTTCTAGTGACACAGTTAGAAAGGTGAATATATATATATATTTATATATATATATTTATATAATAATTTATATGAGCTGTTATTAAGTATATTATTTGAATTTTATGATTTCCTTCAATTCATATAATGGAATTCATTCGCTAATCAGAAATTTATTTTTCATTAATACATAGGCGTACATTGTGTAGATGGGAGAGTTACTGCAGTCAAAAACCTCTGCTACTGATCTTCATCACAGCTAGAGTAAGTTAGGTTATGTTTGGATACTGCTTATTGCTGAAAACTAAAAAAAAAAAACTGAAAACACTGTAGCAAAATAATTTTTAAATTTGTGAATAGTGCCGTAAGACCCGGTTTTAAAGTTTTTTTTGCTGAAAAAAGTACTTGCGGATCCCGTGAACAGTGCACGGGACCCGCAGTTTTTCAGCAAAACACAAGAACGCACATTTTCCGTGCGTTCCAAATGCACACTTAGAATGTTGGATGACAATATTTAATTAAAACAATACCAATTTTTCCTTTTTTTTCTTACATAGAATTGTTTCTTGTTTTTATTTGTGGTAATTTATACATGGAAAAGTTCGTGTATAAATTTGTAAATGAGAGATATAGAGAAAAGAGAAGGGAAAAAAGAGAAAACATTAGAGTTTTCATGATTGGGCCTAACGACCTACATCTATAGAACAAGAGGCTACATTAATTTCTCATACACCTTTCAAGATAGTTCATTGTCTCAATCTCATGATTTTGTCTAGCAAACAATCCCTTGATTTGTTGACCAATCTCAAAAAAAAATTTTAGGCAATCAATGTCTTAATTTGGTCTTCCCTTTCATGGAGGGTAAATTATACTTTCCAACAGTTCAACTTCATGTGTAACAAATTGGGTAAGGTTTAATACATCCATGGCCCAAAGATTTGGTGGTAGTAGGGGAGAGTTCCATTGTTAGGAACTTATCCATATGTATAGCATTAGGCTTTTCAATGCATATAAACTTAGGTTTTAGGGTATAATCCATATATGATATGACATAACAGCTAGCATGCAACAAAAGTGTAATATTTGGGAAGACAATTAAACCATCGAGTGCTGTTGTTTTTCAGTGCTAGTATTGCCCAACAGTCCAAAATACATAGCTACACGAAGAGTTTTAATGCATTTGCGGCAAACCTATTGCCAGATGAAGTTCAAAAACTACGAGGTGCACTCTAAAAACATCATGTTACATAACATTTATTTCTTTCTTTTTTCTTTTTCTTTTTCTCTTGGGGTGGTTGTCTTATGTAATTTATATACACATGCATCCTTTGCAAAGAACGAAAATGTGGTGTCGGTATTTCCTAGCAGAATGCGAAAAGTTCATACAACAAGATTATGGGATTTCTTAAGAATGCCTCAATCAGTAAAGAGAAATTATCAAATTGAAAGTAATATTATTGTTGGAGTATTAGATACAAGTAATAAATTAAGACTTCTCAAAAAGCTTTGACTTTAACCTTATTACATGGGGCAGTTTTGATAACTTTCTTAATCTTTCCTTTTTCCTCCCCTTATTTTTTAGGAATTTATATGGATGCCCTCAGTTTTGATGACAAAGGATTTGGACCTCCTCCATCAAAATGGAAGGGTTCTTGCCAAGTAGGAGTCAACTTCACTGGCTGCAACAAGTAAACAATCTCAATTTCTCTCCTCCATTGTGACCAAACCACAAAACGTTTCGTCTAGTAACACAAAATTTGAAGTTATTAACTTTTTTTCACAATAGTTAATATGGTGGTGCACATTAAAAATTGTGACCAAACTACAAAACATTATGTCTAGTAACACAAAATTTAAATTTATTAACTTTTTTCACAATAGTTAATATGGTAGTCAGAGGCGGAGCTAGGGGGCCATGGCCCCCTAACTTTTCGAAAAATCCATTTATAGCAGTACCAAATTGATGAACTTTAGGTATGTTACATGTAAATTAACTTCCTGGCCCCCCTAGAATCTTAAAATTAAGGAAAACCCCAATAAAAAATAAAAAATAAAAAATCAATTAATTCAAAGAACCCAAAAATAATAGCATTGACCCATTCTTTGGACTAATAACTCCTCCGATTTTTCTTTTTTTGGGGATAAAAAGCCCCTTCAAATCCAAACACCAAAAAAGCTATAACAATTTCCCAAATCAGCATTGCTCAAAGAAAAAACCAAATCAGCAATATAAGGGGGGAAAAAGTTCCCTTGTAAATCAGACCCTCCAAATACAAAAAGAGAAAATATCTCTAATATATATGATATATCCATCGTTAAATTGAAAGAAAAACAAATCTAAATATAAAGACAATTTCCTTATGCCACCGTAGTCTCCCTTTCAACAGCTCCGCTTCAATCTAACATCCAATCAACTTCCGGCGCCCCCAAACCGGTGGCAGTGGGTATATGTATATCTCTCTTTGTTCTTTTTTTTTTTTTTTCTTTGCTGAGATCTTTCTCTATTTTGAATCTTTGATAAAAAGTCTCTCCTCTCTCTTTTTGGTAAAGTAGTGCTTGCTTACCTTTACTTCAGTATATTAATGCCACATTGTGCACCACACACAGTAAGGGTCCATTTGGATAGAACTTATTTTGCTGAAACTGAAAACTGAAAATACTATAGCAAAATAATTTTTAAATGTGTGAATAGTGCCGTGAGACCCATTTTTAATGAAAAAGTAGCTAAAAATTGAAGTTTGTAGGACCCATGAACAGTGTACAGGTGCACTGTTCACAGGAGAATAGTCAAAAGTTGCGGCTACTGTTCATAAACAGTGCATGAACAATAGCCGTAACTGCTCAAGTCCCACTGAAACGCGGCTTGAAAAAAAAAAAAAAAAAAAACAAAAGTGTAAAACGCAAACGCAAAACTCAAAATGTGTATCCAAACCCTGCCTAAGAGGCCACTTCGTACACCACAGGTCTACAAAAAGAGATAAGTTGTTGTTTATTAATATTTCTTTACTTCGTGTACCAT
Source organism: Notholithocarpus densiflorus (assembly GCA_030021035.2). Classification (NCBI taxonomy): domain Eukaryota; kingdom Viridiplantae; phylum Streptophyta; class Magnoliopsida; order Fagales; family Fagaceae; genus Notholithocarpus; species Notholithocarpus densiflorus. Next base: position 841,311 of record JARYZH020000086.1, on the reverse strand, counting down.
AGTATTTTATGCTTTTGTTTGATTGAATATTATACACTTCTTTATGTGAAAAAAGTTTACTATATATTGTATAACTAGTTTATAAATTTTAATATTCATGGTTTTTAAAGTGTGAGTAATTTAATGGAGACATTATATATGTTTTAAGAAAAAAAGTGTTCAAAGTTTAAAGCTTATTGCTCAATCATCTATTCAAAATACTAAAACTTCATATGTTAAACCCCTATAAAGACTCATAGATGTGAACGGTGAACCTTAAGAAATAAACATTGCTTTCTTCAAACATGATCCTAATTACGGCCACCAATATCGGTATGAGTTTTTTCAAAAAAATAGACTACTAAATGTATGATACAATTTTATTGAGTTAATACTTTTTTATTTAAGACTTTTGTTGTACATTGTTTGGCCCCTCTGAAAAAAAATTTATGGCTCCGCCACTAATGGTGGTGCACATTAAAAATTATATCAAGTGAATCCAAATAAAATTAATATTATGATAGTCATAATAGATCATATCAAAAATTCTAATAAATAAATAAAAATGTTGATTTTTTAGCATTACTCAAGTTGGAAATGAATTTTAAAGTTATACTTCTTTACATGCAAGGATCTCTCATTAATTTCAAAACAATTCACCCTTTTATGCAGCAAGGTAAATGGTGCAAGGTTCTTCCACGACAACCCCTCCACTCTCCCATCAATTGAATCTCCAGTAGACGAGAAAGGCCATGGCAGTCACACTTCATCCATTGCAGCAGGTGTCTCCATAGCAGGCGCGAACTTGTATGGTTTAGCCGAAGACACAGCCCGAGGTGGAGTTCCATCAGCACGCATTGCAATGTACAAGGTGTGTTGGCTCGAAGGTTGCAGTGATGTTGACCTTCTGGCTGGAATGGACGATGCCATTAATGATGGAGTTGACTTGATATCAATATCTATCGGAGGGCCTGCGAGTAGCTACTTCGACGATGCTACGAGTAGCTACTTGGACGATCCCATTGCGATCGGTGCCTTTCATGCAATGATGAAGGGAATTTTGACAACATGTTCAGCAGGGAATGACGGCCCATATGCGTCTTCTGTGGTGAACGCAGCTCCTTGGATAATGACTGTTGGTGCTTCTGCCATGGATAGGCAGTTTAGTACTATGGTTAAATTTGGAAATGGCGTGGAAATTGCTGTAAGTCGATTCTTTCTATTTGGGTCCATTTACAAAGTTTCGCTACCCTTAAAATTTTAAATGATATAGCACTAAATTTATAATATTTAATCTGAACCACAAAATGAAAAAATTTCGAATCAACATGATCTTAAAAACAACTTTTGTCTCATGAATTATGATGGGGATGATCCTTGTACATTTCACTTGATATCAAAGGGAATCATACATTTACTGGTGCATTGAATAACAGGGACTTTCCATCAACACATTTTCGCCAAAAAGCCGGATTTACCCTCTAACCAGCGCCGGAAATGCTGCCAATGGTAGTTTAACGCCAGATACAGATCCCTGGTAATTAGAAAACATTTTCTATTTCATGATTTATACTGTAATTGAAGATCACCTAACCTAATATACATTCAGACTGTTGATATTAGTAGCACTAATCAATTAAAGCATTGTGCAGGACGTGTGATTTTGGGACTTTGGATGAGAAAAAGGTCAGGGGAAAGATTGTGCTATGCAAAGAAGGAGCAAGTCCAGGTTACCTTTAGAGTGTTGGTGTGGTCGGGATGATTATAACTCTCCAAGAGAAAGTAGATACGGGCTTTTCATTTACACTCCCTGCTGTCTATGTTGATGCTAATGCTGGTGACAAAATTATTACATATATCAACTCAACCAGGTGAGTATGAGGAATCAAATTTGTTATATAAAATGCCCCCCATAATGGCCTGAGAAAGTTGTTATTAGATTTTTCTTTTTCTTTTAAAAATGTTCTGACCAATGTATATTCTAGGCTCATACTAAAATAGAGTTAGACTAACTTTAAGTCCTATATATGCCTTAATTAGGATTCACTGAACATAATTCTAAATACTGAATGTATAACAGCAAAGGGTTTTTTTTTTTTTTTTTTTTTCTAACCACTTTAGTTCTGTTTATTCTTATTCTACCTCTTTTTGTTTTCTCATTGATATTTTAACATTCTTTACCAATTTTTTTTTATTGGTAAAACTTTCAGAAATCCTCAAGCTGTCATATACAAGTCCAAAACAACACGCAATGCCACTGCACCCTTTGTGGCTTCCTTTTCATCCCGAGGTCCAGCCAATGTCTCTCCCACCATACTTAAGATAACCATTTGCAATGATTATTGTTCTAGGCATAAATTTGTGTACTTTGTTGTTAGCGTATGTACAAGTATGTGGGTTTTAAATTATGTTTCATTTGCAGCCAGATATTGTGGCACCTGGGGTAGATATACTAGCTGGTTACTCTAAACTTATATCAATGATTGGGAGTCCTGATGACAACCGGGTTAATGTCTATAATATAATATCTGGAACATCAATAGCTTGCCCTCATGTGACTGGTGCTACTGCCTATGTCAAAACATTCCACCCTGATTGGTCTCCTGCTGCAATCAAATCAGCCCTAATGACAACCGATTAGTCCCCTGAAATTCTCTCACTTTCACTCATTCTTTATAAAAGATTAGTGTCATTTTGCAAGAACCACCACTTGATGGTGTCAATTAGAGATTGTTATTGTTTATTTCAAATTCTGAATGGCATTCACATTGCTTAATGTTTCCCAGCAATGTGGTTATCATGCCAATTAGTTTAGAATAATATTACACAGGTAAACGTGTATCCAGTGTCACAAGATAATCTGTATACTATTTGCTCCAAAAATAAAATCTTAACTAGGAAACATACTTTCTCCATGACTCGTGAAATGGAGAATACCATTTTCTAATAAGAATTGTATAATATTTAATTCATGAGTGATGCTAAAGATACTACAAATTTCATTGCATAATCCTTATAAATAGGTGTCACAATTCATGAAAAAAGCAATTTAGATAATTATCTATTAGTTACTCCAATGAAATTTATATTATCACCTTAGCTTTTGTAAACCTCTAGTAGTAAAACTTGTAATAAGTGTAGCATTTGTCTTCCTTCTAGATATATACATTCAAAGATATCATCTCATATTTCCCTAAAATAACTTTAATATGAAAAATTAGGCTTTCCTGGGTGTTTTATAATTTTTCTTCTTGATTGATTATCAGCATATGAATTGAAAGTCAAGGATGACCAAGCTGAGTTAGCCTATGGTGCCGGCCATATTGACCCAATTAGAGCACTGCAGCCTGGTTTGATCTATAACTTGTCAAAGTCTGACTACGCCCGCTTCCTATGTAATGAGGGTTATACCGGGATAGCTATAAGTTTATTCACTAATGAGAACACCATTTGCTCAAGTCTCCCTAACATTGGAGGACAAGATGCCCTAAATTACCCATCCATGTCTCTACAGCTTAATAACCCTAACTCTAGTATATCAACCATGTTTCATAGGAAAGTTACAAATGTGGGATCAGAAAAGGCTATATACAAGGCAATTGTCAAGGCGCCAGCGAATCTCAAGGTCACAGTTGTTCCTAAACAACTAGCTTTTAGTCACTTGCACGAGGAAAAATCTTTAATGGTTGTGATAAAGGGGCCACCATTGAACAATATTACCAGTTTATCAGCATCATTGGAATGGAGTGACACTAAACACAAAGTTAAGAGCCCCATTTTCGTTTATCTAACACAAAAGATGTAAGTCAAATTTTTAGGCCTATTGTGTAATATTGCAGGTGTTCTGCCTTTTTTTCTTCTTTTGTTTTCCCCCTTTACTTGTTTAGGTTTTTCATATTTTACCTTCTAGCCAAAAGATTGAAACAAGTGAAGTTTTGTTTCTTACATATAGAGCTTGGCGAACATTTTGTAACAAGTGAGGATCTCTAAGAATATAACACAATTTTTTTTCTCAGAAAGTTTAGTTAATTTCTAATTTGCACACTACAATTTAGAGTTGTTGATACTCTAACTATATGCACATTTTGCAGATATTTAATAGTTTTTTTTTTCAATGCAAAAGAAAGAAACATAATATTTGTAGCTTACCATTTTGTTGTAATATATGAACTAATTGAAAAAAGATATTAATTAAATGACCGAGATATATGTCACTGATGATGACTCTGACCTTATTTAAAATTTTATGATGAAAGAGTGCTCACTTACACATATAGCTCATTAGGTAGCTAGATAGAGCACTAAAGAGCAAGAGATTCGATTAGTTATCTCTTACAAACCACTCCACGGCCATTCATCCCACTAGAGCAATTTAGATTGCCATACTCCAAATTCTCCAGAGAATTGCCTTCAGTGAACTGACCACTAAATCTTGCAACGGCACAATCTGTGGCAAAGAGACTTGAGGATGAGAATTCTTTCTCACCACCCAAAACAGGCATGACCACTCCCATCTTCACCTTACTCACATAGTTGCTCGCATAAGTTTGTCCCAAAACACCACTAACTTGGCCACTCAATGCATAAAACTTGAAACTCAAGTCCAGATGAGCAAAGCAATCCTCTTGTGTGATCCCATAATTGTGAACACGTGAATCTTTCTCGGTTATAGGCACGACTGTTGCTTTGATCTTGAAATTTCCTTCAACCTCAACTTCTACCGAGTTAGTGTCGCGAAGCCTTGTGATTGTAACACTTGGTGATGTCATGGACTCCCACTTGGTGCCTTCACCATCAAGCAAGTGTATGGGTTCACCGTTGAAACCTAGGGAAAGGCGGTCATTGGAGTCGTCCCAAATTGATGTATTCTTTGCGCCAATGAAGAGATTGTGGGTGTCAAAGAGGATTCCTAGAGACTGGACCCAAGTGAAGTCCCTCTTCATGTTTTGGTTTCTTTTTCCAATGAAGCGAGCATTGATATGGAGATTAGAATCAGAAACTATACAGAAGTTTTGGCCTTTTTTGCCATGGAAGTAAAAGGTGATTCCATCTCCACCAACGAATCGGGGATCTTGGCACACGGCGCCAGGTCGGTTGCAATCTAAACAAAATTTGCATGTGTCAATGTTATCAAAATTTACTCACCTCATTTGACATATTTTCAAAACATAGTGATAGAGTTAGCATGCAAGAATTTTGTAGCATAGGACAATTATAGGATCTAGTTAATGATAAATGTCACACCAATCATTGTATCTATATGCATGTCAATTCATGCAAAATGCTAAAGATAGTATCAACTTTTTTCCAAAAGGATTACTAAATGACATGGTAATGATTTTGATTAGTGTCATTATCATTTTAATAGCATAATAAATAAAATTTATGAATTACTTTTGTAATTCGTAATACATCTGAATCAAGATATCTATTTTTATTTACTTGTTTAATAAGATTGTCACATATAAATTTTGGAAAATCCATATGTTTTCACACACACATATATATAAACCGAAGACATTTCACAATATTTTGCCTCATAAAACTTTTGAGATCTCATAATTTTAAACGTTATTTTTTTATTTATGTATTTTAAATTGATTTTAAATTCTATACAAATAGAATCATAATAAATGTCTATTAATAATTACTATAATTTTTAAATATCATTTTTGGAAAAAAAAAATTATATTTTGTTAAACTTTTCCATATATTGCATACATTGCACGGGCTAGCAACCCATATATATAGATATATATATATAAATATATATATATATATATATATTTGTTCTTTTTAGAGTTTCTAATACTGCTAAAACTAAACAAAAATAGGATTGATAGACTATTCCTAAAACAAGTTTAAAAGGAATCACCTATTCAAAAAAGATTTTGAGATGGAATCATATGTTGGTACTCGTAAATTTAATTCCTAAAGAAGAAAAGAAGAAGGGAAACAAAGGTGCAAGGACAAACTTACTGCAAACGGGACTGCAGGTAACGCAGTCGACCTCACATTGCTCGGGGCAACCATTAGGACAACTATGCTCCATGGCATAGCAGTGAGGGTAGTTCTTATTCATGCATTTAACTTTCTTTCCATCAGAACCCGTAGCTGGGGGAGGTGGAGGAGAAAGCGAAGAAGGGGGAGTGGGTGTTGTCAAAGGAGGTGGAGGGGGAGAAGAATAAATAGTGGTAGAAGGTGGTGGAGGTGGTGAAGAATAAATAGTAGAAGGGGGTGGAGGTGAGTGCTTCTTAGGCTTTGGTGATGGCGGTGGCGGCGATGGTGGTGGTGGAGGGGGATGCGAAGAAGGGGGAGTGGATGTTTTCAATGGAGGTGGAGGTGGTGAAGAATAGATAGTCTTAGGAGGTGGTGGAGGTGGGGAAGAATAAATGGTAGAAGGAGGGGGTGGAGAGAGTGAAGTTGTTGGAGGTGGAGGCGATGGTTGGGAGTCAAGACCACAAACAGGTTGGCACGAGGCACAATCCACCTGACAATTGCGAAGACAGGAGTCAGGGCAATATAGGTCTTGATGGTAACAATCAGGGTAGCTTTTGTCTTGGCATTTCACTTTCTTTGCCTTTTCGGAATCTGCCTCCACCACCATCAAAGTGAAGAGGAGGAGCAAACACACAGTCAGGCTCGCTATGGATTGAGCCATTTGATTCTGAAAGAATATTGTTTTAGTGACTATGGATATGGTTTCCTATGTCCTCTACATCCTCCTTTTATTGAGAGATTTTGAAAGGTGGGTTGTTCAGGTTGTGTAGCCTCAAATTTAGCATGGGCTTTCACGCTTGTTTTCTACGTGGAGTGCTCTTTAGACTTTACTTTAATTCCAATTGGTGCTTTCATCACATGCCCCCTCTCAAAAATTCAGAAGTCAAACCTCAAATTCTTGATTAATTTGTACTACATCAAAACTGATCCTAGCCTTTTCCAAAAACTCCTAACTAGCTTTCAATACTTCATTTTAAATGGAATCATATATGCTGCCATAATTGTTCTCGATGCATGTTATGTAATTCAAAATAGATTAAACAAACTTTCTTGAATCCCTATACGTATCCTCTGCGTGGGGATTTTCCATCTTAGGATGATTATTATATGAAATTAAATCAATAATACTTGATTTCCTATCAAAATTAAATAATAATAATAATAATGCTTGATTACTGGTTTTTTGTTAAACGATATTATCAATCATGTATGCCATTTTTCAAAAAAAGAAAAAAAAAAAAAAAATCATGTACGTGGTACGCCATCCTTTTGGTTAATTAACAATGTAAGCTTTCTTCTTCTCACTTCAGTAAATTTCTTTCTAAATGTTCGAATTGTGTATGTTTGACTATAGAAAATGAGTATAAGAGTATCATTATCCTTTTGAGTATATGAAATTGCGTAATATGTGTGACATGGTAACTAATGAGTGATAACCATGTGTATACTAGTGTAATTTTTTCCTTAATGAACTTAAGATGACGAGAATTTAAGACCATGCATGGTGTTTTTCCTTTTGAATGTGTGTGACCGCGGTGATGAGGTTTCATGACTATTTAAGGTGTTTTACTTCATAAGTATGTGTTGGTTTAAGATGATTTTGGAATAGAATTTCATGAAAATTCAAGGTGTTTTATCACATAAATGTGTTAAGTTAAGATAAGGTTTTATGACCTTTAAGGTGTGTGTTTTGCCTCATGAATGTGTGATTTGAGACAAATTTTTATGCCCATTTAAGGTGTTTTACTTCGGGAATGTGTTGATAAAGAAGTCACGTTGTTCCCTTCGAGAACTGAAAAATGTGATGTTTTTCTTAGGAATTTGTTGAAACTTGAAATGTAGTTGAATGATCAACTTGAAATGTAGGATTTCGCAATGAGATTTGATTTTTTTTTTTTTTTTTTTTTTTTTATCTTGTTGAAAATGTATATTGAAATTTTTGATGCACTAAGAAATTAATTCCTTTCGAGAAAATTTGATGTTGTTCATTTGTGATTTCGCATGAGATTTAGGTGATTGAATTCGGAGTTTGAATCCACTGGGGATTTGGTGTATCATTACAATGTCCATTCCGATCGGATTAAATTTGAAGTATTTAAAACTTGGAATTTTCAATCATTCATTGTAAGGGGGCATTTTTGCAATTTTAGAATTTCAAACATGTCAAAAGTTTGAATCCATTGGTAACCTATATCCTTTCTTTTCTTCTATGGCACATTGGCACTGACCTTAGGAAGGAATCTCTCAAGTAAAGATCTCATAACTTTTCTCACTATTCTAGGCTTAGCAATCTTTTTATGCATGATGAAATTAGAATTTATCATATCATTGAGTTTAGCATAGAACTCATCAAAACTATAATTTTTTTATTCAGCAAAAAAAAAAAGACTTAGCTTGTTGTTCCTTGGACCATCCGGCCACAACAATTTAAGGGATGGTCCAACCCTTCTCAACAGAACCAGACTTTATTATCAATAGATTTCAAAAATGTACACATGCAAACTTTCCATAAGCATAATTGCTGCTATCAAAATATGGGGGAATAGTCAAAGGATCACACAAGGTAAATAAATCCAAGCAAGGTGAACCTATGCTTTGATACCAATTGAAAAATGTTGTTTATACCCCTAAAGTCGGCTTACTCCCAATTTTATAAATTTTGCAATTAATATGTCCAAGTAATTAATAAACCAATTTCAAGTTCAATATGGATAAAGCAAATAAATTAATAACAATTACACGAACAACTCACTCATCCACCAACAAAGAATAGCTCACAAAGTGAAAACTCATGAATTAAGAAAAACATGCATTTTAGGGTCAAGCCCAACTCATCAAATCCACTACAAAGATTGTCGGTGATACGGGCTCACTTACAAGACTTCTCGCACATGCCAAGCGATAATGTACCCAAGCTCCCCGCTTTTGCTCTAAACTGCAAACTCCAGCCTTGTGTCTTCATAGTTATTTGATGCCGCAAGTCAATGTGCCAACCACCAAACCAATCTCTTGGTTACTTCAAGGTTAATTTCTTAAAGATTTTTCTTGTCTTTATGGTTTCAAATCAACACTCCAATAACATAGGTGGAGATCTTGTGTTTTGTAGAGTAATCTCCTCTCAAGAATATGTCAATTGGAGAGGGTGATAGACTTGGAGCCCATCTGGTAATGTTGTTATAGTAACGCTGTTTAAGTGTTGTAGAAATACGTGTGAATAAAAAAGTATTGTAAAAATACGTGTTGTATTATTTAAACAACGAAAACTGTTGTTTAAATAACACAACCAAACAGGCCTTTGATGGCTTTGGCAACATTTTCTTTTCAAATTCATGTATCATCTTTCATTATTGAACATTGGGAGTTTAATTTTTTTCCAAATATGGTGTAGGTTACATTCATGGGATGATTGGCTACAAAAAAATTGTGAAAGCAAGGTCGGTTGCCTTCCTTAACATGTTCACTTGACTGAGTGTTGCACGAATGTGATGCAAAACTTTCTGTCTAACAGCTTTTTGAATTTGTTTGATTTCGCTCGGCCAATCATCAATTTGCTCGACCGAAATTCCCAGGCTCGTATAGTAAACAACTTTTCTCTGATTCCATCCTTACTTAGGAGTTAGGTCAAACGATTACAAATGAAATTGAAAAACAAATACATTTTAAAATTTTCATTATAAATAAACTTTATCCTAATACATTGTGATTAAGTGGATCCGGTTTGGGAGGCTTCACCACGAATGCTACTATCATGACACCAGATTTTGGCCGCTAGCTGTTGGCACTAAAAAATTGGTCAGTTAAAGCCTCCCCAGTTAGTAGCAACCCAGATTATAATAGATAGTTGCATTTAGAAAAATGAAAATGGAAACTCTACTCTAAAGAAATCTTATTAGCATTCTTAAAAAGCCCTCTTGCTTCCGGCATATTCTAAACAGGTACGTACGAACTTTACAACTGTAATTGACTTAGCAGGCAATCCATGGTGCTAATCTTATTTATTATTATTATTTTTTAAGGGAATTACATGATGTTTATCTAAAAAGAAAGAGAGTGGAAAAATTATTGACTTTACTGTTTTTCATATAAGTTTTGACTTAGAAGAGAAAGGAAAGAAAAGATTCACACTAATATTTGGTCCATGTAATTTGGATTATCATTCAATTAGATGTATAAATTTTTAATTTGTAAACCCAGCCTTTCAATATTTTTATATGTCAACGTCATTTTATTAAACAAAGATTAATTGAAATTCAAAGGTTAAAATGAAATAGCATACGTTCATTTAAATTTTTTTAAATAAAAAAAATTCCATAAACATAATAAGCAAGTTAAAATAATTTTTTAGTTTTTATAATGAGTAATATTTTGTGCTTAGTCTTGACAAGATTTATAGGGATGGGGACTTTTCTCCTAAACCCCAAAAAAATTGGAGAAAAAAAAAATAGGACTTGACTTGAATCTAATGCTACACTAAAACCATCAAGATAGTGATGAGTAATTTTACCCCAAAAAAAATGTTATTGAAAATATTTTTAAGTTATTAATCTTCCATATGGATATAATGTCTCAAAAATAAATTCACCAAATTTTTGGATATCATATTCCGGCAAGGATGATAATATTGACACATTTATTAAAAAATAATAATAATAATTAAAAGAAAACCGACTTAGTTGAACAATCAAAAGTTTAAAGACTTAATTGTTTATTACTCAAATTACAACTTACAAAACTAAAAGTTATTTGCAATAATAAAAACAAAAGGTCACATCATCCGTGGATATTTAAAAACTATAAATATATAATTATATATTGATAAACCACTAAAACCAGATGCATTACTGTTTGGTCAATGCTAATTCTCATGAAATCTACCATGCATTAGCATGAACCCATGTCCATGTGGAACTGGTATCTTTAATTATAATTCAGTAAAACTTATAATTTCTGTCATTAAGTACGGCTTTCGTTGATACGTAATGAGAATTAGATAAGAAAATAAGTAATTTTTAATGTTTGTTTACAAGAGGATCAATCGTAAGACTCATATAGAAAGACGCAATACCGAGACGAGACAATGGAAGAATTTATATTAGTAATCATATAGGTTACCTTAGTTTGGACTTTGGAGATTGCTTGGTTGGGAAGTGAAGGTTTTCTTGCCCTACATGAAAACACGAACTCCCTATATTATTATCCTTACGATTTTTAGTGCTGGCTAAATTTCATGACAAAAATTTCTTATGAATAAAGTTTCTATTGTAATTGTTTTTCAATTTCATTTGTGATCGTTTGGTGTAAGAAAGGATAAAGTCATTCGAGTGTAGATCTTGGCTGATTTAATCTAGCACTCCCCTTTTAATTAAGGTAGAGAAGGTTTAAACCCAAAACCTCTTCCTTTGATATAATAATAAACATTCTCCCAAAATCTTAAGTTATTAAGAATTTAATTATTTAATCTAACAGTCCCCTTCATGTGTAAGCATCAATTATTATGTGGGGTCCAACATGTGAGAATTTTTTAAATATGAGGTAAGGTGGAAACATAGTTTGAACGTAAAACCTCTTATTTTAATACCATAATAAATTACCAATAATTTAACACTTCTTTTTCACATGTAGGCCTAAAAACGGCCGTTGTTAACAAACGGGCCCAAACATGTGTCGTGAGACTAAACTCATCCTTATTGAATTGAATTGCATATGAATTGTCTCAATTCCACAATTTTCTCTAGCAATCAATTCCATAATTTTCTCTTGAAATCAATATCTTGATTTGGTCTTCAATGACATGGAAAGTGAATTATACTTTCCAGCACTCCCCTCAAGTTGTGCATTAATCTTCTATGAAATGTACAACTTATGGAAATTTGAATCAAAAGCTTGATCTATCTTCCAATGTTTTGAACTTCCTATTTTCTTTTCTTTTCTTTTTTCAGTACAAGAAAATATAATTAACCGAAGAAAGTGTAACTTGGTATGAACCAATGTAGGTGCTCGATGACACATGAAGATAACAATTCCACTATAATTAATGGCAACAAATCTTCACATAGTGAATTTGATGAGTTAGGGTTAGCCCTAAAGTGATTTTCCTGATTGGGTTTTCGCTTTGTGAGCAATTCCTCATCTTTGTGTGTAAGTTATTTGTTTAATTGTTGTTTATTGTCTTTACCCATATTGCACTTGACATTGATTAACTAATTACCTGGGATTTTTAATTGCAATATTAACAAAATTGGTAGTAAGCCATACTTGGGTCCAAACAGTGTTTTCAACTTTCAAGTGTGATGCCACGAAAAAGTTAAGAGTTTTGACTTCTAGATTCATCTAAGCTGCATAAACACATATAAGAAGTGTTATTGATCAGTGGAGTATAGGGATCTCTTATAATTTGAGTCAGTTTTATCTCTAAACCTTTGTGCACTGCAATTTAGAGGCATTGATATTTAATGTTAAGTATAAATAAATAAAAATAGGTCAAGAGATTTGAAACTCAACTAGCACCTCTTAGCATTTTTAACTGAGACATTCACAGTTCAAATCCTCTCTTTTGTTGTAATTATTAAATTTATCAATGAACAACATGGTATTTATTTTTGTTGATCATTATTAAGTACATATGAACTAATTGAACAAATACATAATGAAATGACCAAACATATGTCATTGCTGATCACCTTGACCTTATTAAAAAATTTATGACAAAGAGTGCTCCAATTAATCGCTTAGCTCTTTTAGCTAGACAGAGTACTAAAGGGCAAGAAATTAATTTGATTCATCATCTCTTACAAACTACTCCACGGCCGTTCATACCGCTAGAGCAATTTAGATTTCCAAACTCCAAACTTTCCAAAGAATAACCTTCCGTGAACTGACCAGTAAATCTTGCTACAGCACAATCAGTGGCAAAGAGGCTTGAGGATGAGAATTCTTTGTCACCACCCAAAACAGGCATGACCACTCCCATCTTCACCTTACTCACATAGTTGCTCGCATAAGTTTGGCCCAAAACACCATTAACTTGGCCGCTCAATGCATAAAATTTGAAGCTCAAGTCCAGATGAGCAAAGCAATCCTCTTGTGTAATGCCATAATTATGAACACGTGAATCTTTCTCAGTTATAGGCACTACCGTTGCTTTTATCTTGAAATTCCCTTCAACCTCAACATCTACTGAGTTAGTGTCACGAAGCCTTGTGATTGTAACACTTGGTGATGTCATGGACTCCCATTTGGTGCCTTCACCATCAAGCAAGTGTATGGGTTCACCATTGAAACCTAGGGAAAGGCGGTCATTGGAGTCGTCCCAAATTGATGTATTCTTTGCGCCAATGAAGAGATTGTGGGTGTCAAAGAGGATTCCTAGAGACTGGACCCAAGTGAAGTCTCTCTTCATGTTTTGGTTTCTTTTTCCAATGAAGTGAGCGTTGATATGGAGGTTGGAATCAGAAACTATGCAGAAGTCTTGGCCCTTCTTGCCATGGAAGTAAAAGGTGATTCCATCTCCACCAACGAATCGTGGGTCTTGGCACACAGCACCGGGTCGGTTGCAATCTGATCAAATTTGCATGAGCAAATGTTATCGTAAATTTACTCACCTCATGTGACATATTTTCAACACATAGACTCTTATAGCATATATGCACACTTAGTTTATACGCATAGGCCATTATAGAATCCAGGTGAAATGATAAAAATCACACCAATCACTGCATGAATGCCAATTCAACTCAAAAAATAATGTATTAAAGTTGCAATCAATTTGAATACAAAAAGTTTACAAATTTTGATAATAAATATGATTAAAATCATCTCAATAATATAACAAATAATTGTCTAAATTACTTTTTATGATATCGGTAGTACATAAATTTATCATACTTATATAATAAAATTTATAATATATCTACCATCACTATATCTATAATTTAAAAATAAAAATAATGATAACATAAAATAAAATAAAATAAAAAAGAGGTTTTTGAGTTTACAATAACTTCCTATAAAATAAGTTTTTGAAAATCCATATTTTTAGACATAATTATTTATATATATATATATATATTAATTCAATTTTAGAGTAATATATAGTGTTAAACTACACAAAGATAAGACACTATTGACCGGTTTGGATTGAGGGGGAAGGAGGGAGAGTAGAGTAAAGTAGATTTGACTCAAAATTAGTTTATTTTCAACCAATTCTTCTCTATTCCCCTCCACTCTCCCTCCTTCCTCCATCAATCCAAATAGACCTTATTCCTAAACGAATAGTTATAAAGAATCACTTATTCAAAAGCAGAAAAAGACTTTGAGATTGAATCATATGTATCGTTACTCGTTAATTTAAGTTCTATATAAAGAGCAAAAGTGTAAGGACAAACTTACTGCAAACGGGACTGCAGGTGACGCAGTCAACCTCACATTGCTCAGGGCAACCACTAGGACAACTATGCTCCATGGCATAGCAGTGAGGGTAATTCTTATTCATGCATCTAACTTTCTTTCCATTGGAACTCGAAGCTGGGGGAGGTGGAGGGGGATGTGAAGAAGGGGGAGTGGGTGTTGTCAATGGAGGTGGTGGGGGTGAAGGATAAATAGTCGTAGGAGGTGGTGGAGAATGAATGGTAGAAGGTAGCGGTGGAGGTGGTGGAGGGGGTGAAGAATAAATAGTAGGTGTGGGAGGGGGAGGAGAGGGTGAAGGATAAGTTCTAGGAGGTGGAGGAGGTGATTGCTTCTTTGGTTTTGGTGGTGGCGGTGGCGGTGATGGTGATGATGTACAAACAGGTTGGCATGAAACACAATCCACCACACAAGTGCGAGGGCAAGTTGTAGGACAATATTTGTCTACATGGTAACAAGTAGGGTACTTTTTGTCTTTGCATTTCACTTTCTTCTGTTTTGGTGGTCCTGCCTCTGCCACCATCACTGTGAAGAGGAGGAGCAAACACACAGTCAGGCATGCTATAGATTGAGCCATTTGATGATGAAATGAAAGAATATTGTTCAAATGACTGTGGATATAGGTTCCCTATACTCCTCCTTTTATATTGATTTTGAAAGGTGGATTAATTGGTTAGCTTGTGTAAGCCTCAAATTTAGCATGGGCTTCACTTCACGCTTGCTTTTTTACGTGGAGTGCTCTTTACTTTAATTCCAATTGGCTGTCACATGCCCCATCAAAAATTAAGAAGTCAACCTCTAATTAAGTCTTGATTAATTTGTACATCAAAACTGATTCCTAGCGTTTTCGAGTTAGACGTGTAGTCTTTGTAGGGTAGATAAAAACTCCAGACTCGGTATTTACATTTTAAATAAGATCATGCTACTATAAATGTTCTTGAATCCCTAGCCTCTGCATGGGGTTGTCGATCTTACATTAGGATAATTATTTTGTGAAATAATTATGTCTAATAATGCCAGAGTATTGGTTTTTTTGTTAAAATTAACGATATCCTCAATCATGTATGCATGCCATTATTTTGGATAACAATGTAATTAAGCTTTCTTCAGAGAAAATTGCCAAATGCCCTTTTCAGGCAAAAAAAAAGCATTTTGCCCCTTTTTTCAAACTAATTAGGGAAATACTCCTCTTTTGAAACTCGATTTTCTCAAAATTGAGTTATAAAAAAAAAAATTCTGGAGCCCTACAGTGGCATTTTAAGGAGCCTATAGTGACGTTTTAAAGACCTATAGTGGCGTTTTGTAACTCGAGCTCCATGAAGTCGAGCTACATGCAATTTTTTTCCTTTTTTTTTACCTATAACTCGAGTTCATGGAACTCGAGTTACAAAACGACACTATAGGTCTTTAAAACGACACTATAAGTCTTTAAAACATCACTATAGGCTCTTTAAAAACGCCACTATAGAGCTTAACTCGATTTTAAAAAAATTGAGTTTCAAAAGATAGGCATTTTCCTAATTAATTTGGGAAAAATGACATAATACTGCTTTTTTTGCCCGAAAATGGCATTTGGCAATTTTTTCCAGCTTTCTTCTTTGCTCCTACTCCAATCAATTCTTTCTTGTATGTAGGCCTTGTGTATGTCATTTCTACAAGTAGGAATCTTGTTTGGATTTTCGAGTTTATGAAATTGTGTAACATGGGTGGCGCGCTAATTACCAATACAGTGATAACCACGTTTAAACTAGATAGTTGCATTTGGAAAAAGGAAAATGGAAACTCTCCTCTAAAGAAATTAGGAATCTCATCTTAGAAAAAAAAAAAAAAAAATACTCTAAAGAAATCTTAGTAGCATTCTTAAAGCCCTTCCTTTCGGCATTTAAATAGGTACTAACTTTACATCTGTAAAGGACTTGCGAAAAGTCTAGTAGGCAATCCATGCATGATGCTATTCTTTAATTGCTTTCAGGATAAATGATATAAAATAGAGAGAGAGAGAGAGAGAGGACAAAACGATTAACTGTACTGTTTTTTACATAAATGAGTTTTTTTAACGTATATATAAATAAGTTTTGAGTCATTTGACCTAAAAGAGAAAGGAAATTTCTAACTAATAAACTCCATGTACTTGCAATGTACTTTCGGTCCATGTAATTTAGATAACCATTCAATTAGATGTCTATTCTAAGCCTTTCAATATTTATATGTCAACAAAGATTAATTGGAATTCAATGGTCACAATGATGCGACATACTTTCTTTTAATTTTTTTAAGAAAAAAAATCTCATTAAACATAAGCAAGTTAAAATATTTTTAGTTTTTATATATGAGTACTTTTTTGGGTTTATTCTCTTGGCAAGATATATAGGGATATGAACTTTTCTCTTTTAGAGCTTCAACCCTAAAACAACTGGAAGATAAAATAAATAAAAAAACTTGACTTAGGTCCAATGCTCCAATACACTAACTAAACCCATCAAGATGATAAAATATAACTTATCCAAAAATATGTTATGAAAAATATTTTTTAAGTTAATCTTCCATATGGATATCACATGACTCAAAAATAAATTCACTAAATTTTGGATATCATACTCCAATAAGATAATATTGACTCATTAAAAAAGACATAGCAAATTGCAAATTACACCCTTAAAATTTTTGGATGATTAGATTTTACACCTCAAAGTTTCAAAAACTTGATTTTACACCCTGAAATTTGGTTCCGTTAACAATTCACCTCTCACAATTAATTTTTGCTGTTAAGTGACACATCATCGTACTAATGTGTTTTATTTTTGTCAAATCAACCCAAAAATTACATCGTTTCGGTGATGGCCAAGTGAAGAGCTAGCACAATCAAATATGTGTCATTTCAGGCCTAAACCTAAACTTAAAACACAAACCTCTAGCTTAAACGACACCTAAACTCTAAAATCAAAAACAGAAACCATAAACCCAGGCGACGACTCAGCTCAACTCAGCTCATGAACCCAGCAGTAGCCAGCAAGTACAAATCTAGCAACAATAACCCTAAGAACTCACAAACCACTGCAAACACCAACAATCACTGCAAACAATTTTAGCATCAAAAATCATAAACCCCACCCCCTTTGACTGAAAACCTAGGCCTGCTACATCCCTCTTCAAGAACCAAACCCAATCACAATAAAGCCCACCAACTATAATCTCTAACGAAAGCCACCTTCAAGTATCAAATCCACTCACACCACCTTCAATCAACAAGCCCCACTGAACCAATAAACAGAGAAACCCACCTTCAGACACTAAACCCACTCGCACCACCTTAATTCAACAACCAAACAACTACAAATTCAGCAAAATAACCTTATTAAAAAAGCGAGAAAGAGAGAGAAAGAGAGCTGGAAAGAAATGAAAGAGAATTGATGGTTTTATCGTTGCTGTGGCCATCACCGCCGAACCTTGCCGCCTAGGTTCATGAGGCGAGCCGAGGGGTTTGGGTTAGGAAGGTCTCGTGGGGTTTGGGTTAGAGAGGTTTTGAACATATTGTGGGATTCATGGTTTCTATTTTTGATTTTAGAGTTTGGGTATCGTTTAAGCTAGAGGTTTGTGTTTTAAGTTTAGGCCTAAAACGACATAATTTTGATTATGCCAACTCTTGACTTAGCTATCACGAAACATCATAGTTTTGGGACTGTTTTGGCAAAAATAAAATACATCCGTATGGTAATGTGTCACTTAACAACAAAAACTAACCGTGGGGGGTGAATTGCTAACGAAACCAAATTTCAGGATGTAAATCAAGTTTATAAAACTTTCAAATTTAAAATCCAATTAACCTCAAACTTCAGGGATGTAACTTGCAATTTACCCAAAAAAAAAGACTTAGTTGGAAAAATCAAAACCTTAAAAGACTTCATTCTTAATTGTATACTCAAATCACAAGAACTTAAAGTTTTTTGTAATTATAAAACCAAAAAGTCACATAATCAGTGGATAATTAAAAACTATAAATATATATTGATAAACCATAGGCATTATGTTTGGTCAATGCTAATTCTCATGAAATCTACCATTAGCATGAACCCATGTCCATCTGGAACTGGTATCTTTATAATTCAGTAAAACTTAATTTATGCCCTTAATTAATTAGTAGGGCTTCGTTGATAAGTAATGAGAATTAGATGAGAAAAAAACATCTAGTACTTGTTTAATGTTTGTTTACAAGATGATCAATCGTTAGACACTAGAGAAAGACGAAATACCGATACCAGTCAATGGAGGAATTTATATAAGCATAGTTATCATACTTTGTTGCCTTATTTTGGAGATTGCTTTGGCAGGAAGTGAGGGGCTGTGATTGGTTTCTTGGCTTACATGAAAACACGAAGTCCCCAAATTAGTGCGACGCCATGAAGAAAGGGTTCTGAGACTTCTCGATTTTTGGTCATCTGGGCGGCATAAACAAAGGCATAGATAGTGTGATTTACAAGCATAAGTCAGGGTTTTCTTCTCCATATATAGTCTTAGGAGCAAAGTACAGCTACCACAACACAATAAATTAAAAGTTGCGATCATAATCATATTGAACACCAAGATGCACGTAAGGAAATATATGCAGTAGAATGATGAAGAGATATCTCTAGTTATGATTGTCCAAGTATTGTAGAGAGAAAACCACTGCCTTCTTTAGAGAGAATTCATCTAACTTATAACCAATATATCTTGATAAACCTGGAGACACATGTTCCCTTTTATGTCACTGTTTATTGGAAAATAATCAATACTTCCTGAATATAATAACGTAATTTTATTTTTCCTTGAATCCCATCATGAATATGTATCAAGTTGCTATACTCCAAAAGTATTAAATAATTAATCTTATTTATTAAATAATGTTTCATCATTAAACTTTTCATAATTAATATATTTAATCTTTATTTATAACTCATATCAATATTTAATAAACATATAATAATTAATCATTAAGATAAATTATGCATGGAACACATTAGATTTTTTTTTTTTTTTTTTTTAAGAATACTAAATATTTTTAACACACACACGGGAAGAGGAGAAAATGTCTTAAAGAAACTTACAATAGTGTATATCATAATAATTTATATTCTAATATAAATTTATTTTATATTCTCTACTTGGTTCACTTGACATTTAAATATCTTATTAATTGAGTTATATATGGTATATGGACATTATTATACTACCATGTCATCTAGATTTGAAATACTTCCACTCAAATAAAGAGCCCATTATTTCTCTAAAAAAAAATTTAAAATAAAGAGCCCATTACATGAATCATGACCATAATACCATTAATATATATAGCAACTAACAAGTAGTTCATTCCGTGAATTACAATGCATTTTACTCTTTAAGTTAGTACAAATATCAATTTGTAATGGACTTCCGGCCAATAAGCCATTCAGATTTTCATTTATATATCCCAATTAATGGATAAAATAAACTCTCTACATATACCTTGTGTGAACAAAATAAACATCATTCTGTTTATTTTCTATTGAACAATTACATATATGTTACAAAAACTAGAATGACTAGAGAAAATTAACCCCCATATTATATAAGCTAACAAGTCTTATTCTTCACGTGATCTTTTTACTAATTTACAATCCTTTAGCCATAGGATTTGTGATCATTAATTAACTCAGTAGGTATATGCTTAATGGATAACTTATGTTTCTTAATGATGAGGATAAAAAGGATGTGGACGGTTTCACCCTGTTACATTGGTCATAAACAAAGGAGCTTAAGCTCGTAATGGAGGGACACGGTGCGCGTATGCAAGGAGACAGGCTCTCCATGACGATCGGATAGAAAGCTGACTGATACAAAGTGGACGGTGGCAATGCCACGTGACATCCACATGACTTGTAATCTCTAAGGAACCCTAAATAGAAATATCTTGCGCTCTACAATTTACCATAGTCAAGGAACCTCTATATGGGAAGAATCCCGCGAAATACATACATTTATTAAGGTTTTTTCTCCACAAGGAAGTACCTTCTTGGCCAAGAAACGAAAGTCAATCCTACTCTACTATAAAAACCCCAAGCCCTCAAAAAACAAGGTATGCATAATTCACCCCAGCTCTGGCACTCTAGAGTTGTGAAAAGATTTCTAACTTAACCTTCGAAAGGTTTTTGGCCAATACCACACCGGTACTCTCCTAAGATCTTCTTGCTTTGTGTTGTGTAGGCATTGTCTAGAGCACGTAAGGACTGTGTAACTAATTAACGATTTTCAACATCATCAATTAGTGCCGTCTGTGGGAAGGAAGATAAGCCATATTTACCTCTTCCCGAACAAAAAGTTGCATGGTACTTACTCATTCAATGTCAACAACCACTAACAATCAGGGTGACGAACTGTACACCACTGCCTTAGAGAGACAAGTTCAAACCCTCGCAGCAGCAGTGGAACGCCTCACCAAGCAAAATCATGACCTAGAGGAACAGCTGCGCCAGAAGAACGCAACGGTTAACACCCAAGAGGAAGACCAAGAAGGAACCAGCGCTGAAAAAAGGAACCAAGAAGGGCAGGAAGGTAGCAACGCCCCTAGTAGACAAGAACGACAGGATACCAGTCATCCATCCGGCACAAATACGGCTCCCCTTCACATAGTCGCGGAGATGCAAATGATAAAGGAACGGATGGACTTCATGACAAACACCCTTAGAGGACGGGTGTCTAGTGACCTCGACGACTTGATCCATCGAACTGATTCACCATTCACCGCATTCATCTCGTCGTTCCCCCTACCACTAAAGTTTCGAATGCCTCAGGTGGAAAGCTACGACGGATCTAAGGACCCACTAGATCACCTAGAGTCCTTCAAGACTTTGATGCACCTGCAAGGAATGGCAGACGAGATTATGTGCAGGGCCTTCCCCACTACACTTAAGGGCCCCACAAGGATTTGGTTCAGCAGGTTGATGCCCAATTCCATTAGCACCTTTAAGGAGTTGAGCGCCCAGTTTGCCTCACACTTTATCGGGGGGCACAGGTACAAGAAATCCACTGCATACCTAATGAGCATTAAGCAACGGGAGAATGAGACGCTGAGGTCTTACATAACCCATTTTAACAAGGAGGCACTCTCAATCGATGAAGCTGACGACAAGATACTCGTTGCCACGTTCACAAACGGGCTGCGGAAGGGTAAGTTTCTATTTTCCTTGTATAAGAATGACCCGAAAACCATGTCAGATGTACTCTACAGGGCTACTAAATACATGAATAGGGAAGATGCGCTACTGGCTCGCGAAGAGAAGCCCAAAAAGAGAGAAAGGCAAGAGGAATCATGGCAGGACAGGGGGCGAAAAATGGCCAGGACGGGAGATAGAAGGGAAGATAGACGCTCCAAGCCTCCAACTGGAAGATTCACAAGCTTCACCCCTTTGAACACCCCGATTGATCAAGTCCTGATGCAGATAGGAGTGTGCAAACTATCACCGGAGCCGACAACACCGACCGGCACCGACCCTCCCGCACCGCCATTAGCACCGACCGACGGAGCCGATGCCGGCGATCGGAACGCAAACGGAGCTCCGATGCCGGTGCGGTGAGGGAATCGGAGACGCAAAGCACACACCGAGCAGAGCCGAACCGAACCGAAACAAACAGAGAAAAATATTTTCAGTTCAGAATCTTCAGATCAGGGGTACGGCGTCGTTTAGGTGTGTATGTATTTTAAATTTTTTAAGTAAAACGTTGTCGTATTGGCTGGGTAATTAAAAAAAAAAAAAAAAAAAAACACAAAACGGCACCGTTTTATGTAGGTTTTCAGACACTTACCTCAGTATAAATTCGTTCTATTCACCTGGGACCCTTAACTCTCTCTCTCGCTCTCGCCCCACGGCCCCAGTAGCCTCGCCTCGCCTCGCCTGTAGCCTCTTGCTCGCGGTCTCGCCAGCCTGAGTCGCGCCTCGCAGCAGCAGCAGCAGCAGCTCCCCGCGGCAAACCACGGTAAGCCATCAGCCTTCAGCCCCTTTCTTTTGGTTTTAATGGAAACAGAGTGAGGGAGATTCAGAGATTGTGTTTGACTGTTTGTAGTTGTGTGTGTGAGTGTGAGTGTGTGAGTTGTTGGCTTCTTGTTGTTCAATGTTCAGTAGGGTCTGTAGGGAAGTGAGTTAGAGACTTAGAGAGTTAGAGTTAGAGATGGAGAAGGAGATTGGACAGAGGCGTGCGTGCGTGTGAGTGTGTACTTGACTCTGTTTTTTAATTTATGCGTGTGACTGTGTGAGTGTGTGACCGTGTGAGTGAGTGTGAGTGTGAGTGTGACTGTGTGAGTGTGAGTGTGAGCTGTTTATAGTTATACTTTGTAGTTTTTTATTTATTGAGTTTTTATTTAGTTAGTTTTTATTTAATTTAGTTTTTACTTTTTGTTTTTGGGGGTGTTGACTTAGTTTAGTTAATTTATTTAGTTAGTTTTTAGTTATTTATTAATTTATTTAGTTAGTTTTTAGTTATTTATTTATTTAGTCAATTGACTCAGTTTAGTTAATTTATTTAGTTAGTTTTTAGTTATTTATTTATTTAGTCAGTTGACTCAGTCTACTAAGTAGTAAGCACTAACATTTTTTTTTTTTTCATCAGCATTTTAATTTTTGAGGGAGACGAGATTGAGAGAGTTCACGCTTTCAATCCTTCACCGAGAGGTAATCACTAAACACTCACTATATTCAACATTATGATTTTAAATTTTTAGTACTTAGTAACAACTGCTTTAAGTTTATATATATTTATATATAAAATTAGCTTTTATTTTATATTTATTCAATATAAATTAGCTTTTATTTTATATTTATTCAAAATTAGCTTTTATTTGATATTACATTTGCTGGAAAAATTATAATTTGATATTGTTGTGGGAACTTTGTTTTTTTGTTGTTTGGAAATTTTTTTATTAGATGGATGTCGATGCTCCACCTGGATTTGGTGCACCTGGGGACCCTAACCTACCTCCTCCTAGTCTTGGTAGTGCTAACCCTAACCCACCTGAACCTACAGCACCAATTGGACTTGGTGCATCACTTCCCCCACTATCACCTAAACAAGGTGGTAAGGACCCGTCTATAGTATGGCAACATTTCATTAAGTTGGCTGGTTTTGATCCCAAAAATCCTAGATCTCAATGCAAGTATTGTAAAAATCAATATAAATGTCATGGTAAGAAAAATGGTACTTCGGGCATGTTGCAACACTTGAAGGTGTGTAAGAAGTGGCCTTTTCCCCGTGATGATAAGCAAAAAACTTTGTCTTTCCAAGCGAAGAGAGAAGGGGAAAGTGGTTCAAATGTGTTAGTAGTTGCAAATTATAGTGAAGAGAGGATAAGGTTGGCATTGGCAAGGATGATTGTCATTGATGAATTGCCTTTTAAATTTGTGGAGCATCAAGGTTTTCAAGAATTTATGGAAATAGTTGAGCCTAGGTTTCCTATTCCCCATCGCACTACCATTGCAAGGGCTTGTATGAAGATTTATTCTAGTGAGGTGGATGTTTTGAGAAG
Organism: Notholithocarpus densiflorus; assembly: GCA_030021035.2. NCBI lineage: Eukaryota > Viridiplantae > Streptophyta > Magnoliopsida > Fagales > Fagaceae > Notholithocarpus > Notholithocarpus densiflorus. The sequence continues at coordinate 817,394 of JARYZH020000086.1, read as the reverse complement.
GGCTTTTGTTGGGCAACGGGTTTGTGTGACAACGGATACTTGGACATCCATACAAAACTTGAACTACATGGTAGTCACCGCACACTTCATTGATGGGGATTGGACTTACCAAAAGAAAATCTTGAACTTTTGCCCTATAGCTAATCACAAAGGGGACACCATAGGTAGAGCGGTTGAGTCATGCTTGTTGAAGTGGGGTATAGACCGGTTGTTTACAATCACCGCGGACAATGCTAGTTCTAATGAGGTGGCAATTGATTATGTCAAGAAGAAAACAAAAGAAAGAGATAGTAGCATATTGGGTGGTGAGTTCATGCATATGCGTTGTTGTGCGCATATCTTGAATTTGATTGTGCAAAGTGGGTTGAAATCCATTCATGAATCAATTGCCAAAGTTCGGAATGCGGTGCGATATGTGAGAGCTTCTCCCGCAAGGTTTGAGAAGTTTCAAGAATGTGTTGAAAATGAGAAAATCAAAGCCAAATGTTTGTTGTCCCTTGATGTGCCAACAAGGTGGAATTCCACTTATCTCATGTTAGATTGTGCTTTGAAATTTGTGAGAGCATTTGATAGGTTGGAAGAGGAGGATGGGCATTACAAACTTTATTTTTGTGAAGCAGATGGGAATGGGAAAAAGCCCATTGGTCCTCCTAACTATCTTGATTGGGAAAATGTCAAGACCTTTGTGAAATTTCTAGGCATATTTTATGAGGCGACACTTAGATTTTCTGGGTCCTTGTTTGTCACTTCTAATACATACTTCCATGAGCTAATTAGCATTGAAGATCAATTGCAACAGTTGTGTAGTGTTGATGGGGATCCACTTTTGAAGAGTATGGCGGTAGAGATGAAAAAAAAATATGATAAGTATTGGGGAAGTATGGATAATATCAATTTGATGCTTTTTGTTGCTGTTGTTCTTGACCCAAGGTATAGATTGAAGTATGTAAAGTTTTGGTTTAGGGAGTGGTATGGAAAGGACAAGGGGGATGTGATGAGCTCTAAGGTTCGGGATGCATTGAAGAGGTTGTATGTGGAGAGAGTGGGTCAAAATGGAGGTTCGAGTTCTAGCGGTAGTGGTGCTTCATTGTCTAGGGACTCCAGGTCAAGTGTTGGCAATGCTTCATTGTCTGATCGCATTAAAAGTTATAATAATAGGTTTAAGCAACACTTGGCGGACGAGGACAGTGTGGAAAGCAAATCTGAGTTAGATAGGTATTTGTTGGAATCTTCTGAGGACCCTGATGTGGAAGATTTTGACATTTTGATGTGGTGGAAAATGAATTCTTCTAGATATCGAGTCCTTTCCCAAATTGCCCGTGATGTGTTGGCTATTCCTGTTTCTACAGTTGCATCCGAGTCTGCTTTTAGTACGGGGGGGCGTGTTTTGGATTCGTTTCGTAGTTCACTATCTCCTAATACAGTTGAAGCCCTTATTTGTACCCAAAATTGGTTGAAGGATGCAAAGGAAAAAAGACCAATAAAGCTTCGGGAGTGCATGGATAATGTGGAGGATATGAATGGTTTTGAGATTGACACTGGTAAATATATGTTCATTTTGTTTGTTGTATATATCAATTATTTATTTATTTGCTCAATGCTTACGAATCATTTTATTTTGAATGGGATTGTAGAAATTGCATCGGTTTGCCCAATGCCATTGCCTATGGAAGAGGATCCAAGCACCGTTGTGTTGGATGATGATGAGTGATGTGTTGCTCTTTGCTTGGAGTTAGTTAGTAGTTAGTATTATGTAAGTATACTTGTTATTCTCATTCGTTTGTATTAATTATAAATATTCTATTGTTCATAAACGTTTTATTGTTATTAACACATGTTTGTTTTGTTTTGTTTAGTATTTTGTAGGAGTTCTAGAATGATGCATAATGCACAGACTTACTGGACAAAGGACTTACAAGAATTAGCATTCTTTTGCCTATATGCTAATTATATCTGTACATGTTATTGGTGGTGGACTTTTCACTAATGATAGTTATTTAGGTATTCATGGTTGGGATTATTATTGGGGATACAAGCAATTAGCATTCTTTTGCCTAAATGCTAATTTAATTTGTATATCTTTCTTTTGGCATTTGTGGACAGTGACAAATGGTTCTGTAATACGTTATTAAGTAGATACATTAACGCTTATTGTTATTGACACTGACACACACAGTGACACTAATGATATTATTATTATTATATGCTACATGATAGTATTTTGGGAGTTGAACTCTTATTGAGGCAATTTCAAAATATTTTTGCATGGTGAATGAAATGAAAAAATTTAGATCATTATGTGAACATATTTTTTGCTTAGGTTTTGCACATGTTTGAAATGAAAAGTACAGTTTTGAAATTTTGGATCATTATGTGATCATTATGGATCATTATGTGAGATTTTGCACAGGTTTGAAATTTTGGATTATTATGTGATCATTATAAAATGAAAAATACATTATTTGACACAGGTTTCTTGAACAGGTTGATATATTGATATTGGGCTTGGAAGCCCAATTTTTTTATTATTAAAAAAATAGCTTTTTTTTAATATTTCAAACCGATCAAACCGACTAAACCGCACCGCAAAAAACCGCACCGCTATATGTCGGAAAACCGACCCTAGGCGATGTGCATCGGTTCCAATTATGAAAAAACCGATCTTTATCGGTTCGGTAATAAATTTGGAAAAAAACCGCCTTTACCGAACCGCGCACACCCCTAGATGCAGATCAAGGACAAAGGGGCCCTGACATTCCCTGGCAAGTTGAAGGGAGACCCCAGTAAGAGGTCTAGATACAAGTACTGCTGTTTCCACCGCGATCAAGGCCATGACACGTCCGAATGCTATGACTTGAAGCAGCAGATAGAAGCTCTCATCAAGTAAGGGAAGTTACAGAGGTTCATCGGTAAGGAAGGGACAGAACAGCCCCAAGGACAGCTCGACCGGAGAGAAAACGAGCGCACTAGGCCACCCTTGGGAGACATAAGGATGATTATAGGGGCAACGCGGCCTCCAGTTCTTCCAAGAAGGCACGCAAGACTTACCTATGGATGGTTCAGAACGTCTAGCTGACGGGGTACGTCCCAAAGATGGCACGAATCAACAACCCCGTAATTGGGTTCACGGAGGAAGATGCCTGACGTCTCCATCACCCACACGACGATACACTTGTAGTCAGCATACGTGTAGGGGATTACAACACCCACCGAGTCCTTATGGACAACGGGAGCTTTGCGGATATCCTATACTATCCAGCATTCCAACAGATGAGGATAGGGAGAGAACGGTTGATTCCAACCAACACACCACTCGTAGGATTTGGAGGAGCAAAGGTGCATCCCCTAGGAGCGGTCACACTGCCAGTAATGGTCGGAGATTACCCTCAGCAAATCACCAAGGATGTCACGTTCCTAGTTATTGATTATTCGTCTGCGTACAACGCCATATTGGGTCGTCCTACTTTGAATTCATGGAAGGTCGTGACCTCAACCTACCATTTGATGATCAAGTTTCCCACCGAGTACGGAGTGGGAGAAGTAAGAAGGGATCAAGTGGCAGCATGCAAATGCTACATTGCCATGCTAGAGATAGACGATCATTTACAAACTATGTGTATAGAAGAACAGTGAACGGTAGCAGAGACGGTGGAAGGGTTGGAAGAGGTACTCCTTGATGATTCTAGGCCTGAACTAACTATGAGGATAGGCACTTTAGCCAACCAGCCAGTGCGTCAAGCACTCACGACGTTCCTAAGGAAAAACTAAGACGTGTTTGCCTAAAGTCATGAAGACATGCTAGGAATTGATCTGTCGATCATAGTCCACAGGTTGAATGTATCGCCCTCATTCTCTCTCCTCCAGCAGAAAAAGCGGGTGTTCGTACAGGAGTGGGACAAAGCCATAGCTAAGGAGGTTCAAAAATTAAAGGAAGCAAACTTCATACGAGAAGTGTACTACCCCGATTAGCTGGCAAATGTAGTAATGGTCAAGAAAGCCAACGAAAAGTGGAGGATGTGCGTAGATTTCAAAGACCTAAACAAGGCCTACCCCAAGGACAGCTATCCTTTACCGCGGATTGACACCTTGGTAGACTCAACCATGAGACACCAGCTGCTAAGCTTCATGGACGCATTCTCTAGTTATAACCAGATCAAACTGAATGAGGCAAATCAGGAGAAGACTTCATTTGTAACCAATCAGGGTCTCTTTTGCTACAAAGTGATGTCATTCGGACTCAAAGGGCGCCACATATCAAAGGCTGATGAACCGAATGTTCGCCCATCAGATTGGAAGGAATGTGCAAGTTTATATGGACGACATGCTGGTAAAAAGCATACGGGAGAACAACCACTTGAGCGACCTCCAAGAGACCTTCAATACCCTTTGGTCGTACAACATGAAACTGAATCCAAACAAATGCGTGTTCGGGGTGACGGTAGGAAAATTCTCAAGGTTCATGGTGTCCCAGAGAGGTATTGAGGTCAACCCAGACAAGATACGGGCAATATTAGAGATAACGCCGCCAACAAACGTCAAAGAAGTACAGAGTCTAAACGGTAAGGTTGCCGCACTAAACAGATTCATATCAAGAGCAACGAATAAGTGCCTCCTTTTCTTCCGAACGTTGAAGAAATAGTTTGAATGGACAGTTGAATGTCAGCAAGCATTCGAAGACCTAAAAGCATACCTCTCCTCCCCACCATTGCTGAGTCCCCCCAAACCCAGGGAGGAATTGTTCCTCTATCTAGCCGTCTCCCCGGCGGCGGTCAATGCAGCCTTAGTCAAGGAAGAATACAAAGTACAGAGACCTGTGTACTATACTAGCAGGGCGCTCCGAGGAGCGGAAGAAAGGTATCCACCGATGGAGAAGCTCGCCTTCGTATTAGTAACTGCAACGCGTAAACTCAAGCCATACTTCTAGGCCCATAATGAGTAGCCCTGAAGCAGCTAAATGAATGGCGCTATGGGCCATTGAGTTGAGTGAGTTTGACATACAGTATTGCCCGCGAACGGCCATAAAAGGGCAGGTCGTCGCTAACTTCATCGCAGAATCCACCAACACGGAGGGCCAGGGGGCAGAAGCCCATCCGCAATGGAGCATCCACAAGGACGAATCTTCTAACAGGCAAATGGGTGGAGCTGGTGTGATACTCCACAGCCCAGAAGGGGATAGGGTCGAGTGCATGGTCCGACTTGATTTCCCTACAATAAACAACAAGGCAGAATACGAAGCCTTGATAGCAGAACTGGATCTAGCAGAAGCCACGAATGTAATAGTATATTGTGACTCTCAAGTAGTCACCAGCTAGGTTAACGGCGACTACGAATGCAAAGGCGAACGCATAAAGAAGTACCCGGAGCAAGTGAAGAATCGGGTGAACAACCTTCAAGCGAAGTTCGTTCAAATCCAAAGGGAAGAGAACGAGCCAACCGATCATCTCGCCAAGGCTGCATCAACAGAGTCTATGATAATCCCTAGTCAGGTACTATCTTTTGTTCAAATCGCACCACTAATAAACGGCATCAGTGTGCAAGAGGTAGGTTCCGAGAACCATTGGACAATGCCCATAACATCGTACCTGAAGGACAGAGTGCTACCCGACAGCAAGGAGGCTGCAAGGAAATTAAAGGTTCAAGCAACGCACTTCGTTCTAATTAAAGACGTTCTATACAAAAGGGGTTTCACTGGACCGTACCTGAGGTGCCTCGTCCCCGAGGAGGCAGACTATGTCATGAGAGAAATCCACGAAGGAGTCTATGGAAACCACTCTGGATCGCGGTCGTTGGTGCACAAACAAATCCGAGCAGGATACTACTAGCCAACCATGCAAAAGGATGTCCACGCATACGTCAAAGCTTGCAACAAGTGTCAGAGATTTGGCAACCTTATCAGGCAACCAACAGAATAGCTCACCCCAATGACGGCCCTATGGTCGTTCGCTCAATGGGGGTTGGATATCATGGGCCCGTTCCCAACGGCAATTAAACAGTTGAAGTTCCTGGTAGTCGATATAAACTACTTCACCAAATAGGTAGAAGTGGAAGCCCTAGTTGCCATCACTAAGAAGAACGTGCGAAACTTTGTATGGAAGAACATCATTTGTAGGTACGGTATATCTAGGGTACTAGTCTCGGACAACGGAAAACAGTTCGACAACGACCCATTCAGAAACTTTTGCTCACAACTAGGGATCAAGAACCACTACTCATCACCTGCCCACCCACAAGCCAATGGACAAGTTGAGGTCACGAACAAATCCTTACTCAAAATCATCAAGACTCGACTCGATGGGGCAAAGGGTATATGGCCAGACGAACTACCAAGTGTTTTGTGGGCATACAGGACAACGGCGAGGACGCCTACAAGGGAGACCCTGTTTCGGCTAGCATACGGAAGTGAGGCAGTCATCCCGGTTGAAATGGGACTTACAAGCTACAGAGTAGGGAACCATGACGAAAGCAAGAATGACGAAGCTATGCTCCTGCAGCTTGACCTGGTGGACGAAGTAAGAGCAACAGTTGAGCAGAGGTTAGCATGGTACCAAAATCTCATGGCCAAGCACTACAACTCCAAGGTCAGACACAGGGACTTCCAGGTTGGAGATCTTGTCCTGAGAAAGGTGATGGGTGCCACAAAAGACATCTCCCAGGGGAAGTTAGGACCTAACTGTGAAGGATCATACAGAGTTGTATCATGGCATAGGAAGGGAACCTACCAACTGGAGACACTGGACGGGTATAAATTGCATCACCCATGGAACACAAAGCACCTAAAGAAGTACTACCAGTAGACGAACGACGACACTCCTCATTCCCAGTTTATTTCCTTTTAGTTTAATTTTTATTATCTACAGTTTCTTTTAAGCCCAAGGGCAAGTTTTTTATCTTTTAAGAACAATTTTTATATGCATGTTTACCACAATAAAAGGAGTTATTCAGAAATACTGTGTATGCTTTCTACGATTCAACACGTCCGAATGGACGGGCTCATCCCAAATGGGGTGATTTGAAATATTAAGTCCAAGTGGACGAGTTCATCCCAAACGGGGTGATTTGAAATATTAAGTCCAAGTGGACGGGTTCATCCCAAATGTGTGATTTGAAACATTAAGTCTGAAATGGACGGACTCATCCCCAAAGGGAATGATTTAAAACGTTAAGTCTGAAACGAACGAACTCATCCCCAAAGGGAATGGTTTAAAACATTAAGTTCGAAATGGACGGACTCATCCCCGAAGGGAATGATATAAAACCTTAAGTCCGAAATTGATAGGCTCATCCCCAAAGGGGATTACTTGACGCGTTAAGTCCAGGTGGACGGGTTCATCCCAAAAGGTAGGATTTGAAATATTAAGCCGAAATGGACGGGCTCATCCCAAAGGAGGTGACAAGAAATGTTAAGCCCAAGCGGACGGATTCATCCTAACAGGATAACTTGATCTTATCAAGTCCACGATGTGGACGGGTACTCCTAAAAGGGTAACTAAGTCCTTAAAGCGGACGGATGGAAGGGTAACCAGTATTTATTAAATTCCACAAAGTGGACGGATACAAATAGGCTAACCAAGTCCATAAAATAGGACCGATCCGTCCTAAAAGGGCGACTTACACTCACCATAACTCGTATTCATCAAAAATGAATGAATGAATTCAGCACATGGGGGTACCTATATCTGATCAAGTCCACAACCTGAACGGGACCATCCGAACTAACAACTTGTAGTTATCAAGATTCACAAGCGACGGATAGAATAAGCGACAGATAGATCAAGTTAACTATAAAAGAAAATACATGCATGAAAAGTCTAAAATAAGCGACGGATAGATCAAGTTAACTATTAAAAACCCACAAAAAGGGAAAATGTTTACATCTTAGGTCGACGGAAAGAAAATAAGTACAGTTTCCTCAACAAAAAAAAAGTCTACGACTGGACGACAAGGGTATCTTCGGCCTTTTCCTCCACGATCTGGTCACCTTCAAGGTGACGAATAGTGACTTCCACTAATTTTTCTTGGTTAACATTAACACCATCACCGTCACCTTGAGGGTCGGGGTTGGTGTCATCAACAAAGAGCACGTCAGTTCCTTCAGAGTCGACGGGTTGGATAGGAGTCTGAGCCGGGGCGTCAATGGAGACGTGAGAGAGGTCTAAGTCAGGGTAGGAGGCTTTAACTTGACGGAGGCAGTCGTCAAATCCATCAGCGTAGGAACCACCCAGCTCCTTCAATAGGGCGTCGGAGTCGCAATACTCTCGCACCACATCCTCCTTGGCCTGACGGAAGTGGCGCTTGGCCTCCGAGATCTCTGTCTCCTTATCCTTAAGAATCTTCTTCAACGCCTCTACTTGCGCCTCTGACTCCTTCAAGAGTTGTTTTGTGTAATCAAGCTTAGACACCTAGACGTCCTTCCAGGCCATCAACTCCCGTAGCTCTGAGTCCTTCGCCTCCACTTTCTCCCTCTGACGGGTAATTACCATCTCGTGTGACGTACATCTATCCATAAGACCCTTCATCATGACGACCCCCTGCAGAAGTAAAAAGACGGAGGTTAGAACAAGACAACAATATGATGTGAAAAAAAAAAAAAATATATATATATATATATATATATATATATATATATACCTTAACCAAACTGAATAGGCCCGTCTCCTCCATGGCCTCTATGGCATGGTTGCCCAAGTCTTCATAGTCATCGTCCTAGATGATGGATGACAACTGCTTAAGCGCATACCCAGAGTCCTCACGGAGGAGGACAGGGCGTTTCTCCATGACGAGCTCAGCACCCGTCATCAGACCCTTCCCTTTCCCCGATCCAGGTTTAGGGGGCAGCTTGCCGGGGGTGGCGGTCTCAGCAACAGTTGGCTCCGTAACCACTTTTGGCTTCTTAGGTTAACAGTCCACCTTCTCAGACAGCTTCCTTTTAGTGGACAGGTGGGCCTAGCCCGTCGCCTTAGGTACCTCCTTCTTCTTTCTGGCAACTTGGGCCTTAATGTAAGCCCTTCTCTTGCTCTCTTCCATCTCTGCACAAAGGTGGACGGATAAAAGGTTAGATAACTCGAAGGAAATCACGATTAGTTAAAAAGAGTCAAATAACTTGGGCGACGGACTTACGTTGGCGGATTCGAGAATCATAACGACGGGCAGCCACAGTTGGTTCTGGACCTTCGCAATACCAGTGGAGGGTATCCAACGTGACGAGCTTTGCCCAAGTTCTCTCCGACAACTGGATTTTAAAAATCTGTTCCAAGAAACTCCACTGTTCAAGAGAAACCTCCGGACAGTCACGAGCTGTAATAAGAGACGGTTAGTACATTATATAAAAAGTAAGAAGCCCAGTTTATAGCCGACAGACACTTACCATATGGGGGCATTATACCCCAAGTCTTGTCCACTGGCATGAACTCTTGGTTGTATTCATGACACATCCAACCGTCCCCCTCAAGGAAGAAGTACTGACTCTTCCAGTTCCTATTTGAGTCGGGGGTATCACAGACTAATCTAAGAGATGGTTTCCTTGGCAGGAAGCTGTACATCCCCTTAGACTGTACGATTTCGGATGGATGGTAGCAATGGAAGAACTCCTCTACCGTCATCCTACGTGCTCCTTTTGAAAGAACCCCGTATAGAACTTCTGCGCCAAGAAAGAACCTCTAGGCGTTCAGAGAAGCTTGGGTGACAGCCAACCCAAGATATTGTAGAAGGCGACGGTGAAGGGCACTTAGTAGAAACCTAAGTCCTGTTTTAAGCATTTGCTCGTATATTCCAACATCGTAAACCCCCCCCCCAGTAGTAACATTTCTCAGATTTGTATGGTAGACGGATTGGTATGTGGTGTGGAATTTGGTATTTCTCCCTAAGGGTTTCAAAGTGTTTCTGCTTGATAGTAGACTTGAAGTCATTCACCGTCCACAATGGAAGGAGAATGAACTCTCTAAGGCCATTCGGTCCTATGATGGATTGAGGAGGGGGTTCAGCACTGACTAAGTTATCATTAGAGTCACCCTCAGACCCATCCATGTCCAAATCCTCATCCCTTGTGGAAGGAGAGAAGGCCGACGGGTTCCTTTCGTCACTTGAGGTGCCAGGGTCGCCTTGACCCGACAGATTCAGCTCATCATAGCCCGCTCCTTCGCGGACCCACGATTCCTCACTCGACGCACTAGACATGTCACCTACACGTGACAAATAAACCCTAAGACTCTGACGGTTTCACATAGACGACGGGGAGTCCAGATTTTAAAATAAATTACAAGGGGATTCAACATAAAAAATAAATTACCAGTTGAAAAGAACTGTAAGATATGGTTGACGGATGCGCTCTGATTGAAGATTTGTTGTGGAAAGCAAAAATGAGAAGGAAGGAAGCGCATATATAAATAGAGATAACGGCACGGAAGATGAAGGGACACTTCATTTTGAGTGACTAGCCACTTAAAATGTGCCACGTACCCCTACGAATTTTATGACCTTAGGCTAGCCTGTCAATCAGAACGCATCTCCCAAAGTTAAAATTAAACCGTCACTCCACGGATCCGTCCTATCCTTATGTGACGGACACATGAAGTGAGGGGGCAACATATGAGGATAAAAAGGATGTGGACAATTTCACCCTGTTACATCGGTCACAAGCAAAGGAGCTTTAAGCTCGTAATGGAGGGAGACGGTGCGCGTATGCAAAGAGACGGGCTCTCCATGATGGTCGGATAGAAAGCTGACGGATACAAAGTGGACGATGGCAATGCCACATGACATCCACATGACTTGTAATCTCCAAGGAACCCTAAATGGAAATATCTTGCACTTTACGATTTACCATAGTCAAGGAACCTCTATATGGGAAGAATCCCGCAAAATACGTACATTTATTAAGGTTTTTTTCTCCATAAGGAGACGGGCTCTCCAGGACGGTCGAATAGAAAGCTGACAGATACAAAGTGGACAGTGGCAATGCCACGTGACATCCACATGACTTGTAATCTCCAAGGAACCCTAAATGGAAATATCTTGCACTCTACGATTTACCATAGTCAAGGAACCTCTATATGGGAAGAATCCTGCGAAATACGTACATTTATTAAGGTTTTTTCTCCACAAGGAAGTACCTTCTTGGCCAAGAAACGAAAGTCAGTCCTACTCTACTATAAAAACCCCAAGCCCTCAAAAAACAAGATATGCATAATTCACCCCAGCTCTGACATTCTAGAGTTGTGAAAAGATTTCTAACTTAACATTCGGAGGGTTTTTGGCCGGTACCACACCAGTACTTTCCTAAGGTCTTCTTGCTTTATGTTGTGCAAGCATTGCTTAGAGCACATGAGGACTGTGTAACTAACTGACGATTTTCGGCATCATCACTTAACACTCTCTGTAACACAAAGGTTTTATTTGGTAGGGGAGTTGGAAGAGTAAGATTATGAAAAATATAGGAAGAATAGTAAAGCTGGAAGAAAGAAATTATTCTTGTTTTCTTTTCTTGTGTGTTTGATAAAAGGGATAAAAAATCTAAATATAAAAATCCTTTATAGATATTTTTTGGCTTTCATATTTACTTGAATTACGTGTTGATTTTTGTTTGTTGTCTCATGATTATATCATTTAATTTATTTCTAATATTTTGAGACTTTTTTTTTTTTTGAAAGTCTCACAAATCTACATAAATAAAGCAAAGATGAAAGAAGAACTAATATTTTGAGGGATGGAGTGATCAATGTTTGCGTTCTGCTTATTATTGTAATTTTCAATTATGCTAGTGTTAAGGTCATATTTTATATATTGTAATTGGCTAATCTTTTGACAAAATGTACTTTACTTGTAATTGAGTAGATCTAAGATAGGTTTAGTACTTCAAGAAACATGTTGTTCAAGTCAAGTAATAAAAATATGAAGATTGGTCCAAGAAACAAGTGAAGAAAAACCATTCATTAAGTCTCAACAGATAGCTCGACAGAAGCATGCTATCGAGACTTAATGTGAAGCTCAATAGATAGCTCGGCAGCAGCTCGATCTATCGAGAATTACGATTTCAAAATTTTCAAATCTGAAATTCGGCTCAGGCTTGTGTAATTGTTTAGGGTTTCTTTTCTTACAACCCTAGACATATATAAGACTTATTTTAATAGTCGTCATAGGGTTTTGTAACCAAGTGCTTCCCTATTTTCATTGTTGATGAAGTGAAGAACTTTGCAGCCAACAACGTCTGTTCAAGTTGCTGGAGTTAGTCATGTACTGGGATCCGTGCAAAGGGTTAGTCACAAATTGGAGGTTTGTGCATCAAAGGAGAGAAGGCTACTATAAGATCAAATCCAATTGGGTATTGGAGCAAAAGTTCAACTGTAAATTGGTATTTCGGGATAGGCCAGGGTAGTTGGTAAGATTCCTTATACTTGTAACCGCTTGATTGCTAATTAGTGGATTCTTTAGAGTGATGACCTTAAAATCACCCGATGGGATTTTTGTCTTGCGAGGTTTTCTCCATTTATCAACAAATCACCGTGTCTCATTTATTTTCCGCTGCACTTAGTATTTTTGGTGATTTGTTGGTGCCTTCACGATTTACATGCAATTGAACCTAATTAATCAACTTGGGTAATTAAATTAATTAACCGGGGTCAAGCTATCTTAACCCAACAGCTAGAATATGTAATTATAATATTGAAGGAAAATGACTTTTCTATCTTTTAATTTTTTTTATTTAAAAAATCAATCAATGTGACCAAAAAAAAAAAAACCAACCCTACCAACCCAAACCCATTTGGTTCGGTTACTTTAATAATAATGGGTCAGTTGAATTAATGGTTTTCAAATTTGATGATGTTGGATGTTGGTTTAGATTGAAAGTACCATTTAAACCAACTCGTTTCACATCAATAATATTCTTTTTAAATCAGTATAATTCTTTCGAGTGATGTTAGTATCACCGAAATTGGCACAATTTTGTGCCTCAACTCGCCACATGGTGAGTTGTGGGAACACACATTTACCAATCACAACTAGCCATATGGCAAGTTGTAACACAAAATTGTGCCAATTTTGGTGATACTACCATTACTCAATTCTTTCTCATCTTCTTCATGGGAGTTGAAAAAATAAAAAGAGAAATAAATGGAAGCTCTAACAAACTTAATTAAATATAATTTGTCCTTATATATATAATGACCAACTGCACAAAATGCATGGCTGAGCCACACAGAGTAACTCTTGTGAGCTACATACGTTACATACTTACCTACTATATCCTCTCGGGGTTACATATGACAATAACCAGAAATCTCTAGTTATTACAATGAATTGCCATTCAAATCTGTGGAGAAGAAGAAGTCAAGTGTCTAATAACTTATTATGAATGAATGTACTTTCTATTTCTCTTGTTGCGTTCATAGAATTTGAGATTTTTTTTTTTTTTTTAATTTAAATATATCACGGGAGTCAACAATTATTCTTGGGTTTGGAAAAAAAAAATCTTAAATAAAAATATAATTACAGAAGTTAATATTTAATTAAAAAAGTATAGAGTTTTATAATTTAATGGCATTGTCTCATTTTTTTTACGAGGAAATTAAAGTTCAGATCTCCAATTTTTGTAATTATTGAACTATTTGAGAGAGAGAGAGAGAGTAATATTGAGTCATTTTGTAAAAAGCCTTTGTAAGTTGTAGCAAAAAAGAAAAAATTGAGTCATTTTCAAAATCTTTAAAACTAAATCAAGATAATTGATAAAAGTCTCACATTGGGTTGAACTTAGTTGAGTCAATTCCCCCCCCCCCCCCCCCAAAAAAATTATAAAATATATATTAAATAAGACAATATTGTATGTTCTCGGTTAAGATTAGGTAGGTATGCTACATATTTTAAAAAATGTACAGTATAATTCTCCATATATAAATTATTCATTTTCCATTTTCAATTTATATTCTTAAATTTTTTTAATGATAGTATCAATTTACAATTACAATTTAAACAGCGGATATTTGTTGACTTTTGTAGCTAATAAACAACAAAAGTTGTCAATACATTATCGAGCTTTAACATCTTCTGCTGAATAAAAAAGTTTTAGACTAGCTATCATAACGACTTACATTTTACAACTGAATTTGTTAATACTTTATTGACTCCACGGCCTTCATTTGAAGACAAGTTTCAAACTATCATAATGACTTACTTAAATAACAAACAACTAATGAACAATAAGAATCTTCTTTTTTTTTAAATGAATATTAAGAATCTTGTTAATTTAACAACATGAATCTACATTTATGATTCATCATAGGAAAATCATGACTAAAATCTAGCCACAAAAATTTCACAACTGTGCATTTTTGCCACTAAATTTTTAGAGAACAAAATTTCATATTAAAAAAAAAAAAAATTAAAAAAAGAAGAAGAAGAAAGAAACAGATATCTATACTACTATTTAAGGGGTTTCCCCTATTTAGGATCTTCATTCTTTTGGTTCAAAAATGCCCATACACCCCTATGTTTAAGTAGAGACAAAATTAAAGGACAATCCGGTAAAAATACAACTCTAACTCTCACCAAAATATTGACTAAAAAATTGGGTCACTCTCCTATTGATTTTCAAATTACTTTATCCACTTATAAATTAAATTCTCAAAATAAAAATTATATAAAAAAAAAAAGACACAAGTTTTTTTTTTTTTTTTTTGGCTATAAAATAGGACAACTAAGCCCAACGTTTTCACTTTTTTTTTCTTCTCCTTTTTTCCCCTTTATCAAGACTTAAACGTTTCCCTCTCTCTCTCTTTTTCGATTTCCTTTCTTCTAAATTCTAGTCTCACGTTTTTTTTTTCAAATCTCTTTTTCTTTATTTTTGAATAATTAAAAAAAAAAAAGTTGTAAGGACCTGGCTCGGATCCTAAGCCCAAAAAGCTAGATGGACTTAGAATGGGTCGAAGAACTGGGCTTTAGTGAATTAGTCAACCAATAAGGTAGGTCTTAATGACAAGAGAATGAAAATGAACAAGCTTAGACTTGAGAAAATCATCCTCGGCCAAATCTAAGGAGACTAGTTCTCTTCTATAGATCCTTAAGCTAGGTTACAAGTTTTGTTCTAGAGTGTTACAGTGTTTTTCCTTCTTTTTTCCCCTCCCCTCTCTATGGAGGGTCTCTTACATTATATAGTTCCCTTTCGATGATTTTGGCCCTCCATTTGTTGATCATCCAGGCCACCACTTGAGTGCTTGTCGTATCGAACACCCTTTCTAGCCCTCTGTGAGTTGGGGTAGCCAATGCAGCACTATTCAGGGGTCTTCTCCACATAAATGCGGCCAGAAGGTTAGCTGCAGAGCATTCAATGCGATGGCAGCAGCTTTCTCTTAGATACCTCTGAGCCCCTATCCCTCTTGTACGTTTGTAATACACATCCCTATTAGTGGAGTTTCCTAGAAGGTTACCTTGAGTGATAAGATATACATTTAATCTGTGTTTTGTTCATCCGAGGAGATACTCCTCCTCGGACCAATTTCTCCAACCTTTCTGTTTTACAACTTACTTACGAAACCCTAAGCTCAGCACTCTTGCCACTATTTATTCGTTCTCAGACCAACCTACGTCATCGGCTAAGGCCCAAGGCCCAATATACGAATTTGGGACCTTATCTCTATAATAGCCCCTCAAAACTTCGATTTTTCCCTCTTATCCAAGGAGAAAAAGTGGAGTTTTGATTTTTAAGAATCAAGACCATTCATTTCCTTGGTTTACACGTGTGGGAGTACCGTTTTGTGCGCCCCATAATCGTCACTGACATTTCGAAGCCTGTGTCCTGTCATTAATTGCTCCAGGTGGCGCTTTGTTCCCCGCATCCAACGGTGAGACGCAAATCGTACGGTAGACATTTCTCCTTAAACTTTGGGCGAGATAACTCCCACTTAACTACATCCCCTATATAAGGGACCCGGGGAAATCATTTTTCCTTATTTCACAATTCTTCAAGCTCTCCAGAGATTCCTAACTCTCAAACCCTCAAGATTCCCTAAATTTCTAAGTCTCCAAGTCTTTTTCTTTAAGAAATTCAAACTTTTAAGAAGCGCCAAAAGCAATACTCGTACCTATTCTTGTAAGTTTCTTCCTTCCTACAAACTTTTCTCCTCGACCCATCTCATCGGCCTTCCATTCTTTACTTCCTTTCCCTAAAAACTTCATTTATTTACCTTTAGTTTCATGAATCTTTCTTTTTCCTCGTAACTTTTATTCTCTTGCTAGTATTAATCAAGATTACTGGTAATAGTGGATTGTTATTACTCATACTTTAATAAAAGCTAATAGTGTTGTATTACTGTTAATTCAGATAGATTGAACAAGTGCCAGCAATAAAGAGAATTATCACATACTTGTACTGAAAGTTGGGCCCTCTGCAAGGGAGGCTGAATTTTACAGAGATGAATAATATATCTTGTAAAGAATAAATAGGGGAGACAAACCTTATTCTGCTCAACACTTATATAAATATCTAAGAACATTAACTTACTTAAAGCTACTGATCCGAGGAGACGTGTGTAACCTGGGACCTATTCTGGCACTTAGGAAAAGTTCTGTTTAATACTTAGATAGGTGCCATAGAGTGTTAATTTTCCCAAAGCATGTGGTCCGAGAGACCGGGCATGTCAAAGGTTCTATTTAAGCACTGAAAAAGATGTCATAGAGTGTTAATTTCCTCAAAGCATGTGGTCCGAGGAGCCAGGCATGTCTGAGGTTCTATTTAAGCACTGAAAAGATATCATAAAGTGTTAATTTCCCCAAAGCATGTGGTTCGAGGAGCCAGGCATGTCTAAGGTTCTGTTTAAGCACTGAAAAAGATGTCATGAAGTGCCTTGGTTTCCTGCCATTCTATGTGGAAGGCTTATAATAGTTTAATCAACTTTCTGTATTGAATCTGTTTATATGTTCTAAGAGTTAGATCCCAAAATTGGAGGATGCATACAATGATCACGTGTCCCTTTATCCAAACATACAACGACACATGTTAAGACTACTTTATCAAATTCTTCACATTGTTTAATTTGCTCTCACCTCAATACTCTTTCATTAAATGCCACATCATCAGCTACCCTCTCCACATCTCTATCCTTTATAGTGTTGTTTAACTTACCTGGACGAAACTTTCAATTGCAGCCCTTTTACTCTTTTGCTATGTAACTGCTGTTTTAAATTTTATTATTTTAATGCATCATCCTTTCTTATCAGTTTGTTGGTATAAAGATAGAGAGAATGTTGCTTGCTAAGACTAAAATTGCATGTGGTCTAAGGAGCCAAGCATGTCTAAGGTTCTGTTTAAGCACTGAAAAAGATGTCATGAAGTGTTAATTTTTCCAAAGCATGTGGTCAGAGGAGCCAGGCATGTCTAAGGTTCTATTTAAGCACTGAAAAAAATGTCATGAAGTATTAATTTCCCCATAGCATGTGGTCTGAGGAATCAGGCATGTCTAAGTTTCTGTTTAATACTTAAAAAGATGTCATAAAGTGTTAATTTCCCCAAAGCATGTGGTCTGAGAAGTCAGGCATGACTAAGGTTCTGTTTAAACACTTATAAAGATAATAATGGGAAGCACAATGTATTTACACAATAAATAAGCATATGACAAAGGGAACTTTCATTAATAATAATACCTTTTCAGGTTATATACATTCCAAGGGCGTGGTATTACATGTTCATCTAGATTTTCGAGGAAATATGCTCCTATTCCAGCCACTGAGGTGATGCGATATGGCCCCTCCCAGTTGGGCCCCAACTTTCCCCACGCTGGGTTCTTTGCCGTGCCTAGAACCTTTCTCAATACCAAGTCTCCAGACACTAACGGTCTCAGCTTCACATTGGCATCATAACTTTACTTGAGCTTGTGTTGGTAATATGCCAACTGGACCATTGCATTTTCTCTTCTTTCTTCAATAAAATCTAAGCTCTTTTCTAGCAATCCATTGTTGTCGCTCGGATTGAAAGAACTTGTCCTTAGCATTGGGAAGTCGGTTTCTAAAGGAATAACCGCTTCAGCTCCATAAGTCATTGAAAAGAAGGTCTCCCCTGTCGATTCGCGAGGTGTGGTTCGGTATATCCAGAGGACATGCGGCAGCTCTTCCACCCACTTTCCTTTCGCATCATCCAACCTCTTCTTGAGTCCATTCACTATGACCTTATTAACAGCCTCAGCTTGCCCATTCCCTTGGGGATAAACTAGGGTAGAATATCTATTCGTAATTCCCAAGTCAAAACAGTATCTCCTGAAAGATTTGCTATCAAACTGAAGGCCGTTGTCCGAGATAAAGGTACGAAGGACCCCAAACCAAGTGACAATGTTTTTCCAAACAAATTTCTTAGCATCCACGTCCCTAATATTTGTCAAAGGCTCAGCTTCAACCCACTTAGTGAAGTAATCCATGCCAACCAGCAAGTATCTCTTATTTCCTACTGCCTTGGGGAAAGGGCCTACGATGTCTAAGCCCCATTGAGCGAATGGCCAAGGGCTGGACAGAGGATTAAGGACTCCTCCCAGTTGGTGTATGTTTGGTGCGAATCTTTGCCACTGGTCGCACTTCCTCACATATTCTTAAGCTTCTTTTTGCATGTTTAGCCACCAATAGCCTTAAGTGGTGGCTCTGTGTGACAAGGATCTGCCTCCAGTGTGGCTTCCACAAATCCCCTCATGTAACTCCTCAAAGAGTAACGATGTTGCCTCGAGGTGTATGCATAGCAGGTATGGCCCAAAAAAGGAGTGCTTGTACAATTTTTGGTCCTCAGATAGCTAGAACCGAGGAGCCTTTCTCTGTATCTTGTCAGCCTCTAATTTCTCCTCGGGCAAGATGTCTTCTTTAAGGAATAGTACTATGGGGTCCATCCAGTTGGGCCCCACCTTGATTTGATGGACGCAGACTGTTTCTCTCTTCCTTTCAGTGGGCTGGTATAAACCTTCAACGAGGATGACTCGAGGTAGACCCTATGCCGAGGTGGTTGCAAGAGTGGCCAGGGAGTCGGCATGCGTGTTTCCATTCCTAAAGATATGCAGCAAACTGAAGACTGGAACCTTGACTGCAGGCGCCTAACTTGACTCAAGTATCCCTGCATTCTCTCATCTTTTGCTTCTAAATCTCTGTTCACTTAACCTACGACCAATCTTGAGTCCGAGAACATCTCCACTGTCTTTTCGCCCATTCTTTGAACCATGGTCATTCCCATCAGTAGAGCCTCATACTCAGCCTCGTTGTTCGTGGCCAAAAACCCCAATCTTAATGATTTTTCAATGGTGATCTTCTTAGGGGATATTAGGACTAGCCTCACTCAGGAACCCCTTTGATTTGCTGCGCCATCAACGTATACCTTCTAAGACAAAGGCTCCTGCAGGGAGACCATGCCAACCGATTTTCCATCCATGCCCTAGCTCTCTGCTTCTTCTTCTAATAGGGATTCAGCAAATTCGGCCACCAAATCCGCGAGGACCTGGCCCTTGACAGAGGTGCGAAACAAATACTTGATGTCAAAAGCCCCTTGCATTGTACCCCATTTGGCTATCTTCCATGTGAAATCAGCGCTCCGAAGTAATGCTCGAAATGGAAGTTGGGTGAGGACAACCACCGTGTGTGATTGGAAGTAGTGGGGTAACTTACGTGTAGCATGCACCACCGCCAAGATGGCCTTCTCCAATGGCAGGTAGCGGACCTCGGCCTCATATAGTGACTTGCTCACATAGTAAACTGGTCTTTGCACCCCACTATCAACCCGTATCAACACCAAGCTCACCGCGTGAGGGGCCACGGCGATAGAAGCAAACAAAACTTCGTCCACCTCGGGCCTTGACATAATGGGTGGCCGAGAAATGTATTCCTTCAATTGTTGAAAGGCTTGGGCGCACTCCTCGGTCCATTCAAATCCCTTCCACTTGTTCAACAACTAGAAGAAGGGTCTACACCTGTCTATTGACGGAGAGATGAATCGGTTTAAGGCAGCAGTCATTCTTGTCAGCTTCTAGACCTCCTTGGGATTCCGAGGTGGTTGCAGATCGTTAATTGCCTTAATCTGATCAGGATTAACCTCAATTCTGCGATAAGTGACCATATAGCCCAAGAACCTTCCTAAACCGACACCGAAAGAGCACTTGGAGGCATTAAGTCGCAGCTTGTGTCTCCTCAGGATCTCAAAGATATTCCCGAGGTCATTAACATGCTCGGTCTCCACCTTACTCTTAACCACCATGTCGCCTATGTAAATCTCAATGCCTTTCCCCAGTTGTGGCTCAAACATCCTGGTCATCATTCTCTGATAAGTAGTCTTCGCATTCTTCAAACCAAAAGGCATTACTTTGTAGTAGTAGTTCTCAGTGAGGGTGATAAAGGTTGTCTTATCCTAATCATCCAAAACTAAAGGTATCTGATGGTACCCTTGGAAGGCATCTAGGAAACGCATCCGTGGATGACCAACTGTCGCGTCAACTAACTAGTCAATCAGAGGCATGGGGAAAGGGTCCTTTGGGCAGGCCTTATTCAAGTCGGTGAAGTCTACATATACTCGCCACTTCCCACTTTTCTTCTTCACCACCACAGTATTAGCCAACCATTCAGAGTAAAACACCTCCTTAGTAGCCTCAGCCTGCTTAAGTTTTGCCAATTCGTCTCTGACAGAACCAGAATGATCTTTAGAACAGCGCCAAGGTGGTTGCTTTTTGGGAATAACTGATGGATGATTACAAGTTTTGTTCTAGAGTGCTACAATGTTTTTCCTTCTTTTTTCCCCTCCCCTCTCTATGGAGGGTTTCTTACATTATATAGTTCCCTTTCAATGATCTTGGCCCTCCATTTGTTAATCATCCAGGCCACCACTTGAGTGCTTGTCGCATCGAACACCCTTTCTGGCCCTCTGTGAGTTGGGGTAGCCAATGTAGCACTGTTCAGGGGTCTTCTCCATATAAATGCGGCCAGAAGGTTAGCTGCAGAGCATTCAATGCAGTGGCAACAGCTTTCTCTTAGATACCTCTGAGCCTCCATCCCTCTTGTACATTTGTAATACACGTCCCTATTAGTGGAGTTTCCTAGAAGGTTACCTTAAGCGATAGAATAAACATTTGATCTGTGCTTTGTTCATCCGAGGAGATACTCCTCCTCGGACCAATTTCTCCAACCTTTCCGTTTTACAACTTACTTACGGAACTCTAAGCTCAGCACTCTTGCCACTGTTTATTCGTTCTCAGACCAACCTACGTCATCGGCTAAGGCCCAAGACCCAATATATGAATTTGGGACCTTATCCCTACAAAAGTGATTTTTAATGTACTCCCTTTTTTTTCTTTTTAATGATTTATTTATTTATTTTGGTGTTTGAATTGTTTTCTCTTCAAATCTGTTTGCACTGCCTTTTTTTCATTTTAATGAATGTATTTTCTATGTCCAAAATAAAATCACTATGCATGTGGTTTAATTGGATACAAAAGAGAAATGTCTTAAATTGAGATGAATGAAAAATTATAATACTAAACCCAAAAAAAGTCTCATCGCACGCATGAAGCGCGTGTGATGAGATTAGTATATGTGTGTAGTATGAGAAATAAATAATTTTTTTGGGAAATTAGGATTGAATTCAACACATGCACGCACGTATATATAAATTATTCTTCTTCTATTTTCAAATTGTTTCCTCGATTTCATACATAATTGCATTAACCGACAATTTATAACAGTGATTATTTGTTGACTTATCGTTAATAAACGACAAAAAAATGTTAATACTTGATCGGCTTTACAATTTTCATTTAAATACAAAAGTTTCAAACTATCCTAATGACTTACTTAAAATAACAAATAACTAACAAAAAGTAAGTGAATTAAATTTTTTTTTTTTTTTTTTGAGAAGCAAGTGAATTAATTAATTTAACAACTCAAATTTACATTTATATTTCATCATAGGGAAATCATTACTAAAATGAAATCACAAAATTGTCATAACGGTCATTTATGATTTTCATATTTAAAATATGTTTAAAGTGGAATTTTTTATATTAATGAGAAAATGAGAATAAAATTTACTTAGACTAATATTAAAAATTGACTCAAAATCATTAACAAAATGTGCTCAAGTAGAAAACCAAAAACAAGAAGAAATTCAACTTAAAAATAAAAAAAATAAAAAAATAAAAAAGCTTTTCTTATGAATTTTTTTATAAAAAAAAAAATGGTGCCCTATTCTATCCTATTCTATTCTATTTTACCATCCCAAAAAACTACTTTATCAATTATACAATACCATTTTACAATTCACCCAGCATTCTAACTTTTATTTTACCATACTATACATTAAAATAATATAAAAATATTTCTCACTTCTCTCTCTAATCTCTTCTCTCTCTAATCTCTGTTTCTCTCTCTCAACCACCCACCACAGTCACCACCACCACGCCACCACCACACCATCACCACCCATGTCAATCTCCACCAAACCTATCACCAATCTGAGCAAACCCACAACTCCGACCACCAAACCCACCACCAACCACAACCATAACCACAAGCAGAAGCCACCACAGAGAAAAAAAAAACACAAAGAAGCCTCCAAAAACCACCAACAACAACCACATCCACAAGAAACAACCACCACATAATCACCAAGAGAAGAAAAAAAAAAAAAAAAAAAAACACAATATTGAAACCCAGAAACCCACCACTGCCAATCTTGTCAATCGAGAAACCCACCACCGCCGAGCTCGCCAATATTGAAACCCACCACGTTGATCTCCACCTCACCGATCAGCAAAACCATTATCTATGGCAGCACTCACAACGGAAACCCATTACCCACTACAGAGAGAAACCCATTACAATTCACCCAGCGCTGATCAGCAAACCCATTACCCACTACAGAGAGAAACCCACTCACGACAAAAACCCACCCATGACTGAAATCCAACATCCCCCAACACCACCGACCCAGACCCACGCCGCCACCACCGCCACATCAACGGAACTTTTATGCCACGCCTACCTCTGCCGCTACCACCACCACACAGGGTTTTGGTTTGAGAAAATGGTATTTTTGGTTTGAGGAGTAGAGAGGACAAAACAAGAACAAGGGAGAGAGAAGAGACGGAAGACGGAGAGAGAAAGAGAGAGAAAAGAATAAATTTATATGGAGAATAAAATATATTAAAAATTATACAATCTGAGCTACAGTACAATTCTACATTTAGAATTGCACTATAGCACAATTGTATTTTTTTTTACAATAGTTACATTTTAGCACATCTAATGAAGTAGCCTTTTTGGGCTAAATGGTAAAAAGAGCTTACATTTGGCATTTAGCCATTCCATTGCTATGCTCTTAATTTCTTAAAGTAGAGGGGTAAATAAGACCCTAGTGCTTTTCCCTCGCCCGTTACTCTTCTTCATACCAAAACGACAAAAAGAACCAGAACCAGCGTCACAGACAGCTATCTCAGTCTCTTAAAAAGAATCAAAAACTATTCTATAAAAACCAAACCCCCCATTCTCACTTCTCACTGCTAATAGCCTAAAATCCTTCACTCTACTCTCTGTTTGTGTGTGAGGAAAAAAAAAATGTCTTTGGAGATTCAGAAAGCTCTGCTCTTTGGCTTCATTCAGAACATGTATGACGAGGTAATCACTAATCAGATTTCACTGTTTCGTTTTTCTCTTTTGTTCAACATGTTTTTCATTTTGAATTTTGGTTCTGAAATGTGAAATCATTGTTTTTAAAACATTTGGAAGCCACCAAAAAAAAAAAAAAAATTCCCTGCTTTTTTTACACATGCATTCTCGGAAAAAGCACTGATTTTGTTACATGCTTTTACTGATACTGTATTTTTCGTTTTGATAGAGATATTTAAAGAGAAGGATTTTCGTTTTCATTTTTTTGATTTTAAATATCTTGAATAGAGTATGAAAAGACCAATTTTTTCTTAAAAGAATTTTCCTCCAAATTGAAAAGGGTATTGATTTTCAAACACTCTTTATTATACATCATCAGTATACATCAATAATTTTGCATTTAAAAAGGATTTTTTTTTTTTTAATTACAAGATATAAGTGTATACATGTGAAACTCTTTCACGAAAACTTGAAGCTCGGTTTTTACTTCCTACATCCCACAAATACTTATACTTATTAAGCGACCAAAACAACAAATTTAACAACTTTTTTGCCAAAAGTGAGTGGTGGGCCCGTAACAAAGTTCACACCCCCACTGCTCACAACACCAACTCACTGCCGCTCTGTTTTTTCGCTGAAAATCTTATGTAAAAATAGTCTTTCACATTTTTTAGTATTTGGTAACACAAAAAAAACATAGTCAATAGAGAACTATCTTTGCTCAACGGAAAATCCTAATAAAAATAAGGCTTATTTTCTATAGGTTGTTTTTCAAAAAAGTTTTGGGAAAACAATCTCTCTCACATGTTGCATCTCCTATAAATATTATCTTCGTGTATAGCCGTGGAAAACATAATTTTTTGACGCCTTCTCTCTCTCATGGTAAGTTTTCTCACTTTTTCTCTCTTCTCTTTGCTTTTTCTCTCCTCACACCTTCACTGTCACTAACTCTGGTCTCTCCTCTTCTCATAGATCTCTCTCTCTCTCTCTCTCTAACTATCTCTCTTCTCTCTTTTCTCCATGTTTCTCTTCTCCTTTGTAACACAATTCTCTTATTAGTTTTTTTTTTTTTCCTTCACTGATCGGTCAATAGTTTCGACTTGCAAAGGAGAACAAATTTGCAGTGATAATTATTTCATTCCTCTCTACCAAAATCCCAATTCTTTACTTTGAATTTCAAGCTTGATTTTATTTTTTCTCTAAGAAATTTTTGGTTTGATGAATTATAGGCAGAAGTTACTTCTTTTTCGTTTAGTACATAAAGTGCAAAAAAATAAAATAAAATAAATAAAAAAAGAAGAAAATGAATGAAGTAAAAGATGAAAATTTTAAACATAATACCTATATTGCTCTAAATTGCTTTTACATGGGACAATCTTTACCATGGACTAATAATATTGTTATATAATGAATGATAATTGTTTAGGAGAATTGCATTTGTTGGCAAATACTTTTTTTGTTAGTAGATACTATACAGTGATGATATATTATACAGTACATTATGTAAATACATAATTTAGAATAATATTGAAGACTTGCGGTTGATCATAGTAGACAATTAGTATACCAACAAAAATAGTAGACAATTAAAAATTATTGTTATTTATACTTATTGAAAATGTATTCTCCTGTCAAATATATATATATATATATATATATATAGACAAATGGTTGATATATGTGTGTACATACGTAATTGTCTATATATATGAGCAAAATGAGTGGTAGAGATTATGAAAATTTGACAACTAATTAATTTTGATTGTATCTATTGTCAAAATTTTAGTATGAAAACCAAATTCACTATTGGTTTTTTATTTATAATGATTACATTAGTTAGTTTACATAATATACATGTTTTAAATTATACAAGAAATATTTTTAAAAAAATCACATACCAAATACCAAAAAACATTCTCAAGCTCATTTTCAAGGTCGTTACCAAACACTGGAAAATGAGACAATTTTCTAAAAAATGTTCTTTGAAAAATGAACCATTTTTCAGAAAACGTTAATGCTGAAACAAACAGAGCGTACGTGAAAAAAGTTATGGACTTTGTTATGTCTTAGCATTGTTCTTTTAAATGTGGGCATCGGATGTGAAATTATGGATGTCATGTATATGATTGTGAT
Organism: Notholithocarpus densiflorus; assembly: GCA_030021035.2. Classification (NCBI taxonomy): domain Eukaryota; kingdom Viridiplantae; phylum Streptophyta; class Magnoliopsida; order Fagales; family Fagaceae; genus Notholithocarpus; species Notholithocarpus densiflorus. The sequence goes on along the minus strand of JARYZH020000086.1, from coordinate 791,660 downwards.
CCATGTGTATTTTTAGTCACATGAGTTATACTTAATGATCATGCGACTTGTTTAAATGATTTAATTGATTTAATGAATAATTTAATTTATATTTTGTTTTGAAGTAAAATATAAAGGTAAAATATATTTTACATATAAAATATTTAATAAAATATTTTCAAGTGTTTAGTATGACAAGTAAAACTTTTCAAGCAACCACCTAAACTGAGTCATTGTGCCGGAGGTTCGGCAAACAGGCCAGCAGAACTGGCAACTGGAATGGTAGCTCCGGTGACCAGATTGCCGGTGGCCACCACTATAGTGGTATATCCGGCGATCAGACTACAACACTAGTGGCCAGAACGGTGTCTCCTACCACTGGACCACCAACACCAGTGACCGAACCTCCTACATTGGTCGACGGAATGGCAGCTCCGATGACCGGACATCCGGCACTGGTAGTCAGAACAGCGGCTCCGATGACCAGACATCCGGCACCGGTCATCAGAACGGTGTCTCCAGTGATCAAATTCTGGCACTTGAAAATGGTCCATAAAATATTTTACTTCAAAACAAGCGGAGCGATAATACGTCTTCTGAAAATATTTTACTTCAAAACAAATGGAGCGTTAATATGTCTTCTAAACCATCACATAATGGATTGGAAGAGATTTCTCCAACCCTGGAGGCCAACTTTTTTTTCCCTATTGATAAACTTTATGATTGGATTTGACCTTTGTTCATACATGGATTTGAAATAATAAGGTGTAAAATGTAATTTCAAATCCATAATATCAAAATTTAAACTCTCATTTTTGTAAAATTTATATCAAACAATTTATACTCATAATTGTTCTTCGAATCCCTTGATTTTAATTTCTCAAATCCAAACACAACCGACATGATAAAATGATTTTTATTTGTGTGACGTTTTCCACTATCACTCTTGATTTGTATGATTTCATATTTTCATTACAAGATTTTTGGGAAAATAACATTTTTCTTATAAGTAGATTGAAAGATGTTTTTGGAAAATGTTTAATTGTTTTTAGGGATATGTGAATGACCAATTCTGGCAAATACAACAAATGAAGAAAACTACTCAACCAGATTATGCTGTGAGAGCGGTCACCAGCTACTGCATGTCTGCACAAAATTTGTTCACTCAGTTGACCGATCACATGTAATTATGAACTAGTTTGAGTTCTGTTTGGAAGTTGATAACTTGATTATCATTTGTAAAATAAAGTTGATTATGAATTTATAATCCATTTTCCATACTTATCTGCAGCAACCAAGAGAATGTTGATTTTCATCAGGTTAATGTTTCCGCTCGTGAATTATTTGAGCAATCGAACAGGTAACATTTCATATTATGTTACAATAAAGAAATGTGTTTATTTTTTGGAATAATAAACACTGTATTATATGGTGACTTTTATATGTCTAACTTAAGTGTAATGTGTTTTTTTTTTTTTGGGGAGGGGGGGGGGGTGTCAGAAAGTCTGCATTTCTAATTATGAAAATGAGTTGCTGTTTCAAAAAAAAAAAATTTTTACTATAATTGCCCAACCCCAAGGAGAAGTTTTTCCCCTTTCTTTATGAAGTTTTGTCGCTACAGCTTTCATCTCATGTAATGACTGTTCTAGAGGATGTACCCTCTTTAAGGGGTAGTGTGTGTGTGTGTGTGGTCTAGGGTTCAGATGATTGTGTCCTATTTAGTTTTGGCAGTACTACCCTTTCCATTCTACCTGAAAACACTATGAATATGAATGTTTGAGTCGTTATTTAGTCGCAGCATTAATCACATGGACTGAGAATGCATCTAGTTATCTAAGTTTATAATTTTTCTTCTTTCCATGATTGTCTCAACAATACAATTATATGTTCCTTTCCTTCTTGGTACAGTGTTGGTGCAGCGCATGTCAAGCATGCATGTGTTGAACTCCTTCATGCTTGTGAGGAGAATGATAAGGATTAGTAAGAAAACACTTTCTTTCTCTCTCTTTTTTGTTTTTTTTGGACTTAGCTGTCTATTATGTCTATATCCTCTAGCTTAAGAAAGTCATATACATGTTCATGACTAAATGATTATTTTGTCCCTGAAAATACTGTCAATCAACAAGTTCAGTATATCTTGGAGAACTTTTATCTTCATGCTGTAGGTCTTGTACATTTTTTTTCCCTTTCAAGGATTTCTAAAGAATTTTGCTACATTTATGAATGATTATTTTGTAGTTATGCCTTTGAGCTTTCCTTTTATTAATAAATTTCCTTATTACTTAATACATACATACAAATACATACATACATATATATATACACACACATATATATGTATATATGTACACACACACAGTTTAAGCCTTAGTATCAGAATTAACTAAATGAGTCATTGGTGTAGATATTATTTAGACTGCACAAAGTCTAGGGTTTTATTTGCTTCTCTACTTGTTTTCTTAAAAAATTATCAAATTTTGCATAAATGTATTGTGGTATTTATTATTGTGCACACAAACACATTTTTTAAATCACTAAACTCATGTTTTTTGTATAATATTAAAATACAAAATTAAATATTTTAAAGATGGAATGCCAATGAGCTCTAGCTCCACTAACACCCCCTCCTCATGTAAGCTTGGTGGAGGGTGAGATCATGCGTTCAAGATCCATCGGGTGTGTGTGTGTAATTTTTCACACAAAAAAAAAAAAAAAGATAAAAAAGAAGAAAAAAGAAGAAGAAGATGAAATAGTTATTGATATATCACAATCCTGATCTTTTGCAAGTATAGACAAGATAAAGTGGCAAAGTAATCCGGTGGATTTGTCAAAAACTCATCCAATGAAAAGTTATTGAGTGATATAACATTAACAAAATACATTGGGTATAACTTGAACTCAACTCATCTTATTTTATGCATTAGAGTATTATTTGAATAACCAATGACTTATATCTATTAGTTTTGGTCTATGATATTAGAGTTTAATTTTTCTTCTCTGCATTTTGTGGGACTTGTTTTGTATCTGGTGTTGATTGATCAAATATCTTGTCACTCTTATGATTGATAGATGACTGGAATGGCTCCTATATTCCAACTTCTCTTTTTAATATATTTGTGTGTGTTTCTCAACCTCCTGTTTTTTCCCCTCTTTACTGGGGTTGAATGGGTTCTACCAAATATGGATAATTGACTAAGGTAACTCATGCTTAATGGATGAGTTGTTTAAGCAGATGACCCAAGTAGTGAAAATGCTCTTACAAAAAATGATGTCCTGAGTTGTTTAAGCAGTTGACCCAAGTAGTGAAAATGCTCTTACAAAAAATGATGTCCTGAGTTCTGGTTAGCTGTCTTTAATAAATCAATTTGGTAGATATTCATACTAGTGCATAACACTTCAGTTATCCTTGCAATTGAAGGCATCAAGGACAAAGTGGATGAGAAATATATGGAGAGCTTTGGCTTTTGAGCACAAACTAGTATCTGGTTATCAGTTCCAGTTCTGAGATCTCTTGAAATTGAAATCAAATCGACGATTTAAGCTATGGCATAATTGCTTAAAAAACAAAAGTCACCAAATGGTAGATTCTCAATTTAGTTATGTGTCTAGTACTATTTTCTTCCAATAGGTTATCGATCTTCATGACCTATTCATAGACTCCCCTTTCTAGTCCAAAAAAACATTTTTAACAATTTTTTGGAAGGTTAAGATTTCATCTTTTTTTGATAAGTCGGAAGGTTAAAAAATCCTCAAAATGATTGGCTTATACATTGATGTACTTTTTCTTATTAATTAACAATAAATATATTCATAAATGTCAGTCAAGTTTGTCTTAGTATATTAATTCATATAACACAAGTTTGGGAAGTAAATACAATCCGTATTTATACACATTATAAGATAATAGCATCATATATTACAGTTCACGGCAGGTATATCATGTGTAGAAAGTACACACGTTGTTACTGCCAAAAGGTGTCCAAATATTATCTTCAATTACTAAAACTTGATTAGTGTTGAAGAAAGGTGCCTTGCGTGATATGTACTATGGTAAGTGGTGCATTGGAGAAAATGTATTCTTTAGGCATTTGGTGTTGAAGAGCTTTCTCTGCTAGAGTTTATGCTTTTGAGTTGCTTTACAAGTGGATGGCAGCAATTAGCTGTTTCTCCTTTTTTACTATTTTATTGTTTCTGGATTTTTTTTTTTTTAATTTCAGTAATTAGTTTTGTCTTTTTTATTTTCTGGCATTTTGTATGCCTACTAAGTCCCACCTAGGCACGTAATGGAGTACCGCCCCGTTTTGTGAATATTTTTTTAAAAAACATTCTACTAATCCAAAATAAAAATAAAAAAGTTTTGATTTCTGTATTTGGTTGCTTTAAAAAAAAAAAAAAAAAATTACATGATCTAGTGATTAATTTCCTTGAAAAATATCTCCATGTGTTATTGGGGGTTCTTTTAATGGTTTTAGTACCCGTGGGTTTATTAACAGTACCTTTTGATACGCAAAGTATTATACTATCAATATGTCAAATATATTGAGAACAATGCTGATGTAACTTTATTGTGATATGTTAGCAATAAGTTGACATTTTAATGCAAATGTTTAAAAATTCTTTGATGCCTCTATTATTGAATTTTGTCACTTTATTATGAATAATTCGTTGCGTTGGTGGGCTTATAAAAAAATTGTCAGTGGATATTTAATTTCATTACCATACATGTCCACCATTAAAGCATGTAAGCATGCTCTTTTTGTTCCATTTTTCTTTATATTCCGCAATTAACTTTTATTTTATCTCTATCAAACTTAAGATATTTTCTCTTTTTTACGGTACTTTTTTCTTTATGATTATTATTGTGCGTGTGTCTTTTTTTATTATTTAAAATGCATGTTTCTATCTACGTATGTGGATTGTTAATGTGCATCTATTTTTGTTTAAATTGTGATATTTCAGTTGCTTTAAGACTCTGTATTGGACTAAGAATGAATTCTCCCAACTGAGAAGAAAATTTGAGACTGTTGTTCAGGTATGGTGGTGAATAGTTTAATTTTTATACTTCTAATAATCATTCTCTCTAGTTCTTCTGGGAATAAATTGCACATTCTACCTTCTTGTGCTTTTTTTTTTTTAATCAAAATACAACATGGTCTTTGTAATTTATTTATTTTTTACTTTCATGTAGAAAAGTTAGTAGAAACTAGATGAAAGTATAACCCTTCTGACATTTGAGAATGGTGTTGGTATTTAAATTTCTTTTGGATATTCACAGAGCTCATCTAAGACATGGGTTATAAATTTCATTTCAGGTTACCAAAGAATCTTAGTTAATACAATCAATGGCTATGTGATTATTGTGATTAATTGCTTTATCGTGCTGTTGTAGACAGTGGCAGAGTGATGTTTAGCAACTTTGACCTTGAGTTGGTTCTGATTATAGTATGTGGGTGAAATTTGCTGTCTATGGTTCCCTTCCCTTATGCATATCTGCAAAATACTCTTGCATAATTTCTAGACATCCATATGTGTTGATGAGTAATTGTGTTAGAAATTAGTAATTTATTTTCTGAAGTGTGAAGTGCTTGAATCTTAAACCTTAATTCATGCATTCTCTTAATCTGAATTTTTCTTTTTTTTATACTAACAACTAGCATGTCCTGTGCCCTCCTCCCAACCAGCAATCAAGACACACATGCATGTGCAGAGAAATTTTTTTTGTTTATAAAGGGTTTGTGGACAAAAGGGTAGTATTTTGGGGAACAAACAAAAGAAAAGAGAATTTGGGACAAAGAAAGTCTAGTGGAGTAGGGAGAGAGACCTAGTGTTGCAGTTATTCTAAGTTGATTATGAAGCAAAAGATTGAAGACATTAATTAAATGCTGTTGATGGTGGAATTAAGTATATATGTTCAGTAGTTTACCCATAAAAAAAGTATATATGTTCAGTAATGATTGAATCTCAATGTCTATGTTTCTCAATAAAATTTGTCCTCAAAGCTTCTCCTTTTTTTCCCTTTGGCCTGAAAACTGATTGAACACATTTTAAGAGTAAGAACCTTTTCAAGTGCTTGCATTTTCTAATTATTTTCTTCTCTGGGCTAACTTCAACTGCAGATGGAGAGAAAGATCATTAACCTTGAGAGAAGCTGAAACATGTCACTAGATGGGTCCTATATGATCTCTCCAGCTAAATAATATCTGATTGAAAATCTGGCATGTGAGGTTCGAAACAGGAGAATGTGGTAGATGGATCAGCTTTGTTATATATGGTCTATTTGTATCTTTATGTTAACTTCATATCATATCTAGTTGAACCAACTAATGACTTGCTCATGTGAATGGTGTTGTTCCCAAAAGTGCTAAGTTCATGGGGATTTTATTTAAAACACTGAAAGCTGTTATTCTAGAATTCCCTTAAAATCGTAGAACCAGAAATGTTTGTGGAAAATCAGGCACTAACTTTGTTAGTGATGTTGCCAAGCAGTAGATTTTGGCTTTATATGACTGTTAAATATGCTAACTAATTAGTTGTGCATTCAATAAATGGTGGGTAAGCAAGAAAATCAATTAAATTTAGTGGGAAAGAAATAGAAATTTAACGGACCAGCGATATTTTTTTGTACCCCCAATACTTGTCAGGTGTTTCTCAAGTTAGTTGTGAACCGCATAGAGTCATAGTCACAGAAAGTTTTGTTATCTCTAGCTACAGATAAACCTGCTAAGTGCAAATTAAACTTCTTATTTACTCTAAATGCCTTATTTTGGAGTCTCCACATTTAAGTTTGTTGCGGGTCCATGAAGCAATAAATGCTCAAAAAGTTGTTCACTTTCTAATTTCAGAAAGTTTTCTGCCTTTGATTTCCTTGCTATGCAGATATGGTGAGTATTGATTTTTACTTAAGCTTGTATCTGCTAGGGTAAGCAAGATGTTGTTTGTTTTCATGATGAATTTATGGATCACTGATCCTTGAAAAAATTTGAGTTTATGCATTCCCTTGATGCTGCTATTAATTAGGGTACAAAATTAATAAAAATTGAAGAAAAGTATGCCTTGTAGGAAATATTTATTGATGTTATTCTAATTAGTTGAAGATGAAGAAATTAGAGTTTAGAGGTTTCTTTAATACTTAATTCCATGGTCTAATATTATTGATATGATCTAATGATGAGAGAGAGAGAGAGAGAGAGAGGGAAGAAGAATTGATCTAAGAAGATGTTTCACTTTCTTTTCTTGACCTTCTAGAAGTTCTTAGCCTTAGACATTGACCCTTGCTGACAAAAGACGGCCAAAACGATGCAGCAATAAAATTGAAGAACAAAACAAAACCAAAAAAAAAAAAAAAAGAATAGATAACCTAGGAGTCAACACCAAGCAAGAGGAACAAAACCTCTAGGAATTAGCACCCTACGGTTGGCTAGTGTCAACACCAGACCATTGGATAAATTCCAAGAGAAGTTCTATTCATCAATCAAACTGTTATCTTCTCCATAGGAGAACAATACTGTGCTTATATAGACTAATAAAACTAACCCTAATTCTAATTGACATAGGAAAACCCTAATTCTAATTCTAATTGACTTGAGAAATTCCAATTATTGAATTACAAAAACTATAATCTTCCCAGCTTTGGTCCTTGGTGTTTTTGTCTTTTACATCTCCATTGGACCATGCCTAGGAGGGTGGTAGACATGCTGGCTCTCACTGGAAGGGGCCTTCTGGTAGACACCAGAGTGCTGTTGTATGGAATGCAGCTCATTTGTGCATCATGTGCACCATTTGGAGAGCACAGAACAGTCACATTTTTTAGGCAGTTGAGCGCTCTTTGCTGGACCTAAAGTTTATCCTGCTGCACACCTTGGTTGGATGGCTATTTGGAAATGTCATTCTTGTTCTAATCTAATTGAGTTTTTAGATGCTTGTTCTTTTAGGTGATGCTTTTGTAGGTGTCCGAGTCCGAGTAGACTGCTTGTGTACAAAGGATGCTATGTAATTTCTTTATTTCTAATAAAAGCTTTCTTACTTATCAAAAAAAATAAAAGATAAAATACAATTGACTACAAAAATTAAATTAAAAAAATATCTATTGCATCAGTTGGGTCCTTTCCTCAACCAATGTAGGGGCTTTGGCCACTTCCTTTCTTTTTAAATAAGCTTTGTTGTTGAAGAAAAGAACTTGATAACCTTGTACTCTCACAGGGAAGTGTAATTTTTACACAATCCAAATGTGCTCAAACCGTCACATTTCTAAAAAGTTGGTAGGTTTTCTTTCCCCACATTCCAACATTCTCAAATTAACCAAATGCATCCATAGGTTAAATCTAAATCATATTAAAAAATTTCTGTCTTATTACAAAGCATGCATTTCTACTTAATACCGAAGTGTCTATGACCTAAGGTTTTTCTTTCTGCCGATAGTGTACTTGCACAGTGGTAAAGCACTATATGCTAACTGAGTCAAATCTTTGGTTGTCTCTACAGCCTTGGATCATATCCTAACTGAACTAGGGATTAGGACCTTAAGGAATGGAAGAAAGCTGCGAACTAATTTAACATTGTAGCTCATTAATTTTTTCCTCACACAATGCCCTTTTTGTTTATCTTATTAAAAGACAAAACTCATAATCTTTTATAGGAAATATTTCAGTAATAGTTTTGTGTGAGAGAATCTTTTCCTTTTCATTTAAGGTTCTGTTAGATTTGGTAGGTCTTAATTGCATCTCTCTGGATTGCATTCTGTTACCTCTGTGACATCACTCTTTTGTCCTATAGGAGTTGGCATTGGGAGCAAATCCCTGGCACCAATTCTGCTACCTCTGTGACATCACTCTTCATCCGTTTCTGTTCCAATTTTCTTTTAGGGTTCAATTTGGAAATGCTTCTTTTAAAAATGCCATTTGTCTCTTAAATTATTTATTGCTAGATTCATTACCATTTTTAATTGGCTCTGGTTATGATATGTAAGGGTGAAGGACTCTAGATAAGACATTTTGATAAGAAATCGTTCAGTAGGGTGTGAACAGAATCAAAATCAACTCTGAAAGGAAAGAGTAAAGAAGCAAAACAAGTAAATGCAGATAGAAATGGAAAATATGGTAGAGAGAAACAGCAAAAATGCATAAAGACAACAGTTGTCATTTCCACTGCTCAGCCCTTCTGTGCACATGCCTTACTGTCTGTCACTCTCTCTTTCAATTTCTCTCTATAGAGTTTCTTTTTCTCCTTTACAGATTAAACTGTTTTATCATCGCCAATGAATTTAATAATTTAGCTATAAAGCGTGGTCAGGTTAAATTATTCTTTTCATCAGATATATTCTTGTTTGTATTTTCAGCTTGAGTTAGTTGATTTCCTAGTCTCCAAGTGTTCTCTGGGATACTTTAATCAATATGAATTAGATTTTATAAATTTTGTAAGTACTGTTTTATTCTTGTTTAGTACTTTGCTCATGTATACCTTTGATGGACTAGTTATGGTGCAACACATCTTATTTGTGCACAACAATAAATGGTGTTCACAGTAAATAAATATTCATACTGGTGCCATGATAAGATAACTTACTTTTGACTTTCCTATGTGGTCTTTTATTTTTGCTAGGGGAACTGTGACTTATCTTTAAAAGGCAAAAGAAAATTAGTTTATCACATTATAATTCGACCAAGAAAAGAATAAAAGAAAATTCATCATTTTTGAGAAATTGTAATGTTATCATCATATTAAAACTAATCTTATGTCAGAATGGATAATCTATTTTGATAGGATAAGCTTTTACATCAATAATATTTTGTAAATTTTTTTTCTTTTTCAGGCTTGTGAAAAAACTAAAAATGCATTGTTGTTAAATCTTCTTCAAGTTAAATAATCCATTATGGTGTGAGATGTGATTCTTTCAGCAGTTTAGTATGAGATCTTCACTCAAAGCCTTTGTATTCTTGCAGCTTCCATTGTTGATAATCACAATGCGGTATTTGCCCTGTCATGCAAGAGGCCTCAGTTTGAGCAGCGAGTACAGATTTGGGTGGCTAAAATGTACAACTAGATCTTACTTAATCATTGGAGCTTGGAAGTGCTTTTCCTGTGAGTTATGAATGCAATGTCATCTCTATAGATTCTATAAATTCTTTTTGTTTTTGAATAGTTGAAATTTAAAATTTCTCTTGTTCTTATGAAAAATAGAAAAGTTTTTGATCAGCTTTCTCACAAACTGAACCCTGGAGCAAAAGTATTCCACGTGTTTATGTACCAAAGCTTTTTTCCTTTACTTTGAATTCCATTTACTCCTTAAAATTAAGATTGTACTTCTAATACCACGGTGATGCCAATGATACTAGAAGAGGTGATCCTTATCCTGTGTAATGGGTTGCTGCAAGTAGAGGCATAGAGTTTGTATCAGCCCATTTTCTTGCCAGTGGGCATTTTCCTGTTTTGTTTACCCAAGTTCTTTTTGTCAAGGGAATAGAGAATGGATAGAGTCCTTTTCTGACTATTTTTTTTGAATAAAGTATATTGTTCAGCCAAAAGAAAAAAAGTAGAGGTGTAGAGCTACATAGTAGGGCAAGATTATGCAAATATATTTGACATAACTCTAATGAAAAGCCTTCTCTTAGACAAGCACAAATTCTTTAACCCCAAATCTGTCATTTTTTATTACCTTTTGCCGACGAGCTCTGCCTCAAATGACACTTCCTCCTCCCACAATAATGGGATGGAGGGTGAGGTCATGCGTTTAGGACCCACTAAGTGCATGTCTCACTTGCAAATAAATTTATTTTAAAAAAAAAAAAATTATTTATAAAGCTGCAATTTAAAAACTTTCCTTATTTGATAACAACTCTATCAAAGCAACTAGCAAGTAAATAAAACCTAATCTAAGAAAAGCTGTCATTTGAAATCCTATCCTGTCACATAAGCAGTGAATAAATTTCTTAAAAAGAGATTTCTCAATAAAGAAGTTACTTAAACCACTTTCTCAACAAAAAAAAAAAAAAAAGTTACTTAAACCATTGTGGGCCAATAAGGAATCTAGTTCTGTTATCGCTATTAATGAAAGTGACAGACAATTATATTGTATTTATGCAACTAAATAGTTGAACATTATATTGAAATTTGTTTGCTCAAAAGACATGAAAAATAAATTTCAGACTTTCTTAAACCTTATTCTTATTAATGTAAATAATCATGTTGTTCGAATTGATTTGATAAATTTAATTATGGGTTCAAATCCCTTTATATTTGGCAATGGGCTTTATAGTCATAAAAACAAGTGCAATTTTGTTCTTTTTTGAAACAAGTGCAAATTAATAGGTATAAATTTAAATATGGGTTCAAATCTCTCTCTCTCTTTTTCCTTTTAACACCTGACCTGACATGTGGGCCCAAGACTCCTCTCATAAGTAGAGGTCAAAATGTGCAATTTCAAACTTAAATGTAGCCAATGAGTTTTAACTCAAATGACACTTCCTCTTTTCATAATTATGGGATTGAATGTGAGGTCTTGGGTTTAGGATCCAATTGGTGCATGTGTACTTACCAATTTTAAATTTTTTTAAAAAAAAATTACTTAAATGGGAGAAATGGAGATTATACGAGGTTCAAATGCAAGACCTCCTTGCATTTATACCATAATGAATTACCACTTATCCTAAAAGAGTAAGTTTTTAAGAAGTGGGTCAACAATTTCTATCACGCTCACTGACATGGTAATGTTATCCAACTCTTACCATGTCAAGTAGAAGAGGGAATGGGCATAATTAAAAGAATATGTAATTTAGGTGCTATTACCTACCAAATATATTTTCACCTTGACTCTCACCATTTATTGCATTGATTGACAGCAAACTTCTTTCAAAAAAATTAAAAAGGTATTGTCATTCAAATTAGTTTCTCTAGAACCTAAACCTGTAATTTGCAGTTTAGGTTAATATATGTGTCATTTCCTATCAAGAAAAGTGAAAATATTCCATTTTTATGCTTTGCACTAGAGCAGTTTGTTATCATGTCGTAATATGTTGTCTGATTATTAGAAAACTAAAGTTATTGATTTACTGGTTGTGACATTAAATCACTTTAATGGTTTATGGTTGATTACATATTGTCATATATGTCCAACAGTTTGGATCATTCAAAGGGAGCTGCTGGCAAGGGCGAACAGTCCCGATGAAGTTGCCACTATGGGCATTATTCATCCTTGACGCATCATTCCATGATTGTTTGTATGATTCTCAATCTTTATAACTCACTTAATCTATCTATATGAACAATGTAATTACAGAATGATGATTTGAAGGGCATTTGTCATTGAGAATGGCAAAGATGTTAATTTGCAAATTCTAGGTGTTATATCTACAAGGAGTCATGCTAACCTCATGGCAGTCTGACGCAGATTGTTTTCATCTGCAATTAATTTAGCCTTTCAAACTTCACACTGAAGCAAGTGTATCTCATGCAGAATGTTTCCTTCTCAAACAGTTAAAGTTTTTCTTTTAGTTTCAGTTTCTTAGGGCTTCTGACACCACGTTCTATAGAGATGGCTTTGTCTATTCTTAAAGGACTGCTCCAAGGATATGTTCAGTCATTGTTTGACGAGGTGACAGAAAACCTTTCATCTGGTTTTTGATTTGGTTCTGTTTTATCTTCTTTGCCAACAGTCCTTTTGCTCTACTTTGTAGGATTTTTGTATGTTGAAATGATTTTAGGGGCTTCTAGAGGATTAACACCAATTGATATTCTTTCACTTGTAATGGCTTGATCATAATATAATAGAATTCTTCTGAATTCTTGGATGTTTATTCTAGTTGAGGTTTGGGATACTAAAACCTGATAATGCAGTAATTCACCTGTTCCTGCATCTTTTGCATTTTAATACAAGTTAGATTTAATTTTGAATGAGATTCCATATCCTGGCTTGAACATTTGTTTGGAAAAGAACGTTCAGACGGTTAATAATGTGTATTCATGTCATTGCTTGCAGGGGATAGTAAATGATCAGTTTTCTCAGATTCATACTTGGAAAAGTGAGGAGGAACCTGAGCATGTTGTGCAGCTGATTGATAAGTACTTTGTTGATGTTGAAACAATCTTATCAGAACTTACAAGCAAAATGTATCTCCATATTCATTTAATTTTACATGGTTCCAGTTACAGATTCTAGTTCTATATTTACTTTTGATTATTTCTCATTCATGTTTTTATATCTGCAGTGATTGTCCTGATGTTGATTTCTCAAAGCTGTCTGAACTGGCTCACAAAGTAGATCAGAGAAGCTTGAGGTAGCATGATAGATTAATTTATCAATTGCATTACCTTAATGATATTCACTTATATCTGGTAAATGGAGAAACTCTGTCAAGGTTCGTAATGTAAACATGTTCACAGGCTGCTGTTATTGAAAGGCAATTCAGATCTATTTGGGTATATTTAAAAGCTGCTTCTAACATTGTGTAAAGGACAGCTGGTTTTTATAAAATTTCTTGCCTTACTCAAGAGCAGGAGGCTTTGATCAAAGGTTTGGGACTTGACATCTATCTTAGTGAAGGGCATGGCAGACTAAACACATGCCTTTCTCAACTTTTAGTAGTAACTTGTTCTGTTTCAGCCAGGCCTTTTTCCTTTGGCTTTACAATCCAACCCACTGAATATATGTCTATAGATTTGGATAATTTTTTCTCATTTCTTTTCTAGTATTGAAAGATTATTTAGTATTTTATACTTTTTTTTTTCTTCTTCTAGTAATAGTTTTTGCTTGCTTAGTTATGTTGTTCTTCTTGACATTGCTTATTTGCAAATAGTAGTTACCATATAATATGGGTGCTAATGAAGGCACCTTGTTTTTGCATGATCTGCCCAGGCAGTTTGATAATTTTTCTCATCAAGTAAGAACACACATTGAGATTTTAATAGCACTGAAGTTTATCATCAAATTTTCTTCATTCTAATAGAATGCTAAGATTTGTTTTTCCTCCTTTGTAGTAAAGGTAAGAAAGCATTGTCTGTCCTTACCACCTGTTTCATGAACCTGTTTTTCTAGCACTTACATCCCAGCAGTCTAAACTATGAAACTTTTATAGAACATGGAATAGAAAATGTAATTTATTAGCTCCTTTTTCCTACTATTACTGGAAATTGCTGTAACTTTTTGGTAGGCAATAAAAAATTGTATTCAAACAAAAAAGAATTAATACATTGAAATTAAAAAAGAATTAATCCTATCATCAAGTTATCATCATAAAAAGTTTAGACCAATGAATTCAAGAATGCATCAGAGTGTAAATTTCCCAAAGCAAGCAGCCAGTCAAATAAAGAATGTAAAAAAATAAAAAAATAAAAAAAAAAAGCTTTTCAGTGAGTTCCCTGCCAGCTCTTTATCGTTGAAAGTATGATTATTCCTCTCGCACCAAATTTTCCACATGATGCAAAGAGGAACTGTCCCTCAAATCTCACCAATCTTTTATATACGTGGATACTGGTTTAGAAGTGAATAATAAATATTCCTTGTTACAGATGATACACTACGTCGTTTCTTCATTTTTCCCAAAGAGAGGAATCAATTATAGTTGCACACTTTGATACTCAGATGCACCCTTTATCTTTGAAGTTTTGGGAAGAATGTGATTGACACATTGGTATGTACCATCCTTGATGTATACCTGAGTGTATGTAGAGTCAGAAGGAAATCATCCCACCCAGCTTACCCCTGACACATGTTGTGATTTGGTCAAAGGTTAAATATCAGAAGCCGAACTTCCTGATTCATGTTTATGACATCAACAACATTGAGTACTAGAATTTTCAGCACTACTTGTAATGGTCAATCTAACATAATGGGATCTCACAAAATGTAGACTACCATTACCTGCACTAAATATAACACATCTACATGATTGTGGTTTGAATATTTAAGATATGAATCACATAATGCTAAGTTTCAAGCTATATTTAGAAACAATGGCAACCTTTAAAATTGATATCATGAGATTGAATAACTTTCCTCTTGTTCTTATGATCAATATTATCAGCTGTTCAACATGATACTTTGTGTGAATGGTTTAATTCTTATGTCATTTTGTTAAGGAAGTTCTAATTATAGACTTGTTTTCCCAAAATTATTTATGTTTGCTTCAAGGGATACGTAGAAGATTATTTTCTCCTTCCATCTCTTGGTGATTGCAAACTGGATCTTACTTTTTTATTTGGTGTTACAGCATTGGTGCCAAGCTTGTGAAACTTGCATGTGCTGATCTCATTAAGTCTTGTGATCAGATGAACAAGGAAAAGTAAGGATTTCTGTTATTCACACTGCCTAAATATGAATGATGACTTATTGAGAAGAAGCAATTAAGATCCATTTTGCTCATAGAGAAGTTACTAACAAATTTTGAAAATAAGATATACTGGCATAAACTTAGCTTTTTCAAATACAATATACCAGGATTGTAGTAAAATTCAAAATTTGACCCCTAGTATATTAAATTTGAATCCTAATGGGACCAGTGGGTCCAGTCACTGTCACTATTGCTCTTGAAAATGTTAATAGTATGAAGTAGTTTAAGCAGTAACCAATTGGAAGAAGCATCATAGAAGGATATCAAATGAGGGTTTCATCCTCCTTTTTGTGTAAAGTTTACTTAAATGTGACTACTTTGGGAAGTTCCTGAAGTCCTTGTAATTGCGATTACCCTTTTTCCTTTCCCTTTTCGAATGTTTTCCCTTTGCAATGTGGTTTTTGTTGTATGCTTGTGGTGTTCATGGGCTTATCCCTTTTTCCATCTATTTCAAAAAATTAATAATCATCCATCCAAACAAATTGCAAGGGGTTGTTTGATGTTTTAGATTTCTTTAATCACATTTTTTGAGTAATTTATTTTCTCTAATTTCCATCATAAACTGCTCTATCAGGTCTCTTTTCTTGTTCAACTTCAGGACTGACTAAATTGTAATTGAGTTTGTAATCCTTGTTATAAATTATTGCAATTGATTTTTATTTTTTTTTTAAACTGGGCCTTCATAATTGGTAATGTCAGGTACTCTAATACTTCACACACTTGTGCATGTCACACTAATTAGGTTATGAGTTACCCAACCAATCCTCTCTTTTTCTTGCTTTCATGTCAACATTAAAGCACATAGCAAGCTATAGAGGAGTGTTTTGACATATATGCATATATATTCACAAACTTACTTGCATACATATATACATATTTATATGTATTTATGTTACACGAAGGAGGTAGCCCTCCCTCACTTCTGGGTTGATCCCTAGACCTCTGTTTTCTTAGGGGAAAAGATACCAGCTCTGCACAAAGGCTGGTAATGTGCTCTGACATGTACACTAGAAGGTAACCAATTTTTCCAAAAATGATTTTTTGTTCACTTTTCTACGAACTAGTTGGTAACCTGTGAAATGCACAAAGGAAAGCTTAACTTAATATGATTTTTCTCTCTTACTTTTTTTGTCTAGATATGAAATTTGATAATTGTGGTAGTTTTTAATAGGCATTTATTATGATTGAGTTTGTATATGGAACTTATATATTTACCTTTTAAATAAAATATGACATGCCAAGATTTTAATAGAGGAATTTAAAATAAATTTAAAATATTTACATATATAAAATAATGACCTGTAAAATCGTGAGGCCCCAAAAGCTTATGTGGCACAATCTTATGAGGTCAACCAAAAGTCAAACTTGATTTAACATATATTATAGATTATATATAATTTGATGTTTTCCTTGTAAAGTATACGTTTTAAATTAAGGCATAGCTGATTATATTCATTCAATCACTAAGTTTGTCCTCCTGTTGTTTTTTAATTCCTTCCATTTGAATGAATCTGCCAGTATCATTCAGTTTTGTAGTAACTAAAAACTTGCCTTTTACACTAAGAAGATTATTTTTATTTCTCAATTAAATTTGTCTCATATTTGCATAAATGAATTATTAATCCCCTGACCCCTTTGTATTGCAAATTTTGCTGTTTCAGTTTCTCTAGAGCCTTAATTTGGATAAAGAATGAATTTTCTCACACTCGAAACAAGCTGGAGGCCTATGCTCAGGTATTGCACAATGTTCATTTATATCTTCTAAAGTCTCACGATAATGTTTAATTGGAAAGGGCATTGTACTATTATTCTTGATCTTTCATTTGTATGATTTTAAGTTTTTATTTCCTTGACCTTTGTAAGTCTTCTTTGGAGAGAAAATTATGGAAACCTGATTTTAAGGACGTTGGAGAAATAGAAAGATGATATTTTGGGTTGTAATGGGCGGTACTCTTCTATAAGGATCTGGAAGTTTCTAGGAATTTATCTAGTGATGATGTTTTCTTCTCAGCTATTTCAAGAATATTCCATGTCCTATTGTAACCACTTGGTTATCAAGAATTTCCTCCACCTCCTTTATGTAAATATCCTTCAAGGAGCAAGTAACGCATCCATTTGTAAATATTGAGAAAATGTGTGGTAGCAAAGACTAGATGAAGCAAAGATTTCTAGGCCATTGCTATGAGGGAATTTAAAGAATTGGCATCCTCAATTGCAGGAAACGTGGTTGGTAGGTCAGAAAATCAGATTTCGATAAGGATGTTACATTACCATTAATGCAACTCAAAATTATTTCATGGAATGTTAGGGGTGTGAATGACCCAAGGAAGCAAGTAGATATATAGGAATTGCTTGCAAAATGGAGAGGCAACTATTTAGGGGAGGCAAGAAGATGAAAGTGGCAGATATGACTACTGGGGAGGCAAGAACTATTTAGGGGTCCATATGTGGATTGGATGGCTTTCAACTTAGGGACAAGGGTGTGCGTGGTTGTACCAATGTCTACCTTGGTTTGTCTGTGTTAGTTAAAAAGAAGATGCAAATAAGGAAAATGTGAATGAAAATGGGCTATTTCTAAGTCCAGCAGCCCTTTCCCAATTCATTCCATATATATGGGAGATTATAAAATATTATAAAGAACATTCTGATTGTGACAGATGGACATGGTAGGGACATCTAACCAATGTTATCCTTCTAGAAGGATACAATTCTCTTTGTTTCTAACATTCCCCCTCAAGTCGGAGCATATATGTCATATAAACCCAACTTGGTACAAATAGATTCTAATTGAATCCCACATAATGATTTAGTAAAGACATCAGCAAGTGGGTTCTTTTCTTTGGGCTTCTTTGTGCTCATTATATGTACATGAAGTAGTCTCTTTAACTTAAAAGTATTCTTACTTATCAAAAAAATCATCAAGTTAGTTCTCAGATTGTACAAACGGTGTAGCTATTTCGTCTTTGTATCTTGTCCCATACAAAGTAGCAGTTTACTTAGATGTGCTTAGTCCTTTCATAATTTTGATAGGTAATAAAAAAAAATTATTAAAAAAAGACTACATGTATAAAGAACACAAAATAGCCTGAAGAACTACATCAAAAAGAATTATATACAACAAGGTATCGACTCTATGAACAACACAATGGAACTACTATTCGTAAAACCCCATGTGTAAGACCACTCATATAAGGATTCAAAGCAATGTTTGTAGTAGCTTGATTATCACAGGATTGTTTGATAGGAGTAGGTACTATGGCTAGGGATATATTTGGGGAGTCAAAGTGCCATGCACAGTGGCATTTTTCAGATGGACAGCAACACTGGGTAGGATGTTGATAATTTACGAAAACGACACATTGGGATTTTAGATCAGTGTTGCATGAGTAGACAGTGTGGGGGGACAGTAGGGCATCTCATGCTTCATTGTTCTATGTTTAGAGGTTTGTGGTCTTTGGTGTTTGCTTTAGTTGGAGTATCATGGGTAATGCAAAAGATGATAATCCAAATGTTATCTTCATGGCAAAGAAGATTCATTAATTATAGAAGTGAAAATATTTGGGAAGGCTGTTCATTGTATAACTTGTGGACTTATTGACGAGAAAGCAATAGTAGGGCTTTCGATGGTGTAGAACACCCAATTATGTAATTAAACAGATTATGTTATGCTCTTTGTCTGATTGGGTGATTGCATTAGGCAACATCCCTATTGTATTTTTTCTGGATTTTTAGATTCTCTAAATCTTAGCTTGTAATGTTCTGCAAGTTGATTCATCGATTATATTTAATAAAATTATCATTTACTTATTAGAAAAAGGTTGATCCTCCCCCTTTAGTGCTTGCTTAATAACTTTATTATAAGTCCAATAGGGTTATAGTTGGACAACATTACCAACTTCTACCTTTAGACCACTAAGATACTGAATTATAGTTTTCTCTTCCAGCTCAACAACATTAGACTTCATCATAAGATGATCAAACTCTATGGTATATTTTTCAACAGACATACCTTTTTGCTAGAAATTGTGGAACCTAAGTATCTTGTTGGTAGTTGTCTGGCAAAAACTTCCTCTTGGCATTTCTCAAGCAACAATACAGCTTCTACATTCATGATCTCCTTTTATTGGATTTTACACCATAAAGAGGCGGATTTCACAAACTTCACCTTACTATGATTTAGTAAATATTTATAATCAAAGATCCACCCCACCAAAACATGACAACAACGGCCATCCATGACAACCAAAACTATGATCCCAAATTGATACCAGATTGGTTTAGGGAGTAATGAGGGAATAAAGGTACACACTCAAAATGGATTGATAAGCTCACCACTATTAGAAATTGACCAAAGAGATATAGAGCAAGAAACTCAACACCTATAGGAATCCACAGAAGGGTGAGAATTAAACTAGAAATCCCTCTACTCACAAGGTAAAGGCTGATTAATTGAAAATAAAATTCTCTTTCTGATTCCAATTTACATATGTGATGAGCTTGGAACAACCCTTTAAACATGGTAATAACAACTTACATCCCCCAGACAAAAATAATTAATAAATATCAAGAACGTGAGAAAATGTTCACAACAAAATTAACAAGACCCATTAACAAGACATAGGAATTGGAAAAACCATATTGGGAACTAATCAAGCATAATTAGAAACAAAAGAATTTAAACTTGGCTATTTTGGAGTACTTTCTATCAGCCCAAACAGTCTATAGCAAAATTGCCATAATTTCATATAGAAAACTCCAAATTGCACACTGTTTGATACCTTGGAAACTGGAGACCTAAAGCCTTGCAATGGTATATAGCTTGCTGGCTAATTCTTCTGGAATCATTACCAAATTAATTTTGAAAATTCCCCAAAAATCTCTCTTTAAGTCCTTTGAACTTCACTAGTGTGCTTGAATTATCAAGCACCAATGTAAATAATATATACTGCTGGCACTTATTCAAAAGTTCACCAATTGGGAGGCATTGATGGTTTATGATTTTAAGATTAGTCACGGTTTCCCATCAAGTGCAATGGATTACCAGCCAAGCTATCCCCATGACTCAACAAGCTAGAATGTATATTGTCCAGCTTGAACCAGCAATTAATATCTATATACCCAAATGCTGGTAATATCACAGTATAACTAAAGGGTAATAGACTATTTATTTTGTTTTCAAACAATCTTGTGTTTTACTACATTTAAATTACTCTCAACACATTGATGAACAGATGGAGCGGAGGATTATCAGACTCAAGAGCAAACAACAAAGCAGCGCTTGTGTGCCATCAAGTTCTCTCGGTTGTTTGAGAGAAGTTCCTGAGAAGTGAGAATGCAATCACTTCCTTATGGAAGTGAAGAACTGTAATAGCATGTATAGAATTTTTGATAGTTGCTCCATCTACATGGTCGCATGTGTTTACAAGGGATGCTTTATAAACAAAAGCTCTATCTACCTATTAACTTGAGTTTTCTGTTAATGATTTGACAATTAATGTTCTATATTTTCTTTCTACTTATTGTGCATTGTTCAGATTCCAAAAAGGGAACTAGTTAGCCACTGAAAAAACTGCAGTATAAGCACTACCACATTGTCTTTAGTAGCGTAACAACAAATCGATAATTGAAAGTTCATGACATAAAGTACTTTGGGATTATTACAATTTAGGATTTTTTTTTTCCATTTAACACCATTTTAGGAACAATTTTGTTAGTTAGCAAGTTTCCGAAACTATTTAGGAAACTAGCATTTCGAGTTTAAGAGACTTGAGCTCAATGTAAAAATCAAGCCTGTGACACTCGAGTCCTAAGCTAATGTGGAAAAAAAATTTCCACATGGATAGCTGAAAGAAAAGAAGAAGGCGTACAGACTGAGTGAAGGAGTGAAGAAGAAAGGAAAAGGCATCCAATCCAGCTTCGTTTGGGCAGAGCCTAGCCACCACTGCCTCGTCTTGGGGCAAGTAATTTATGAAATTGCAACTCGAAGCTCTGTTGGACACCAACACTCCGTTCTTCCTTATCGTCACCGCTGCCGTCGATTGCTTTGAAAGCGATTGCGTGATAGAAGATGAAAGCGTGGGATTGGGATTAGGATTGGGGTTTGGTTCTTGTTTTGTTGTTTTCTGGGTTTGTTGTTGAAAGAAGATGAGAGCGGGGGATTGGGGTTTGGTTCTTGTTTTGTTATTTTCTAGATTTCTTGAGAGAAGAGGAGAGTGTGTTTGTTTTCTAGATTTGTTGAGAGAAGATGAGAGCTGGGTTTTGGGGAGAAGATGAGAGCGTGTGTTTTCTGGGTTTTGTTTAGGGAACTTGAATCTTAAAGACTCAAGTTCCATGTGGAAAAAATTTCCACCCCAGCTCTACCAGCACATAGAACTCGAGTCTCTGAGACTTGAATTGCTATAGTGAATTCAAGTTTGAGTGACTTGAGATGTTAATTTCCTAAATAGTTTGAAAACGATGCTAACTAACGAAATTGTTAGCATTTTGGTGTTAAATTGCAAAAAATAAAAAATAAAAAAATCCTTACAATTTACCTCATTGTGGTTTGGCTCTATCACAATTTATAGTACACAAACTTTTAATTGTTACATTTAATCTCCTGAGTTTGGACCAAAATGAAACGGTTGAGATTCCATTCAAATTATCACTAATACTTTCATTTTAATACAAACTTCTTTTTTGAGAAACCATTTTAATACAAACTTTAGGGGCTAAAAATGTTGCAATTGAGAAAGGCTTTTGTGATTCTAAATTGTTATTGGACCAACCCACATGGAGATAAATTGTTTAACAGACTAAATTATGATGGATTAAACCAGAGTAGATTGTGTGTGTGTGTTTCGTTGGAATGAAGTGCTTTACTTTCATTGCTCATGATTATGCTTTCTTAGATACAGGAGATTGGTTAGAGATCCTTCTTGCTTTCAACCCTGTACAACATTAATATAATCTGCAGATGTTGCTCCAATCCTAATTTGGCTTGGGGGATAAACCAATTAAGCTCAAATTCAAATTATATTTCTAAGTTTGGCACATTTATAAATTTTTTACCCGTAGTTTTAGAGTTGTTTTTTTCCGCTGATGGACTGAGGTACTTTGCTCATGAATCATGATGACGCATTCTTAGATACAGGAGATCGGTTAGACAGGAAAATTATTAGGTATTTCCAGAGTATCATAAATGCATACTCCCCTCTCTCACATAAATAGTGGGCCCCACCATGAATTGGTGGGACCCACCATTCATGTGAGATGAAGGAGTACACATTTATGATACTCTAGGAGTACATAATAATTTTCCCGGTTAGACATCCTTGCTTTTAAGTTTTAACCCTGTACAACTTTAATATTATCGACATATGTTGCTTTATTCCTAGTTTGGCTTGGGGGAGAAACCAATTAAGAATCAATTACGAATTATGTTTGACATGTTTTTATTTTTGTCTCTATAGTTTTAATTTTTTTTTTTTTAAATTTCATCCTTCAACTCTCATTTGGTCTTCTGTAACATCCCAAATATGTGGATAGAATTGGATGAATGAGTTGGGCAAACATGTGTTGAGCCACACATTGGGTGCTACACAGCACAAACATGACTAGTGTTTTTAATGTTAACTTGACTAGTTCTTTAAAAATATAGCACAAATATGACTAGTGTTTTCCTTGGATCGTAACAAATGGTATCAGAGGTAATCAAAATATTATCTCCAACCATGGGGGATGGGCAAGATAGATTTTTCACCACACCCCGGACATATTTACTAAAATACCTTTAAATTTTTCATAATTTCAAAATAACTCGTAGATTTTTCCTTTCTTTCATTTCCTTCTTTTTCTATCATATTTCATCTTTCACACAATACACTCACACAGTCGCTACCCCACCCTCTCTATCATTTCATTTGATTGATTATTTCATACTTTCATATTAGATCTTAAGTTTTTAATTTTGTTAATTAAAGTTTCAAATTTATGAAATTGTTTCAATTTAAGGCCTATGTACATCTCCATTTTTCATTTATAATATTATGGGCAATAACATAGCAAATGAAAGTGGGAAATAATTTATTAAACTTTGCATTTCGCTTAAGGTTGTTTATAAATTAATTTAGTAGCTACTAAACATGAGAGCAGCGTGAGAAAGCTTTGTTTAAAGAGAGAAATGTTTGCTTAGAAAGAGATAATGATTGCCAAAAAACTAAAATTGAGTACCTAAGTAAAACTAGGGGTGTCAATGTTCGACCCAACTAGCAAACACGACACGAACCCGACACGGGTTTTTACGAGTTAGGGTTGGGCTTTAATGGGTTTGGGTCATAAACGGGTCGACCCGAAAGCGACACGATAAGAAACATGTCATAAGCGGGTCAACCTGCGTAACTCGCAATAGACACGTTTAACACGCCAATTTATTTGTGTCAACCCGAAATGACCCACTTAACACAACCCGTTTAACTCGTATAGCAAATAAATATTCATTTTATTTTAGATTTGTCAAATACCTTTTATAGCCAACATATATTTTAAATTTAAAAAGAAAAGTGAGTAATTATAAAAAATTACAAGGGATATAATTGGAAATTGAAACTTTACAAACCCTAGATCTCTAAGCCCTACAAACCCTAAATCTCTAAACCTTCTTATAAATATCTTTTTTTATTTTTTTATTTCAGTTGTACTACTCACTCTACTATCTTATAGTCTCACGCCCAATTCTCAAATTCAAAGTCTCAAACCGGTTATTGCTCTCTCTCTCTCTCTCTCTCTCTCTCTCTCTCTCTCTCTCTCTCATGTGTTTAGTGAGTTTTAGAATTAAAGAAAACAATTTTCTTGGTGTTTCAAAATTCTGCAATAATTTTTTCTACTTAATGTTTTTGTTCTATAAACTTTAGTTTACTGTTTGCTCTAATTCTTTCAATATTGATATTTAGCATTTGATGAGTTCCAAGGATATTATATTTTTGTTGAACTATGTTATTTTATTTTTGTTAAACTATATTATTTTGAACTTGGGTTGAAGTGTATGCACTTCTTTTGGAATGTAAAGAATTTATTTCTAGATGAATGTTATATTTTTGTTGAACTATATTATTTTAAATGTGAGTTGAAGACTTGAAGTGTATGCATTGCTTTTGGGATGTAAAAAAAAAATTATTTCTAGATAGATGTTATATTTAATATTATGCAGGTGGAAATGGGTTGTGTTACATTCGTGTCAACCAAATTCGACTCGTTTATTAAGTGTGTCAAATGGGTTGGGTCAGTCAACCCACCTTAATAACAGGTCGGGTTAGGGTTAAAAGATCATGACACGATTATTAAATGGATCAGGTTAGGATTGAACCATTTAATCAAATACCCCTACCTCAACACAACACGAACCCAACACACTAACCCAAATTGACACCTCTAAGTAAAACACAAAGTTTTATAAACAATTTTTCTTTTTTCTCTACTCCATTAGAACATCAATCTATCTCCAACAAACTCTCTACTTTTCTTTTATTTTTTTACAAATCTATAGTGTGTGGATCAAAAAAATCTTACCATGGAAATAAGAATATGATCGTCACAATTAATTTGTTAATATGGGCCAAGAATTTTTGCAAAAAAAGAATCTAAAAAGAGTGAGATCCTAAGCAAGAATAGCAATACAATCTTAAAGAGGAAGGAGGTGCAAGCTATATTATTCACAATGGGTCGTTGGGCGTGCGGATGATGGACTTTTGAATACAATTGTTTCTCTCTTGCTCACTTTTTTCCCTTCACACTTTTTACTGAGAATTTATGGATCCCCCTCCTTTTGGGGTTCAGGTCTTATTTATAAGGGTTGAAGTCCCTTCCTCACTGTACATCTATAGGGTGGATGAAAGGAAGGAAAGAAGAAAGATACTTGTCCCATCTCCCCTTTTTTTGCTTCTTTTGAGATGAATGTGGGTGGGAGCATGGGTGTGTGACAGTATTCCGGTGGTCATTCTGTATTAAATGCGACTTGACTAGCAGATAAAGCGCATTTAATATGGAGGTGATCATTCTGGAGCTTACAAGTTATCTCCCCTGACTTTTCGAATGTGCTTCCTTTCTCAGATAGACAGCTCTCTAATCCTCTTTGTATTCCGAGAAGGGTGTTTGGTACTTAACCAAGGATGAAGCAATCCTCCAGACTAAGGTCTTTGTTGCCTTCTTGGGGGCCATGAACTGGGCCCACTTGACCCTTCATTATTCTCTTTCTCCCTAGTTTTGTTCCTAAGCCCATGGGCTTATAGTGACTTTGCAAAAATAAATAAATAAATAATAATAAATGACTGAATAAAAATTTAGTTAACTCTTCCTCCTTTAATTGAATAAAATTTATGAAGTTAACTGAAATTCACTATTTAAAATACTTATAAATTATGTGAAATATAGAAGTAATTTTTTTTCCTCCAAATTTTGATGAAAAACTAAACATAGAGATGTTGGAGTGATCTTGGTGATAGCAATGATTAGGACTTCAAATTAAAACGGTTTCATAAATTTGAGATTTTAATTTATAAAAATAAATAAATAAATAAAAACTCTCATATTTGATACTTTCCATGCATGAAAAGGGGTTTTTTTTTAAAAATAACTACAAAACCCATACTATATTATAAGTTAGCCTACGTTTCAAACTTATTTCATTTCTAACAATTCGAGTCCAGTGGACTCGATTTACCTAGAAACTGACGTGGACAAACCAGGAAATCGAGTTCAATAAACTCGGTTTCCATGTATAGAAATCGAGTTCATTGAACTCGATTTCTATGTATAGAAATCGAGTTCAATGAACTCGATTTCCATGTATGGAAAACGAGTTTATTGAACTCGATTTCTATGTATGGAAACCAGTTCATTGAACTCGATTTCCATGTCTCATCCAGGTCTCATCTCACCTGAACCAGTCACGTGGGTACTGAGCTGGAACGTGGGTACTGAGCTGGAAATCGAGCCTACTTGACTCGATTTCTATAAATGGTCCCCAGCCCTCCACGTGTTGTCTTGGGTCCCAGCTGGGACCTGTTTTCCCTCTTTGTCCGTCTCACTATATCTCAAATACTACAAATCAATAAACACTCACTCTCAGCTCTTCACTACACTCATCTCACACACTCACTCTCAGCTCTTCACTACACTCATCTCACACAACATCTCAGGTATGTAATATTGTATTTGCTAGTTTTTTTTATTTTATTTTATTTTGTTAGTGTAAATATTGTGATTAATTTATTTGTTAGTATATAGTGATTAATTTATTTATTAGTATATTGTGATTAGTTTTTTTTTTTCAGAGGGTGTAAGTTTATTTGTGTTGTAGTGATTAATTTATTTGTTAGTGATTAATTTATTTGTTAGTATACAATATTGTATTTGCTAGTTTTTTTTTTTAAGAAAAATTTAGAACATATTAGGAAAAGTTTTTTTTTTTTTTTTTTTTTTTTGAGAGGGTGATTAGTTTATTTGTGTTGTAGTGATTAATTTATTTGTTAGTATATATAGTGATTAATTTATTTGTTAGTATATTGTGATTAGTTTATTTGTTAGTATATTGTGATTAATTTATTTGTTAGTATATTGTGATTAATTTTTTTTTTTTTTTGAGAGGGTGATTAGTTTATTTGTGTTGTAGTGATTAATTTATTTGTTAGTATATATAGTGATTAATTTATTTGTTAGTGATTAATTTATTTGTTAGTATATTGTGATTAATTTATTTGTTAGTGATTAATTTATTTGTTAGTATATTGTGATTATTTGCTAGTTTTTTTTTTTTTTTGAAATTTATATTATGATTAATTATAAAAAGTGTAATCACGTTCATAGTATGACTCATATTATGTCCAAAAAACTAGTCATATCTTGAAATTGGTTTTGTTCAATCCTTTTATTTTGATAGCTTACATTTAATCATGACAAGTGCTATTTGAGTTTTGACATTAGTGCTCAATTGAATGATGAACTTGATTACTTACCGCCAAACTAATGTCTAAATATTTGGACACATTTATATAAGATCATGAATCTATTTAAGAAAAAATATCTATAATGGATATTGTGAGGCCCTTGTGGATATTGTGATGGGAACATTTAGTGCTAAATATTGTGATCAATTGTTAGGAATATTTAGTACTTTAGGTCTTTATCATGGATATGAAATGGATTATGAGTTTGATACCTAAGATAGTATTTGTAGTCTTTTGACCGTAAATTATTTCAAGATATATTTATTTAAGATTTGTAACAGAGATTTCAATGGATAACTGGTTGGTATATACTATTTTTGTTCATCAGAACTTATTTGAATGGGTTTTGAAAGTCATGCCCCTAGAATGATTAAAAATTTTAAAAGAATATGAAATTGGTAATGACTATTTTTGTATGTGACCTAAGGTGAGTCTATGCAAATTTGGTTGAGATTAGTATTGTTGGCATTTCATACGCAAAGTTTTGTGATTGATGTTGATTGAGTGGTATAAATTTGTCACTAACACCATTGCATTTGATGATCTATAGGTTGATAATGATTCATATAAATATATACTACGGTGAACCCCTTAACAATGCCAACCCTTATGACGGATTGATGTTTCAAGGTCCGGGTATCCAGTGCTACTATATGATGATACGCCGTAAGCTAAAGACCCTGAATGATTTGAAAGTAAAAATTATGGAAGAGTTGCAAGTGAACCCTGCTTTGCATGACATACATATTACTTTCCGTTCTCTACATGAAGTTCTCAATCAATGCATTAATTACAGATATATGGCGATAACAGAGGACAAACATGTGAAATTCATGTTTAGTAAGATGCAAAAATGGGAAAATATAGCAGATTTTGAGTTGTACGTCAGTTTGCAGCCACGTGCGGAAGTCGGCGTAGAGGAAATTGTACAAACAACTACATCTCTACAATTTGCAGTTCTAGATGATCGATGCACCACATTGGGAGGCTATACACCCTCTTTTGAAGAGACACCAACAACAATTGAGAGCGAACCTGGAAATAGATATGAAGATCAATTTTGTACACATCGAGGTGAATCCTCTACAGTTCCAGTAGTTGAAGATGAAGACAAAGACTGTATTGGGGAAGATCTTGACGATAGAGATGAGTACGAAGAGAGGATTGAGAGAAGCGACTTTGACAGGGGTGTTGATGACCATGAAATTACTCTCATTCCTCATGTTAATGATATGACTGAATGTGATGAAGATGATGCGACCCCCGTTTATGAACCTCTTGCCTCATCATTTTATGAAAATACTTGGAAAAATATGGTTGATCCTGAAGTTGCTCAGGAAGCATTTGGTTCTTCTTAGAATGCGGACACGAATTTTGCGAAAGGGTTGATTTTTGCGAATAAAGAGGCGGTGAAACGTGCATTAACAATTTATGCCGCAAAGCATAACAGAAACATTATGACTAGTAGGTCAACCAGAAGTAGATTGTCTGTGAAATGCATCGATGAGTCATGCATGTGGTACGTTGGGGCAGTCGTGAAGCCTGAACATGGGCTATGGATAGTCACATCTTTCGAAAAGCATGTGTGAGTACCAATTTACTGCTGCCATTAAGTCATTTTCTTAATAACCTCTTAATGAAAATTTAGTTAATTATTGTTAGAAAATAACTTTTAGCGTAAACGTTTGTGTACTGAATGTTAATGACAGAAAAACTGGGGTTTTCATTCACTTTTCTGCCCCTCTCCAACAAAAAAAAAAAAAAAAAATTAATGTTATGCATCAATTTCGCTGATGCACTTTGATATTGAATAACTTAATTTTGCAGATACGCTTTCTCTTGTCAATGGCACTTTGATATTGAATAACTGATTTAATATTGTTTCATTTTTTTTCCTTCGAGTCAAAAAAGTACAGCAATCAACTTAATCTAACAAACTTGAGAAGAAATGGCTACTTATAGAAGTAATCTATTCGCATAGAGTGAACAGAATGATTCGCTTCACCACCACCACAATTCAATTTGGTTATCTTAGTCCAATGCTAAAAGACTGAAATAGTAAAACCTCTCTAAATCTTATCAATGGTAATGTCTTTAATTATCTAAGTGGAACCTTTATGTAAGGGTGTGCAACAGTCAACCAATCTAACTTAACCCAACTAATGGGCATGACCATGCATTCAAAGCTAGTAATACCATTGACAAACTTAGAATTTCAGAAATGGGAAGAAAAAAAAAATCAACATAATGTAAAAGGATAAAAAGAGAATATTCAGCAGGTGGTCGGTTTTAATTTTACCTTGCCTTCCCAAACAGTGCACGCTCGATGTTTTTGTACAAACCTTAACACCGAATCCTCAATGGGACCAGGACCGAACTCATCAGGGATCTGAGCAGGAACAGCAGCCATACTGCACGAAATTTAGGGAGTCAAGAGTAATATAAGCACATGTTAAATTGGCAAGGATCTCAATGTATAGCCTAATTTCTTGCACAAATGATAAGTATGACAATCAACCACAGGGAATAAACATACATATAAAAAACTCAATATGTTGCCAAAAACTCAGTATGAGCTAATTAATTAAGCCTTCTACATTTCTCCATTTTCATTCAAATGTGTTCTGAGGAGTTAGAGCAATGCTCTGACAAATCAAAACATTACAGTTTTTTGGTTTTCATAACAATTTGTATTTTAAAACACTTCATAGAAAGGAGAAAGTAAAATGGTAATGTGGATAGAGTCTAGGGAGGGGAACAGAAAAAAGAAAAAAAGAAAAAAGAAGAGTATGTTTAAACTTTAAAGGTAAATTTTGCATAGATTGCAAAATTTTCAAAATTACACTTAAGACTTGATTTCCAAATAATATTTTAAAAATTGGAAATTTTGTTTTATACACTTAAATCATGTTTTGAAAACACAATCTAAAGACTAATGTGGTATCATGTTTTTAATGAGTTTAGTAGTTATTGATTTAGGTGGGTGTAACATTAAATAATTTTCCATAGATTTCAAAATTTGCACTGAACTTTTATGTAGATATATACAAGTTAAGTGCAACATTTGAAATTTAGAAATTTTGTGTTTTACATTTAAATCGTGTTTTGGAAAAATTAGTTTAGTGTAAATTTTGAAACACAAACTTTCAAAATTTGCAGTAAACTTTCAAGGCAAATGTGTTTACACTAGACTTGTGCCAAGAGCCGTAATAGTTTAATTGGTACCTTTTAGTGTTTATAACGAAGATATTTAGGATCCAATTTTTTTTCACCCTCAACTTTCGATATATTTAAAAAAGAAATTATATTTTCAAACACAATATCAAAGCAAAATGTAAATGTATATAGAAACCATGCATGGGTATATATAGATTTTAATATAGATGATCATAGGGAAGACTATCACCATATGCAAACATATAGTTCTGTTCACTGTTTGTGTTGCTATCAAGTACAATGCATGCCAATAGAAAATCATCCATTACCAATAAACCCAGAAAAAAAGGAGTAATCAAAGCAAACCCATATTATCAGTTGCAAGGAGAGAGAGTCCTTACTTTTGTGATAGACTACCAGCGGAGCCAACCCAGAATGTTATTAATCCAACTCAGACAAGAGATTGAAATTAATTTCTGTATGAAAGCAAAAAAAAATATTCAGAGGGAATGAGACTGAGAGAGAAAAAGGATATAACAGTATCAATGCTAGTACCTATTTACTGGTAAGCCTAACTTGTGCATACCAAGTTTCATACTCAATTCAAATCACAGAAATATATAATAATAATCATTTTATAAAAATAAAAATCCAAATTATAAAATCCAAAAACCCATTAATCTTCCAATTCAGAGACACTCAAACTCAATTCACATTACACCAAAAAAAAAAAAAAAAAAGAACAAAAGAAACAGAATAAGCAAAACCAACAACAACAAACTCTAACAATCCAAATAATCATACAATGATATAAAACCCAAAAACAATCCAAACAATCAAATGAGAATGATACCCTGCAGTTGTTGGAACGGCGACGGCGACGGAGCGAAGGGGCGACGGCAACGGCGACAGAGCAAGAGGGCAGGAGAGGGAATGAGACTGAGAGAGACGGACGGCGACAGCGACGGAGCAGAGGGGCGACGGCAACGGCGACGGAGCGAGAGGGCAGGAGAGGGAATGAGACTGAGAGAGACGGACGGCGACGGAGCGAGAGGGAATGAGAGTGAGAGACCAGAGCGAGAGGGAATGAGAGAGTGAGAGACCGGAGCAAGAGGGAATGAGAGTGAGAGACGGAGTGAGATGGAATGAGAGTGAGAGAGAGACTGAGAGTGGGAGGGAATGAGAGATCTCACTGAGTGTTTTTTGTTTTGAAATTTGAGTGCGATCTACTGCAGAAATACGTGGGAGGGCCAAAAAGAAATCGAGTCCAATGGACTCAATTTCAATGTATAAAAACCGAGTACATTAAACTCGGTTTATATGTATAAAAACCGACTCTATTGGACTCGGTTTTTATACATAGAAATCGAGTCCATCAGACTCGATTTCTATGTACAAAAACCGAGTCCAATGAACTCGATTTATGCGCATACGTGGCCACTTTGTCCTAGCTTAGCTACTGAAACTCGAGTACAATATACTCGATTTATAACCCCGAAAATCGAGTCTACTGGACTCGAATTGTTAGAAATGCAATATGTTTGAAACGTTGCCTAACTTATAATATAGTTTGAGTTTTAGTGTTATTTTCTAGAAAAATCCCATGAAAAGATAATGTAAGGGTATAAGTGTCTTTGCAGCAACTCCCAAAAAAAAAAAGCATAACGTAAATATCAAACGCGCCAAATCCAAACGGCAATGAGTTTTATCCCCAACTCCTCACCACACAAACACAAAACTCCACACAACAGTGGAAATGGCAATGGCAATGGCAATGGCAGCCACTGTAAAACCTGTTTTTGCCAATCTCTGTCATATCAAATACACCACCACCAGTACTCGGCCCCGAGAGAGCGTGAAGTGCTGCGCCGTGCGAACAGAGGAGACTCAGCGAGTCACGCTCGCCAACGGGAACGATTCCCTCGACATATGCCGAGTCCTCAACGGAATGTGGCAGACCAGTGGGGGATGGGGCCGAATCGATCGAGACGACGCCGTTGAGGCTATGCTTCGCTACGCCGACTCCGGCCTCTCCACCTTCGACATGGCCGATCACTGTGAGCACTACTCAAAAGAAACCCTAACTCTCTCTTTCTTTCTTTCTTTCTTTGTACGTGGCAGGTTCTATTGGGCTGTGTTTAACGTTTTCTGACTTTTTATTGGATTTTAAATAAACCACGTGGCCTTTTGCTTGTCACCTGTTCAACTTTGTTGAACTTTGAACCCTCTATTCCTATTTAATTACATTCTTGTACCTTTTTGTTTGTTGTATTAATATTCTTTTCTTTTCTTTTTTTCTCAAAATGCCCAAAATGTTAATTTATTTATTATGAAAATAAATTTTAAAATTTAGATAAATTAGTTATTGGAAAATTTTAGTTTAGGAAATATTTTTAGATTTTTTTGACAGCTTTTTATATTTTCTATAAAAATTGGTATTAAAAATTTGCTTAAAATATTCTATTAACAAATACTCGCACCCATTAACGGGACCCTTATTTGAAGTATACATCTTTTAAGAACTGGGGTTGAACAGATTAGAAAGAACTCATGTGGATTTAATTGGGTTTAAACGGGTTTTATGCACGGATTCAGACCCGTCTAAGTATTCAGGTAATTGGCCTAACCAGCTCATTCGGTTCAGGTTTAATAACTATGTGAGATGTATTATTTATTTATACTTTTTAAAAAAGGAAAAAGACAGAGGGGTTATATGCAAAATTGGTACAAACTTTGGGACCATTACAGAATTGATAACATTTGTAGAAAGTAAAGGCGCAGAGACAGTAGGAGATAAGGACAAAAATCAGTTGTACATGGTATGTGTTTAAAAGGATATATACTAGAAAAGCAGAGACCTTCACAACCTGCTTCCATCTTATTTGAAATGGCAGAGTTGTTGCACCATTCCTTGAGCAAATTCACTTTCACGTTCAACTCAACAATAACAAAAACCAAAAGAGACAGTACTAGACCACGAAAACTGAATTTGGGACCAATAGGGTGTGTGTTAAGTGAAGAGAATCGAAGAACTGAGGTCAAGAATGGGAAGGATTCATTGGATATCTGCAGGGTCGTGAATGGGATGTGGCAGACGAGCGGTGGCTGGGGTAGAATTGATCAGGACAATGCAACTGATGCTATGCTTAAATATGCTGATGCTGGACTCACCACTTTTGATATGGCTGATATATGTATACTACTAATGCTACTTCTAACTGTTTTTATTATGCAGAGGGACTTCTGTTTGGCCAATTTTATGGAATGTCTAAAACTTTGAATGATGTCTTAGATTAGATAGTTAATAAGTCAATCATACTTTGTAGTTCTTGGATTGTCTTTTATGTTTTTTGATAATTAGATAGTTAGGGGTAGGGGATTTGAACCCTCAATGTCTCTGTTAGAAACACTAGAATGTGCCAATTGAATTACAACACATTATAGTGTTCATTTGGATGTAGTTTTTTGCTGAAAGCTTATTTGATTATTTGTCGAAAGTTGATTTAAGTATAGTTATACTTAAAAAAAGTGAGTTTTTAAAAGGTTGTGCGTAAGCAAATAAACTAAAAAGTTAAAAAGAAAAAGCTGTTGGCAAACACACACATAATGTATGGATTCATGACAATTAGTCAACTGGTTTTGGATTTAAGTTCGGGAATTATGGGTTGTTTTCTTATTGTTTTGACTGTTATGATGTTGTAGATGGGCCTGCTGAAGATCTTTATGGTATCTTCATCAATAGAGTTCGTCGAGAGCGCCCACCTGAATTCTTGGAGAAGATAAGAGGGTGAGTGCCTCCTACTTATTATACTAATCCAGTTTGCATCTTTTTGGTTGAATAGAAAGAAACTAAAACCTTTTTGTTGGACAATATAGAAAGGGAACCCTTACAGTATGTTTGCCTCTTCTGTTATGTGATGCAGTCTTACTAAATGGGTGCCTCCACCTGTTAAGATGACAAGTAGCTATGTCCGGGAGAGTATTAATGTTTCTCGGAAGAGAATGGATGTGGCTTCCTTGGATATGCTTCAGTTTCATTGGTATAAATTTTTTTTTTTCCTACTCAGCTAACCTAGTGTGATAATTGATGATATGGCTGCATAATTTTTAGTGATCTGAATACCTATTATTTTAGTGCTTGGTAGGTAATCCAATATACAATAAATGATCATGCTATATTTGGATAGGGAGCTAGAAATTCAATGAAATTTTTTGTTTGATCTGGATCCATTATTCAGCCAAAAAAGAAAGAGAGAGAGGAAAAAGGCTCCATTTGTCAAAAAATTGTATGTGGAATAGATTATATGCTAGGGTTGACGTTTGATGCCAGTATTGATGTTTGTTGAGGCAAGCAAGGTTGTCAGGGTGGGTAACCTTTACATAGAACAGAGTATTCCAGTCTGCATCAACCAGATACTAGCAGGATTTTTTTGGAACCATTTTCTGGATGTACTTTTCCATAGAAGTTGGTTTGACTGTAATTATATTGGAAACTTATGTCATTTAACCCTGCGTAAGTATTGGTTCAGAGTTCAGACTGTTCAGTTCATAAGACAAAAGGTTTGACAAATAATGCATTGTCAGACACTTGTAACTTGTGTAACAAGGAAACTCCAATATAAATAATTACCATGTGGGCAGAGTATACAAGCATGTCCAAATAAATTCTATTTTCACGATCTTTTCTCTTTCTTGCTACTATCCCATACATTATAGTTTTTGTACATTGTACTACTTTATTACCTCAAAAATACAATTTATGTTCCTTACAATTGATGTTCCTTGTATTAGGTCCAACTTATCCGAACTAATAGACAATAAATAGAGTATTAAACTAATATTTTTTTTAAGATTGTTATTCTCTGATGGCATTTTTCTCAATTTCTACTTGAAATAGGTGGGATTACTCAAATACTGGTTACCTTGATGCACTAAAACACCTTACAGATCTGAAAGAAGAAGGTTAGTATCATTTTTCTCATTAAAATACGTTTAATGTCTCAGATTGCATTTCTCGATTTGATCAGATCATTTCAGCAAGTGGATTGCAGGTAAAATCAAGACTGTTGCCTTAACAAATTTCGATACAGAAAGATTGCAAATAATCCTAGAAAACAAGATTCCCATTGTGAGCAATCAGGTATATGCTAGATACAATTGTATGCTTTTACTTCTAAATATTTTAACGTTCTCCCTTACATCATATATTCTTTTGTAATAATACGTATGGGTAATGTAGGTGCAACATTCAATTGTTGACATGCGTCCTCAACAGAAAATGGCGGAGCTTTGTCAGCTAACAGGAGTCAAACTTATAACGTCTTTCTCTCTCTCTCTCTCTCTCTCTCTCCCAAAATAGACATGCACACAGTTATATTGTCTATCAAGCATTACCCTCTACTAGAGGATGTAATCAGTAATATAGCATGAGTCCTTTTTCTGAAAAAACAACAAAAGTTTGGCTCTTCCTGCATTTTTTTGCTCATTAATTGGCCAATAATTCCTTGTTAGTGTGATAATCTAAATTTAGTCTTGGAGGGAATGACCAACTTCAATGTTCATTTTGGTAAAACATTTTATAGTCTCTGGCAGACAACTAAGCATTCTTTTGCATTTCTCTTTTTTAAGATAAAAAAATTCTGATGCAGGTATGGAACAGTAATGGGTGGTTTGTTATCTGAGAAGTTCCTTGACACCAACTTGTCCATTCCTTTTGCTGGCCCTTCATTAAACACGCCCTCCCTCCAAAAGTATAAAAGGGTATGATGTTCTTGAACAGAAATATCCTGTCAATAGTGATCTTGGAATTTATTTTTTTGGATGAATAATGGTGATCTGGAAATTTGTAATACTATTCAGGGAGTGGGAGTCTTTTTTTGTTGGGGTTTGTGTGTGTTTGTGTGGGTGTGTGTGGTTTTAAGGGGAATTTGAAATGTTGTGCATGATGTTGAATTGTTGATAGAAAGTTTACAATATATTGCAGATGGTTGATGCCTGGGGAGGATGGAGCCAGTTCCAAGTACTGCTTCAAACACTTAAAAAAGTAGCTTCTAAACATGGGGTCTCAATCCCAACTGTTGCCGTGAAATATATACTAGATCAGGTAAAATCGATTCACCCACTTTATTATAAGCTTGAATCTATTTGACTTTCGATAAGCCACATTGTGAAGTCACCTTTGATTAGTTTGATTTGCAAAACTGCAGCCAGCAGTGGCAGGATCGATGATAGGTGTTAGACTTGGGCTGTCAGACCATATTCAAGAGTCAAATGCTGTCTTTTCTCTCGTTCTTGACAATGATGATGTAAACAGCATACAAGAAATCTCGAAAAAAGGGAAAGATCTTCTTAGAGTGATTGGTGATTGTGGAGATGAATATAGGCGTTGAGACTTAGAATCGCATGTCCTTCTTGTGAGCTTTTTTTTTTCTTAAGAAATGATCCTACAAATAGTTGAACCCCCTTTTACCTTTTCCGTTTGGCTCTCAAAAAAATAATAATAATAATAATAACAGTATAATGTATGAGCTTCGAAGTTATTGAGTAGAACATGGGCGTATAATAAATCATTTGCTTCACCTTCTACTTGGATATCTCTAAGGCAAAAATTTAATAGTATTCATATTATACATAAATCATGTCTTAACTCATGAACACAATTTTAGTTCTACATATCAATTTTGATATCTCTAAGGCAAAAAATCATAGAATTCATGTTATGTAGAAATCATGTCTTAAGAACACTATTTTAGTTTTACATTTCAATTTGGATATTAGACATCCAAACCTTTGGATATCTCTAAAGCAAAAATTCAATAGTATTCATGTTATACATAAATCATGTCTTAGAAACACTACTTAAATTCTACATATTAATTTGGATATCAAACATCCAAAATTTTAAGGTTTGGATATCTCTAAGGTAAAAATTCAATAATTAAATCAAAGCTTGAGTGATACTTAGATTAAATTAACAGCCAAGATTAGAAGTATTGCATGCCGGGTGCAATACCCAACTGAGGTAAGAACTAAGAAAGCTTGAGTGACACTTGGCCTCTGGTAAGAAACAAGTGGATCAACATCAACCTTGTACCTTTAAAGGACAGAACTAAGCAATCAAAACAACCAAATCAAATATTGTATAATAAGAACAATTTTTCTTTTTCCTTATGAGAAGATATCAGAACTTGTACTCTTTAATATTCACAAGTGGTAACCTCGGGTTACAGGAACTACACATGCTTAAATGTTAGGCAAATGCTCAAAATTCAGAAAGCTTAAAACCCTGAAAGCCATCAAGAACTCAAGTCTCTTTGGAGGTTTCCTAGCTACTTTTTCTCCTGATCTTCTGCAATCCTTTTGGTCCACCTGGTGAGCCACCAAAGAAATATCTCTTCCGTGGTGATTTTCAGCTATTCTCTCCGTAGCGGGTCTTCTGCACTCTTCGTCACCTCTAGGTCATGATATCCACATGCATTGACTAATGTATCTGTAAAACTAAAAGGGACTTGTTATTATAGGGGCAAATGATACATGAGCCCTTTTCATTGGATACCGTTAAGCATCAAGTTTGCCTAAACTATCATTAAAGCCAGTATCCATTGCAAACCATTTAAAGACAGCTTCATCCAAAGTGTGCACCTCAAATCATTTGCTTTTGACAAAGCCTCAACTCAACTCAACTTGGTAGTCAGGGATTGTACACTAAATACAAATTATATTTCATTGATTGAATGAATCATTTCAAAGTTATATACAAGTTTCTGATATAACACATTATACACAATCTACAAATAAAAGAAAAAAAAAAATTGTAATACATCATTTAACCAAAGATCTGGTGCCAACCCCAATGCCCCCCACCCCCGGGAAAGTGGGGATAGAAAATGTAAGTCATAAGTTTTACTAGAGCGAAAAAGAGAGATGGGGACCAATCCATGGAAGACCCTGCCTAGCATAACTATAGCAACATCTACCCATTGAGGAACCAATACCTGAGCCTATGTCATGAGTAGCGATACAATTTCCTAACCTCATTTCTTTTTCCCTTCAACTACAATAGCTTCAACCCTAACATTATAATTTAAGCTCACCAATTTCAGGCATCTTTTAATAACTGCCCACATTGGTCACTCATCCAATTGAATTTATAGGAGACTATAGGTTAATAGTTATCGAAGTTCTAAAATCCATGAGGTACACTCCTGGAGAAGTTGAAATTTCTGATGAATAGCTATCTTCAAGAAAATCTGCATCTTACTCCGGAATTCAGTCAAATCTTCCTTGCACTTAAATGGGCCTGCACAAGCACATTGCTCAGCTAAATGTGCAGCCTTCACCTGATTGCACCTAAGACACACCAGGTCCTGCAAGTGGTAGAGACGTTCTCTCTGCCGTACAATTTGAAGAAGAGCGTTCTCCATGACCTCACGATCGTAAGGTTGGCCACATTGTGGCACAGCACAGCGCCACTCCTGAGCCAGTAGAGCTGTGTCACGGCATAAGTCCAGTTCTCTGCAGTCATTGCAGTAGCTGTCCAGAAAAATGAATGTTTATCAGTGATCGGTTTGAACTTTGGAAAAGGTTAAACATGATATTTGGATCCAACAAGTTCAATGAGAATGAAAAGAAAGAAAGATTAAATTATTACTTTTTTAGTGTATCAATCAAGGATCAAGCATCTAAGAGCATAAATTAAACAAGCTACCAGATATATTTAACATAATACACGAAATCCAGCCTTCCACAGCCCCCCCTGTCACGATACAGACTCTGGTTTCACTATGACAAATTGTACTGTCATGACTTTCTTATAGAATGGCTCCTTTTCCTATATATTGATTAAATTAACTTTCGAATTTGATTTTATGCAAGGCTCATTAAAGGATACCATAACAAACTTTACACTCTTTTTGTGATAATTGCTTTCACTAGCGGGTACTAGCTTGTACCAATACACAAGTACTAGCATCTAGAGCATATCTTACATGCCTTCCAGTAGCAATGCAATAGTAAACAGTTGAGTGAGTTGTGATGTTTAACGGTTTTCCAGATTTGGGCCTTCAGAATTCACTATATATTGCAAATCATTTCAGCCAACCTTATTTCCTACTTTGGTTTGTCAGACAAATATTCACAATGTCATTCAGAAAGAAATTCAAGAGGTGAAGCCAGACCTGGGAAACTTAGTTATCACAGTTCTTATGTCCATTTATGTTAGTCTAGCTACACATAACACCCATAAGTTGGCTATCCTTTTGTGTAAAGTTCGTCCTTTCAATTATCCAAATGAAATATATCATTTGGG
Source organism: Notholithocarpus densiflorus (assembly GCA_030021035.2). Classification (NCBI taxonomy): domain Eukaryota; kingdom Viridiplantae; phylum Streptophyta; class Magnoliopsida; order Fagales; family Fagaceae; genus Notholithocarpus; species Notholithocarpus densiflorus. The sequence continues at coordinate 751,917 of JARYZH020000086.1, read as the reverse complement.
GAGAAATTTGATCCCCAAAATCAATACAAAATATGGTCCTGTTCATTTGATACTACTCATAAGATTAAATTGCAAATGTAGCAACATTGAGGTAAATGAGCAAGTTGATGTATCATAGTAACCTGAGAGTAATGCAGTCTAACTGAATCTAGCAAACAGAGATCCACCTTCTATGTTTTAGACATAAAATCATCAAATAATTTATGATTTCTAATTTTCACTCTAAACCTATTTATGGTCGTAATAATTGACAAATGTTCTTACCAAGAGCCTTGCAACTCAACTAGCATCTCCTGCTGTTTCCAACAAAGATGTCCAGCATTCAAATACCCCCCCCCCCCCCCACTTCCCTACTCCCATACTATTAAATATATCCCAAAAAAACATTGACCAATGTTCTTTATCTTAATGAATTGAATTGTTTTAACCAAGAGAGAGAGAGAGAGTATAGATAACCTAAGAGCAACACCAAGCAAGGGAGAAGACAAACCTAGTAGTCAACACCTAGAGTAATTGGAATTAACACTGGACTGTTGGAAAAATTCCAGAGAGATTTTATAAATCAATCAAACATGTATCCATAGGAATAAAATAGCAAGCTTATATAGACTACTAGGACTAAACCCTAATTCTAGTTGACTTAGGAAAGCCAATTATTCAATTACAAAACTAACCTCAACTCTAGAAAATTAAATAAAAATTACTAGTAACCGAATTAACTAATAAGACTAAACATAAAATACAGCTGACTTTCAAAAACAAAAACAAAAAAATTTCTTTGTGCTTCTAGCATCAACCACTTCTTGTCAAAGTCACTTGTACTCAACTTAGAAGCACTTAAATGTTAGCTTTGCATTTTTTTATTCACATTAAAGAGATGGTGTGTAAGGTCATTATGGTCATGATAACAGGCCTGTTTGGCCAATTAGCTCTATCTTAAATCTAAAAACAAGGTGGAGGGTGTGGTTGCAAGATCGAAACCCTCCGGGTGTATGTGCTATTACCAACTTTATCTGTATATCGTTTGGACAGGCATTGTATGCTTTCTTTTATTTATGGACATGTTCCCTTTTTCATTTACTTTTCCAATCACTAATTATCTCCTATCGACTCCCAATAGTACAACTTGAAGGAAAAATAAAGCACTGGATTTTTTGGGAACCTCTTAAGAAAATCTCTTACCTGCAAATGACATTTGATAAATTGAAGGATGGGGAAGGATCATGAAACTCAGCTTCTGGAGCAAACTCCCTCACATGCACAAATTTTAAAAGATTCTTTCTCATCACCTGTGGAATATGGGCACATGAACAAGATATCACTTTACTGACCAAGGAAACCCATAAGGAAAAACATTTCAACCTGTACCAATTGTCAGAAGAGTTGAGCTTTTGAAGATGAGTAAGTGTGGAAGAGTTCAGTTGCATATAATACACGGTTAAAACCATAAACCAGCGAAATATTAAGGTTGCATGAGAAAAGAAAATTCCAATTATTCCAACCTCAAATGTATATCTGCATATTTCTTTTGTTGATAGGTATATGTACATATGCATATTGATGCATCAGTAACCTGATTCATATTCCTCAATTTTCAATATCTAGAGCCCTATCATTCAATTGTCGACCAGTCAGCCAGCAGAAGCAAGCATGCAAATTGTTATTATAATAATTATTATATGATGCAGAATCAGGAATTGCATTGGGTAGATGACAAATGGCTAAGTTAAAATTAATGTTTCACGGCATGTGGTCATGACCATTAGTTCATCTGTGTAACATTTTAATTTATATATCTTAGATGTATCACAATGATGAAATCACAAAATAGACTCTGTGATCAAACTCATGAAAATACATCAAATTTTAATGCTAAAGCTCTAGCTTATGCATTATTTGTTAAAAATCTCAGGTGAGAACAACCTTGTTAGAACCAGAATTCCAGATAAGATATTAGGGTCTTCAAAAGTGACTTGAAAATCATATGATTCTACAATATTGAAATAGAAAACTAAATCAAATTTGATAATCTAATATTGTAAAATCTTAAAATAATTGAAAACCTCAAGCAAAACAGATAAAATGAGCAGAAAAATAAAATAAAAGGAATATATGAAATAAAAAACTATGAGGTTACACCAAAACTTATACCATTTAACAATTACTCCTAGAAAGTAGAGAGCATTCCGATGGGAAAAGGGTAAAAAGAATAGAGAACTAGTAAAACCCACAAATCACTGGATCAAACATCTATTTACTAGGTTTCTTTGCAAATGTTTATATTAAGCATACTGGACAAACATTCCCTTGTATTATATCATACTAAGTAAAAATATCGTGTCTACATATTATGGGTCTGTTTGGAATCCGCTTATTTTGCTGAAACTGAAAATTTTTTACTGAAAGTACTGTAAATAAGGTAAAAGTTAGCTGAAATAGTACAGTAGAACCCATAAATAGTACCAAAAAGTACAATGAGACCCATGAATAGTACCAAAAATAAGCTGAATAGTAAAATAAGTTGGTAAAAATAATCTTTTCCAAACAAACACTATATAAATAGTATAATGCCTGAATCAATAGAAAAAATATTACCAGAACATCATGTTGAACATTTTGGTCTAGGGCCAGAACAGCGCAGACATGCTTAATGAACTCAAGCGCAGCATCCCCTTTGTGGGTTTTATCAGCAACTTGTGGGAGCCCAGAAGATATGTTTTGGTCATTTTCAGTTTTGCTCATCCCCTTCATATGAAGAATGGTATCACGAACAATACCCAAAAGTTTGTCTGTGAAGTAAGAGCTGATCTGTAGAATATTAATAAAAATACATAAATCCAATTAGTATTTACCCACATTGAGGAATCAAAAGTCATACAACCTTTGGTCACAAGCATTCTTATTCATACCTGCCCTTTTAGATATTCCGTCATATGTGACTCAAAATTCTCAGCACCTGCAACAGTCACTGACGGAGTAGACAAGTTGCCATCCTGCAAAGAGGCTCCAATTGCAGCTTGCTTTTGTGCATAACTCCAGGGAATATACATAAACTGAGAGACGATAAAAACAAAATGATCCTGCAGGAAGAACACAAAATGACTGAACCAGTCAGTCTGGGAAGCATATGAATGCACTAAAAATAGAAATTTTGTATGATACTGATATTGATATTTCCCTAGCTGCCTTTCACTGTACAGTAAAAACATCACTGGGAAGCTTACCTGAATTTTCTTGGGTAAGTATTCAGCAATATTCCAGCTTGACACAATATCCACTTGAGATTCATCAGGTACAATATCATCAGCTTTGGCCGGAATTCCACCATAGTTATACTATCATTAAAAGTTAAAGCAACCATAAATCAAATGGAGTCTAGTTTGCTAATGAATATGATTAAGGTAATAAAGAAGAAAAAGAATAAACTTTTTTTATAAGTAAATATTTCATTAGATAAACACAAAGGGGTACAACCCATGTACACGGGAAGTATCAACATTTAACTTTGAAATTACAACCATCAAGAATTTTAATTAAACTTGCAAAGGAGAATAGACTTGAAGCATCCATCCACTCAAATAAATATTTGAGGAATAAAATTTTTAGGCATAAGACAACTTTCATTTATGTATATTCCCTTGGTACAAATAAGAATGTAGAATATTTGAGTTTTTCCCTTGGTATATGCATTTTGCAGATGATATAGTTTTAGTGGATAACATGGAATCAAAATCGTTTTAAAGATTTGGAGGGATAGTTTAGAATCTAAATGCTTTAGATTAAGTAGGACTAAAAACAGAGTACATGGAGGGTACATTTACATGTTTGATTAAAATGAAGGATAGAAGGGAAGAGAAAGGACTTATCATCCTTTTGTTGGAAGGAAAGAGAGGAGAGAAAGGAAGTGTGGAGACAAATTGTTTATATGGATCCACCAATATTTTATTTTTTTTACTTTCCCTCCAAATCCATAAAATTACTCTTATACCCTTAAAGAATTTTGATTTTTTGTGAAATTACCTTTATATCCTCATAATTAATTATGAATTTATAATTTACAAGCCCAATTATAAAATAAAGTTTAATTTTTTTTTTATTCCTTCTCTCTCCTTTCTCTTCCCCTCTTCATCTAAACACACATAAAAGAAATATTTTCTTTCCCCTTTCTTTTTTCCTTTCCCTCCTTTTTTCTTTTCTCTTCTCTTCCCTCCCTTTCCACCCAAACAAACATAGCCTTAGTGAAACAAAGATGCAAGCCTTATAAAACTAGATGGTCATGAGATATCAGAGATTGAGTCCTTTCTTTATCTTGGATAAAAAATTCATAAGGATGAAGAGATCAAAGAGGATGTGAATCACAACATAGAGCAGGTGAATGAAATGGAGATTGGAGAAACACATCAGGAATAATGTGTGATTGTAGAATACCTCAAGTTAAAGTTAAAGTTTTATAAGACTGTTATAGGACCAGCTATGTTATATAGTATTGAATGATGAGCTACTAAGAAGTAACATGTTAATAAAATGAGAATGTTAAGATGAATACGTAGAAAACTACAAAAGACATGATACAAAATGAAGAAATCCATTTAAAGAGATGGCTTCTATTGATCAGAAAATGAGGGAAAGTCATTTGAAATGGTTTGATCAAGGGTAAAGAAGAGTTATTAATGCACTAGTGAAAAAGAGTCAACTGATTCAAGTTGGGGGATCAAAAGCATAGAAGAAGTAACAAAAATGGACATGATTATTAAGGATGTGACAGAAACTATGAAGTTGGATAAGATATATTAGCAGACAAGAAACATTTGGCCGATATATTAGCAGACAAGAAAACATTTGGCCGACCCAGATTAGTTTGCTGAGGATCCATCGCGGATCCCAAAGTGTTGGGACAAAAGTCTTTGTTGTTGTTGTTGTTAGATGACACATTTTTCTTTTTCATTTTTCATATTCTTATCGTCTTGTAATTTTATCATGTGGATTACTTGATTTTCTACCCAAAAGATCAAAAAAGTGACTATTTATAATTAAGATGTTTACTCCGGCACAAGGATCTTCAAATTTTAGTCTAGAAACTGACACAAGACTGACCCGTCACCAAACAGATAAGAGGCATCAAAGCATGACTTACTTAAATGCTTTTTTTTAACTAGGGTTTATGCAATCTAAAACCTAGCAAGGCCTACCGAATTTCAAGCTAAGCAAAAATCCCGTCCAAAGGTCAGTTTTAGCTTTACTAATTTCTTGTATCTGTACCTCAAATGCCTCTTAATATGACAATTTATGAAAAATTGAAGGTCCTCCAGAATTATGTGGCAAATAAATTGTGAACTACCCAATGAGATGGATACTTATGTAAGATCTAAGAAATAATCTTTTACCAATTTATGGAAAACAAAAGGGGGAGGAGGGGAGACCAAAGACAACCAAAGAATAATGAGAAAGACATAAAAATCCTAGGAAGTGCAATCTAAGTTATAAACAAGGAGAAAGTAAACAAACCTGATCCATGAAAAGCAAAGAATGCCAGAAGTTCATTGGCTCAAGCTCAATCCACTCAAACAAGTCTCTACAAATTAGCAAAGACAAATTACATGACAGAAGACAATAGCAATAAATCTACTTAAATTCTTTGTCAAGACCAACCTCTTTTGCAGAGTTTTAAGCAAGCTATCACAGTAAGCTTTGGCAGCAGAGAGATCAAATTTGCCTGTGTCTATAATAACCTTTGAGAAGTTTGCAAAAATAATTGTGGCACCCAATTTCCGAAACTCGGCCAACAATAATGCAAACACCTTTTGCATCACCTGTAGATATTAAAAACAACCAAAAGAAGTCAGATCAATTGATTAGGACTTAATTTAGATAAAATTCACATATTAAATGAATCACCATATCTCACAAGGTATACAATTATGAGAAATCCAATTCATTGTGAAAGATCTTTTTTTTTCACAAATAAAATAATTCAAATCATTATTATAACTAGCTGATGTCCCGTGCGATACGCACGTATGTTATAAGTTCATTTTGAAATATTTGATAAGAAATTATTTTTATGACCAATTTATAATACTCATTAAGTAATATAATATTTGAGAAATAAGCTTCAATTATTTACATGCCATTAGAAAAATGGAAATTTATAATACTCATTAAGTATTGTAAATTTTTAAGATTAATATAATACCTATTGTAATATTGCTTGCATAAATTGGCAAATATATAATTCCTATTCCAACTTAAGAACATAATTATTCTTATTATATTCTTGATTGTGTGTTAAATTTTTTTTGTTGGATTCTGTTTAAATTTGTTTTATTCTCTAAGAATGCGTTACATGGTATAACCTTAGGCTACTAAGGTTTTAAACGGAATAAAATGAAAAACTTTAAGTTTGATGGACTAAAATGACAATTATAGGGTGTAAAATTTGTGTGTGTGTGTGTATAGAGAGAGAGAGAGAGAATCATACAAATTCTTTGAACTTTATTAATAAATACACTGAAATAAACGCATCTTCCATTAATTAATACTTTGACATAAATGCTAAACTTTGAAGAGGCGGAAGCTTAAATAAAGATAATCTCAAGGAATGTGCCATGTAACAAAACCTCATACAAAGTAAAACAAAAAGTATATTAGAGTAACCTTAAAGCTCTATTGCAGCCTAGACTACTTTCTTGTGTTACAAGGAAATCTTATGCAATCCAACAAGTATTTACCTTGTGAAGTATGCGGTGAAGAGCTGGGTCATGAAGTTTTGATTCAGGGCTGCAACATAAAAATGAAACTAGTAATTATATGATCCAAAAACAAGACAGCATACAAATCAGAGTTAAGATGCTGCAACCTGCAGAGCCAACGATATAGATGTTGCAATATTGCATCAGCATATACATTTCCAAACGTGACTGCATCTGCAAGGCACCTTTGGATCAACTGTTTTAGGACACGAAATGCAGGTGCACATGCGGTATCCTCATCAAAGCCAACATGTTCATTCTGAACAGGTGCTCCAGAATGCATGTCCTGGTCATATCCTAACAAAGCACCTCCTTCCATTTCATTCACTTGGTTGCTTTTCAAAAGAGCATTTACAGCCAGGTGATGAATCTTTAGCTCCACTGTTATTTTTCTATATGCACCAGGGTATGTAAGAACAGGTTGATGGACCTCATCAGCAAAACAGGTATCTTCCTCATTAATGCCACCTAGATCTGGAACACCATCATCAGATATCCAAAGTACCTGTTGTTGATCACGTAGTGCTCTTGAAAAGAAGAGATCTGCTGTAAATACAAGCCAATCAAGTTCAAAATTCCCCACTGGTACATGGGCATATCTTGACAGAGAGATTCTGTCATTCAACCACTGGGACGATGCAGCACAACGTTGCATTCCAATTTTCGCAGCCACTTGCTGCCACCCAAGAACCTGATAGTGACTATCACGGGCATTGGAAGGAATGGTCACACATGGGAAATCATCTAGAGCTCGTATACCTGACTTCATTGATTGAGCGTTTGGGCATTCAATAACAGCAATTGTAGGTCCGTGATGTTCATGTCTGTACTCATTTATTTCTCTTTGCAAAATCTTTTCAGCATCCTTGATATATCCAACATAGTCCACCTTGAAAATTACACCATTTCTAGGAGGAGGTGGTTCAACAGATAGAGCTTGGCAAGCTTCACGGAATTGTTTTTCAAGAAAAGATGGTGACAAATCTTTATTTTGATAAGGATTAACCACCATAACAGATATTGTTCTTGATGCAGGAAAATACCCAATATATATAGCTCGTCCTTCAGAGATGCTGTGATACAAGTAAAAGAAGGAGATGGATTGCTCCAGATAAGAGCATTCAGTTGTTGTCTTCATGTGTAGTTCACTCAGACTCCAGGCATCCTGGATATTTCTTTTCTTAGCTGTTTTGTCCACTTTACAGACACAACCAATCTGGAGGATAGCATTAAACTCCAATGGCACCTTTGTTTCATATATCCCCTGATCAAAGGATTGCATTCCAGTCAACCCACTTAAGTAGATATCTCAAATAAAACTGGTAGCATATGAGTCATTTTAGCCCTATTAACAAACCAAGTTCTGAATTTCAATATTCCAACCCTTAGAGTGGGACGTTAGAGTGGACATTAAAATACATATAAATAGACAAATAACCATAGAGGGGGGAACTATTATGTCTCAGAATCACCTCACAAGTATCATGTTAAATTACCAATTAGTCCCAAAATCTTCAACTGTTAGGAAATCGTGAATTCAATCACTTAATCATAATTTTTAACACTCCCCCTCACGTGTGGGGCCCAACACATGGGATTTTAAACATTTTAAATGGGAGAAAAATAGAGACAAGGATCAAACTCAAGATCTCTTGCTCTAATACCATGTTAAATTACCAATTGTCCCCAAAAGCTTAAATTATTAGGAAATTGTGAATTCAATCACTTAACCATAATTCTAACACACAACAAGGATGAAAAATAGGCAAACAAAATCAAGAGACAAACATGTGCACTTACATTTGCAAATGCATTAGTAGGATCATTCATCTAAGAGTTAAACCCTTTCCAAATGTGTTACAGCAAAGAATACAGGAAAGAAATCCCATAGTTTAGAGTAACTTAAGATGCTTGGAACCAATAAGTTCAAAAGAAATTTCTATTGCCTATACTCACATTTCAAAGCTAAGAAGGAAATTCATAAAAGCCCTTAAAAATTAGCATTGTAGAGGGACAGGATTAATAAGTAATATAATTTTTACATAGCATGCAATAAAAACTTCCACACTATTTGAGCACTATTGGGAGATCTTGCATATACATTATTCCTATGATATCTACAGTTTCCAAAAATAGAAAGACCCAAAAAGAATGCCTATAATGCCTCAATAATGCCTTAAAGCAATTTTAAAGTCATCTTAAACAAAAGTAGATGTAACTTGCTATACTTATTTGATGCAACTTACACAACCGATCATGAAATCATAAGTTGTACTCATAGAGTCTAAAATTTTATGTTTGACATAAGTTGTACCCATTGTCTCTTTGCCAGCTGAAAAAAGCCAATATAAAGTTGCTGATGCAACACCTCATACATTAAATTAATCTAGTTTTGATAGTTCGCAATCTACAAATAAAATACCCCACATTGCTGTTAATGCACAAGCAGAAAACACCAAACTTCAAACCATATAGGAAATTTCCTAACCAATCTCTTTTTGATTGGTAGCCAACATGATAACACAAGCGTAATAACCATTTAAAAAAAAAGGTTAAGAAACATGTGACATTAAACGGAAATGAAGACCAGTAATATAACTATATAAGAAATCATGCACAAGGTATGCAACAAGAACCATATATGCTTTTTTCAATTTCTTAAATGATTATAGGTTAGCATACTGACCTCAACTTCAGGGTCTGCAAGGAGGGCTGCAAGTTTTTTGCTATATTTTCTAAATTGATCTTCATCGATTATAACCTATTAATAATTTATCAAAGAAGAAGAAAATTAAACCTCAAATACCTTTCATATGAAAAAATCTGGTAGAAGCACCATTATTGTAACTTTAAAAGAGCTAACAGTAAACATACCTCATACAAGTTAAAGCTACGCCTTCCATGAGGAAGAATCTTGCTTACGCGCCTTCCCAGAAATTCTTCTGTTACAGGTGCTTTTGAGTTGAGGTAAAATACCCTAGGAACAGTCATGGGAATCTTAAGCATGATTCCTTCTAAAACAACCCAAGCAAAAAATTGGCCATCTGAACTCGGAACTAGCTGTATAATCTGAACCATAGAAAGAAGAGATCAACCTTCAATTCAAACCATTCCATCTAAGTGTTTAAAACGAATTAAAACCAATACCTGCCAGTGGCAGCGTGTTAGAGATACTTCATGCCTCTTAAAATATGAACTGACACCAGATCTGCCCTGAGTATCTTTACGATTTGTCACATCACCCAGCACTTCAAGAACACCTTTACCACGGTGTGGGGTCCTTGAATTGCTCAATCTGTTAAAGTCAGTGCCATTTTACCAAGTAGTAGATTAGCAACATCATCAGGAAAAAATATCTAAGCTCACATTAAGAGACTTGCATACATATCACAGTTCATTTGAAGTTCTACATCTAGTTGGTGGGTAGAACCACATATTTGGCCAATCAAATAAAATTTACCAAGGACCTGTTTGTAGTCCCATGAAATGTGAACAGTTATATTCTCATACCACCTAAATGATGCGGAGTCATCCACCATAGTTGTTGGGGTGGATCAATTTTTAAGAAATTAAGAAACTCCCTTATTTAGCTTTTTATGTTTATGGTTGCCACTTTTGAATTGCTTCATTGATGACAATATATTTTTTCACAAAATCATATCACATAAACAACAAAACAATTCATTGTCCATGGGAAATAAAAACAGGCCCTATTTTTGGTCAGCCTAATCTTAGGGTCATCTGTATGGCTTGTGCTCCCTTTAACAACCTTCAGAAGTGATAATGAGGGGCAATTCCTTAAAGAACGTCCAGATGGTGAGTATATAAGAGTGACCTTTTAGTTACACAATTCTATGCCAAACTCCAAATGGAAAAACAATATCATTTTATAAATAATAAAATGTAAACTGGTTCTTTCAACGTTATTAATCAGATCTATTGTAAGGAAGAAAACTCAAAACAAAAGATGTACTAGGCAAATTGTGAATCACATTTGTACAATATCCAATCTGTATGAACAGTTCTAAAACCATCAGATGGGCCTTTGTACATAGGAAACAAAGAGCATACCTTTGCCTCTTCCTTCTCTCTAGAGTATCTTTCCACTTTCTTTTCTTCAGTTCAAGCCATCCTCGATAATCTACATTTTTGTCAATATTTTCAGAAGAAAGGGCAGGTAGCCTATGATCAGTTTGTTGTTGCAGGCAGCCTACTTGGTCATTTGTCTTGACAGAGTTTTGTCTATTATTAGCTTCATAGCAACGAACAATTGGTCTAGGTCCATTTACAGAATTTCTGCTTTTGTTTCCAAAGTCCTCCAAGTCTTTAACAATTTCTTCGTTCATCGCACCATTGGTGCCAGCAGCATCACTATTCTTTTTCAAAAATTCATCCCTGTTCAACGAGCTGAAGATATCAACTAATTTGCGTTGTCGAAACTTGTCCTCCTTCTCGCGAACCTTCTTATGCAGCCAATCAGGATGTACTACCCTAGGGACGGGATTCGCAACCTGAAAATTTCAACTCATCTTACATGAGGCACACAAAAGAAAAAGGGAGATAGATAACTTCAACAAATAACAATGAACAAGCAACAAAACCTTTTGCATTGCTGCAGGAATGGTAATAACTTTCTGAATTGCTGAACTAAGCCTTTGCTTGTAATAAGACCAGTCAATAATGGATCGAATGCCCACATCTGATGAAATCTTGCACCATCTCCGCACATAATGCTTCATTATTTCTGTGAATTCAAATGTGTACATGCTTTCTTTAGTACATAAACAGGAAGGAAATGAAATTTAAGAAAACCATGGCAGAACTTTACCAGCATCAGTTTCAAATATCGCAACAGGAACAGCACGCTCACTTACAGGTGTTCCCTACTCGCATAACACAAAAACAATCTTTAGATTAAAATGACCCCACCCAAAAAAAAAAAAGAGGAATTTGAAAATTAAAAAATAGATATGCCAAGTCTAGTACAATAACAGTATCTAAGATAGCAAACAGAGATAAAACAAGCACAGCAGGGAAAATCAAAGCAGCTTTGTTTCTGAAACAATCTCTCCTTCGTTTCTGAAACAATCTCTCCTATGTTTCTGAAACAATCTCTCCTATGTTTCTGAAACAAAGAGATGAAACAATCTCTCCTATTATCATGCATATACAAGTATGGATATATCAGAAACAAATCTGCTTTGATTTGAGGATGTCTGAGATAGCAAAAACAAAGGGAGGCCCGGCCTCCTATTTCTTCCTAATTACCAAGAATCTCCCATTGTTTTTGCTATCTCAGACATCCTCAAATCAAAGCAGCTTTGTTTCTGATACATCCATACTTGTATATGCATGATAATAGGAGAGATTGATATGTGCAGCATCCAACAAAGCTAACAACACCTTTGACCTCACAGGGAAAATTTAAACATGATGATGATAGGCTGAAACTTGTCCATGTTAAAATACACTTCAATGAGAATCAATAGCTCATATGAGAGGATGAAATAAAGGATGTATTATTGAGTGATTGATTTAAAACTTTGATCAAATAGGCTTTTCACATGAGGAATAGATTATGCCAGCCTAAGAGGAGTTGGAAAAGAGCAATTTAAATCAAGCTGAAATTCTACAAAGTTTAACTGGGGTCAGAGGCATGGATGAAATTGAGTCAAACACGTTGATGGAAAGGCAAAGGTTGGCACTAACAACAATGTTTCTGATGGTGACAAGGGAAGCAAACCCATTATAATAGGATCGTTGGCTTTACTGCCAAGATCCTGAAGAGTATAAAATTGCTCTTTCATTATGCGATTTGGAATGACTTTCTCAGCACATCAATCTTTCAAGTGTAAAGTAGATCAGCAACACAAATTGGGTGAAAGACAACAACAGCCACAAAATCCCAAGCCTACCATGAGAATACCCTTCCAGGACAACAAAGGTGATAAATATATCATCAATGCTGACAAAATTCATGCCAAATGTTAAATTAATCACGATTAATATACCAAGAGCTGCCATCATATAGCCAATGGTATTTTACCTAATCCAAGAGAATTTCTATTTCGTTCTTACGAATGGATCTATATTGTCCATACTGAAGCCTATTTCTGATTGTTCCCTGGATTTTTGCACTGATAATGACCATATGATATCAGAAGAAACTTCACTGGCTAAGTACACACATGGAAGGATCCATAAAGCTCACATTCCTGAAGCTAAAAAGAAAAAAAGGAACATACCTTAGGTTCACATGCAACTATATACTGGCAGCGGAGTCCTTTATCTTTAACCATTGCATCACCAAGAAAATCAGCAAGGCGTCTTGCAGTCGTCACTGCACATGACTTTTGTTCACCATAGTCAGCTAAGGACTTGCTCATAGTGCTTGACTCAGATATGTAGTCAAGCAGCTCACTGTCTGCGATATCCTGTCCTTGATTCTGAGATAAGAAATGAAAGAAAAGATATGGGGAAATTTGAGCAATCCCTGTATTAAATTACCGATTATCCCAAAAGTTTAAGCTATCAGGAAATGGTGAGTTTAATCGCTTAACCATAATTCTAACACTCCCCCTCACTTGTGGGTCTAAACTTCCCCTTAATAAGTGAGGGCCCAGCAAGTGAGAAATTAACATTTTAAATGAGAGGTAGAGTGAAGACAGAGATCGAACTCAGGATCTCCTACTCTGATACCATGTTAAATTACCGATTGTCCCAAAAGCTTAAGCTATTAGGAAATAGTGAGTTTAATCACTTAACCATAATTCTAACACCCTGTTTTGAAACTTGAACTAATCATGAAACTATGAACATCCTCTGTTACAAATAAATAAGAAAGAGAAAGAAAAAGGGTTTGTACAAGGAACCCTAGAGCCATACTTTAAACAAAGCAAGGGGAAATTCGAACTAGTGGCCAAAGCAAAATCAAAATCAATACATTGAACTATTTACGTACATCAAGAAGATCGAGCCAGCGGTTTGCAACAGAAGCTACAGCTGAATAGCATTCCTCCAAGGTGGACCCATGAAGGAACTTATCAAAGAGCTCAGCCTGCAAACAAGATAGTATTTTAAATACAGAAGGAGATAATTTGGAAAAAAAAATATAGTCAGATGCATCAAGACTAACTACTAAAATGAATATAAAGTTGGCTCATTTTTTCTTTCTGTTGGTAGGAAAATTTGGTTCCATATAACATCAACATAATTTTATCAAGACATGCCACAATGAAGAAAAAACAAGGCCGATTCTATAGCAGGTAAAAGCAGGGACATATTACAATAAGAGATTACCTGGAAAACTTTGATGAGCTTCAGCTCACCTCTACGCTTGATCTCAAAACCTTTAAGCTCAGCAAGGGTTCCGTCATCATTAAAAACAGCATATCGCTTCTTAATTAAGATTCCTTCTTCCTTAGAAGCAGGAATAATCATTGCCTACACGAAAGACCAGATGATTTGCGTGAATGTAATGAAGAACAAATCAATTGTTAAATTAACTAGTTACTATTCAACATTACCTTGTATGGTCCATCGACTTCAAATTCAATCGAGCATTCACTATGAGTTGTATATCTTTTATTGATTGGATCTGTTAGCGTCTGTAAAACATAGTAGTTAGAACTTGAAGAAATACTGCAGTTACATAGACAGCCAGAGTCATGTTGCAATACACTAAGCATAACCAGAATGATACAGAATACATCAGGAATTAAACAATCAATAAGGTTCCAAGCTAACCTGGTATTGATCATTTGTATTGTTTCTGGCCACATCAACATTGAGCATAACACATGGATATGAGATTGTCAGCTTCTTCTTCAAGTCTCTGAAATATATATTTCCCATATGATAGTCAGCTTCTTTTGATACTCAATAACAATATTTTCACAAGTCAGAACAAAACCTTGGATGATGCATTTAAATTTGGCTACATGCAAGTGGTGTAATTAAAATAAATGTCATAAAAGTGATGAGGATTTTGACAGTTGACAAAAAAAAAAACACCAATAACTATGTAAAGCATGAAGAGCAGAATCGTACTTGGTTTTGAAAGTAAAGTTCTCTGGAAAAGATCCAGGGAGCACACACCAGATACCATCTGTATCTAATTCAAGTGGTTTTCCAATTTTTTCAACCAATACGCGAGCATTCTGAATTATTTTTGCTCCTGTATACGTAACTACTCCAGCCATTTCCATTGAGTACCATCTTGCACCCCTGGAAGAAATAAATGTTTGAGAGATAACACAAACACAGAAGCCACTGTAACAACAGGCTCCATACAATTAGTTTTCAAACCAAATGGAAATCACCAAACTCACTTGCGCATGACGTAACCATAGAAGGAATTAAGTATACACTTATGGGCAAGTTGTAATGAATCATAAAGCACTACCATATCCTGCAAAAACAATACGAGACTATGTAACTCATCATCACAAATTGACTATATTCCAATTGTTCCAAAAGCTGATGAATAATCTCCATACTTGTGCTTCCTGGATTTTTATAGAATTTCCACTAGCCTTGGCTTCTGACAACTTCCCTTTCCAAACCTTGTTAAGTCCTTTGTATTCATACCTTCTGTCCCGAAAGCTTGAACAAGATCAAAAGAAATGCGACTTAGTGAAAAGAAAATGTAATTCAGGAACACACAGACACACACAAAAGGACTTTCCTTTTGAATATTACAAATTCAGAATTTATAGCATAACAAAATTTTAACTGCTCACCTACGAACAGTGTCAACATAAAATGGGTTTTCCCGCATGCAGATCCCTGCTTCTCGGAGTTCAGTGACTGGCTTATCAAGTACCCGTTTATATGCCTGCAGAAGACAGTAAAATTTATTATCTCTGGCATTACTTAAGCAAAAACATCTACTAGTACCAAGTGAGAAATATACCTTCTGACTGTACTTTTTTAGACGCTCTTTTAGCCTCAATTGTTGCTCTGTCTTTGGTAGGTCAAGAAAAGATTTTGGCAACTGACCACCAGTACCATCAACGAACTCAGACTCAATTTGCTTCTTCAAATGATAATAGTCACTGAAGTTATTAAGGAGATGTGCATACACAATCATCAGTCAGTCTTTTATTGATGCACCTATAGAAATAAGGGAAGACTAAAACTAGAAATAAAAACCTTTTCTTTGCCATGAATGTCTCTCCACGCCAAACCCATTCAAGCTTTCGTAGACAAGTTTTTCCTGGACGGTTGAAATCACATGCAGTGCAGACCTCATCTGTAACTATTGATGGTGGCTGGAATAAAACAAGAAGAAACCTTGGTATACATTGATAGCAAAGGTACAAATTGGGAGGATGAGACCAACAAAAACTATTTGATGATGCCGATGTACAAAACAAAATAAACATTTAAAACCACTAATATATCAGCTCAAATTGGAAAAGACATTGTAATGCACTAATCAGGAGATAACTCTCAAAGAAACAAGATAATTAAGAGGCATCAACAAAGCATGTTAATGAACACAAAACCTTACCATAGCAATGTGATCCCACGGCGGGCGTGTACTAGGTCAATCTGGGATATATAAATGACTACATGGAGTTCCAACTGTCACTAATCTATTTGATGTACAGCACAAATGTGGCTACGCTTTCTCGGGTTGTGACAAACAGTATTTAGGCCAACCTGGTAATGTAATGTCACCTGTTGCTTGGGGACAGTACAGAACAACTAGGTTGACCTTTGCTATAAAAGCAATTACAGTGACAAACAAGGCAAAGTTGTTGACAAAAACTTGTGAAAAGACAACAATTTCCTTGCTAAGGATAAGAAAACTGGTTTAATATGTCAAAGTAAGTGCACTTGCAGTAATTATAAATGTTGGGAAGGATTTCCAATGGAAAAAGTATTAGAAGTGGTTGGGATCTCTTTTCTGAACATTAAATTTGTGGTTGGGGTTAATAACCAGGTTTGCTTTTGGCATGAGCTGTGGTGTGGTAATTCTCTTTTAAGATATCAGTTTCTTGACTTAATCCTTCAAGATATGGACAAGGGTACTTATGTTGCCTCATACTTGGGTTGTTCAAAAGAGATAGTACGCCATTGGAATCCTCTTTTTTTTTTTGTGCCAAATTCCAGTATTAGGGGTTGGAATTAGTTGCTGGATTTTTCATCTGTAAACTAATTTTCCAGAGTGCGTTGGAGGTTGAAAAGGTCAGGTCCATAAAGCTTGATGTTCATTCTCTTCATGATGCTCGAAAAGGCTATTTGGTTTGGAATTGCATATGGAGTGCAAAGGTTCATCAGAAGGCCTCTTTTATTGTTTGAATGGCTGCATTGGAGAAGATATGATGGTGGACAAACTTCATAAGAAGGAAATTCTTATAGTTGATTGGTGTTGGATGTGTAAAATCAATGGGGGAGCAAGTTGATCACACTTCATTATTTGGCGGCAGGAGAGCTTCAGTTACTTGTTTATACGAGCGATGCCAAGGAATTTGATCCAATTACTTGCTTGCTATCAAAGCAAGTATAGTTTTTTTTTTTTTTTTGATAAGTAGGAAGTATATTTGACATAGGCTTATTTATACTAAGAGATATGGAATAATTTTCCATTAAATCTTTATATGGACATTTTGGAGAGAGAGAAAGATAGAAATAGTCAAACATTTGATGGTGTTGAGCTCATTCATAATTCAATTAAGTTATTATTATTGGGATTTTTAAACAATTGGATGACTCTTACAGGCTGCATTTATAAAATTCCTTGACCTTTTAAAGTTTAGATTGTAATAACTAAGGAGAAGTTCTGTACATTTCCAATTTACTTGGGCTTTATAGTTTCTCCTTTAATTTATGAATTTAATCTTCATCAGAGAACACTGCCTTACAGATCTTATGATGTCCCACTGTCATATTCTCCGTATTCAAATCAAAACCATTCCATCCTTGCAACATATTTTACAAGCAAATGGAAAACATAAACCAAAATTCAAAAAGAAATTTTTTTTTTAAATGAATATCATCCACAATTACTTAAAGCATTTATTAACATCGTACCTGGAGTCTGTTTGTTAAAATAATATTTGGATACATTGCAGCTACATCAAGATGATAAATAAGGGGGCATTCATCACGTATAGGTTCGCCTTGCAGTCTTACAAGCTACAGATGAGGGAAGAAAATAATTAATGAAAAAAAATTCTTCCCGAATATATATCTTTAAATATTCAGATGTTAACACCATATTTAGGTGAAGAACTATACAGTAAAAAATAAAAATAAAAAAAGAATTGCAAGCTTAGTGGTTATGAGCTTTAAATGCAAATTACTATACAATGCATTACATATTATTAAAAGAAAATTTACTGAACATATTTGGACATGAGTCCAAGCCCCATTACTGGAACATAAATCATATGCTTGAAATAGAAATACTCAGTACCTTTTCCATTATAGCATTCTTCACTTCATCATAATTGGACACTGATTCCAAGTCCATCTTACCCTCTACTCTTATAGCATATTGCAAATCCCGGTCAAGGTTGTTGATCAGTTGCTGTAATTCAAAATACTCCAGAGTGAATCAAGTATATTCACGAAGCAGAAATAAAAGGATTCATATTAGGAAACCTTAATTGAGTAGCTTTTGATTAGGCACAGTAGATTCTTTTTTCTTTTTCTTTTTCTTTTTCTTTTTTCTTTAATTCAGTAAAGCAACTTCCAGGAAATTTTACAAAAGGATGGATCAATCTTAAGGAAGTTGTTAGACTGAAATATATAGGAATAAAAAGGATAACATTACAAGATAAGTGATGCAGCAAATAAAACAATATTCCACACACTGAATGCCTCGATGAACCAAGACTACAAGGTTAAAGAACATATAGTAAGATTTTCAACACAAGCACACACAAATTGCTGCTTGGTGTATGTTAAAATATTTCCACCTAGAGGAAATTAACACTCATTTGAAATAAATATATCATATTTAGTTGTTTTGACAAACTACGTCAGACAAAATAGAATAAATTCGCTAGACAGTGGCCTATGAATGTTATAAACAGCAGACAATGTAGAGATACTGGATGAACACTAAATCAAACCAGAAGTCATTTTCGAATGATGTAACTGAACGTCTGGTCAATAATAACAGTACATGAAACAGAAGAAGAAATTGCATACCTCATAGGCAGATGGATCAAGCTTGAAACTAGTAGGAATATCAGATCTAAAAACCCCACTTTCGAGGCATTCCACATGGCCACCTATATAAGTCTCACTCTCAAGAAGGTGACTATTGTAAAACTTCTCTGGGTCAGATTGGTGTTTGTTAGGACAGATAACATTAGCCTGGTACGCCTGTAAAGGTTGCAAAACATGTGAAACTGGAAGAAACTTGATAGCATAGTGTTGGAAGAATTTGCTTTACAAAGAAGTGTAAAAGCTTCAGAATGCATGCACACAAGAACACACCTGAACCATAAGCAGCATTTCACAAAGGGTCCCACTACCTTTGCGTAAAACCTCATCTGGTGACATAGGTATGATAGTAGCAAGAGAGAAAATGAAGGGATGAACATACGTCATGTACAAGTAGTAAGTTGAAACAGCATCAGAAACAGAATAGGAGGCCATCATCTGTGATAATATTTTCAACAAAAAAATACATATATATTATCATTAGAAATGATCCCAAGAAGGTAATGTACAAATAATTAATAAATAAAGGTGGGCAAAAACCAAACAGAAGTTTCAACTGAAAAACTCAACTAACAGGTACTACATATCAACAATGCACTTCAAGAAAAAAATATTTTGACAATGCTGACTGCCAAGAAAAAGAATTGTGGTATATAACATCCCTGGCCGAGCAACCCTGAGACAACAATAGCAGCACTTGGGATCAGGGCATCTGATGTGGTGGCAGCCAGCAACTTCAACACATACATCATATTTATATAATGTCTGTGTGCATGTGTCTATGTATTACAGGAAGACTCATAGCTGTGGGTTCTCTTCATAACTAGGGTTATAAATAACCATATAGACATAACTTCTGGTGCCTCAACCCAAAGCGAAAGCAGGATATTTTATTGCTGAGCTACTCTCTCTCCCCTTCCCCCTGAATGCCACAGGGTTAGTAATAGAAGCCAGCATATGACTAGCTCCCTAATTGCTTTTCACTCAAAAAACCTAATCAATTATGAGTTATTAGCAGCACATCTATGAGGTTGCCTAACCAGTAAGGCCCTCTTCAATATCAAAATGAATTCTCATTAGAACATATTAGAATCAAACTTTGGGAATGTCAAAAGTGGCAAGATTGGCTTATGCATCTGCTTCTGTATTGCCCTACATATACAAAGGAAAAAGATTAGCTCCAAACTAGTTTGGAGCTATCTTCCTTTAACCCATAATGTGACAATTGAAGATACCATCAATGTGTAGTTATAATCACATGACTTTTTTAATGAATCATGTGACTTGTTTAAATAATACACATGAATAGTCTTATAAATTGCCACGTAGTGGGTTGGAAGAGATTCCTCCAAACTGGTTTGAAGCTAATCTTTGTCCACATACAAATTAAAACATGGTGGATGATACTGAGCTCAGCCAAGCAAATAAACTTACATGCCACTTGCTCCAAAAGACCAATAAAGAGGTAAATTTCAGACCTAACACACAAATATGCACATACAGCTGTCATTTTATATATCTACAATAGTTCATATAGTGATCCTTTTGTCCTTACATCCCATCATCATTATCATATAACATGTTCTAATTCTATAACTGGCACACCATGTCAAGTCAATTTTGCTACATCAGGAACAACATTTCCAGTCACTCATACCTGAGGCTTTTCCTTTGCAAAGCGAACCATATCCTCAGGATTCACCTCCAGGGGATCATAACCCAACTTTGCTTTAGTAACAGCCTGACATAAGATCAAGAAAATGTAAATGCATAGCACAGCTACTAAAAAGGAATTTCATGTTACTGGAAACTGGAAATTAAAAACTAACAACACAAATAATAAAATTCTGTCATTATGATTATGATATTGAAGTTGCATGTCATTCATAATTTTTTCTCCTAAATCAATTTATAATATTTCTAAGGTAAGAGCATGGATGTACCACACAAGGTGAAGTTATTCTTTTGTCAATATGTTAATCAAGATTCAAGAGGATCATTTGTCATTTAGATTTTGCACAGTATCTCCTATGTTGATATGTAAATATGTTCATTTTCTTCTTCTCTCTCACTTGCCGCCACACCAACCCCACCACAACTGCCAACAACTCCAGCAACCAAGACAAAAACAAGGCTGAGCTCCACCAATCAAAATAGCTAACCACTGCCCATCATAACAATCACCAAACCAAGCCTAAGCCACCACTTCTCCCCTTGAACCAAAACCCAAGCCACCATAAACCCATCATTACACAAAGCTTTGGCAATTTTACAAAGGCTACACCACCATGTATCCAAACCATAATGCATCCATTACCAGGTCCAATTCAGAAAATATATATTCCCAAGCTGGATTCTGAGAATTGAAGTTTCTACTTTCAGAGATGACAACACTTGTAAATTCACGCTAGCCCTGCCATTGCAGGGTCTGAGAGGGGAGATCTAAATATACAGTCCTAACACTCAGCATATATACTTGAAAATGGCTGCTCATGTAAATTAAACCATGAACACTAGCCATTGTTTGACCAATATAAATAACACGTTAATCACGCAGAGTGGTTATCAACATGTAAAGAATTAACTCTTTGATTGTAGCATTTATTTAATAAGAAATGTGGGAAATGCTAAAGCCAATAAATAGGCCTTTGGATGTCGTGGATTTTAGTGAAAGCATAAAATTGGAATCCCACTTTGATATGGACATGATAAAAGAATGAGAAACAAGACTAAAAATGACCAAGCCAATCAACAAGAACCAAAGTAAAGTTATCACTTACCAAATAAAGAATCTATCTAAATATGGTTGCATGTAGATGTAAACGCAAAATTTCAGAAAATAAAAATAAAAACAATGAATATCACTGCTATGTGTTACCTCTATTAGTCATTTGAGAACTTGAAAAGAGAATAATACAACAATAATATGAAAATTTATTCTTTCATCAGTCATAGAATTGTAATAAGAAATGAAGGGGTTAATATTCAAACAATTAATAGCCTGTTAACCATTAACTCTCAAGATGTACATGCTATAATTAAGAATATTTTCTGGGTAAAGAAAAGAAATACAAGAACTTGTAATGAATAAAAATTAAACTAATAACAAACAAATTGAACCCAAGTTGGGAGTTTGTACCTTTAGGCCCTGGCTTCCTTGAGGGAGATAACTATCACGTTTGACCCAAGCAAAGCAATCCAGATGGCAAGCAAATTTAGCACGACACTCCCCTTGATTCTTGTCACACTGAAATCCTACCTCCTGAGCCCAAAACGAAAAAAAAAAAAAAAAGGTTCAACATGGAGGGGAGAAACATTAAAAAGAACAAAGCTATACTTTTACATGGAGCAACCAAGATATCCCGATGACAACTGAAATAATAATATCTCGAAGATCACGTGTATATAAGAGCAATTCAACTATTACTACTCTTACTAGAATAATTAATGTTAAACTCGGCATCAAGTCAATAGTTTTGCACACATTTAATCAAAGATTGAGAAGCAGAGAAAATTTTAGCTAACAATGCTTTTGAAACTTCTTTCATAATTGCCATGATAGCATCAAGGTCCAATAAAACATAAAAAGAAATATGAAATGTGTAACTTTTGTCAATTACTGTTGCTGTAATTTAAAATATGATATGAATACAGAAAAAAAAAGAAACGAAAGTTCAAAGAAGTTCCAAGTAAAATGCATGCAATCCCACTACTAACAGAAAAGCCAAAAATTTTCATGTATGTGTAATTTCAGTTGAATTTTTTGGAGAGCTAAACAACAGAAAACTAAATATTCTGTAAAGCACTCTATATCTAAATGCTTCAATTGAATATAGACACAATTGATGTAACACAACATGTTACAGGCAAAAACATAGACTAAACAATATGAAAGTCTGGTTCAAGATTTTAGTGGCAAAATGATTTCAGAAGTCTTTTGCTACAAGCCACAAGCCATTAGCCAGCAGTAGATCACTGACTAACTATAACAACATATTTATAGCCATTGATCATGATACAGGGTAAATTTATGCATGCAACTAATGATATTTATGTTCTAGCCTTCTAGGTAATAAAAAGAAGGTAAAAGTCTAAGCTGATATGCTAGTCATTCAACTAACAGAAATAAACAATGCACCTCACTCATTTTTAACCCATGATAGGCTGCTCTGTTTTCCAGGAATGGCCAGTCAAAAAAATCACCATTGTACGTGACATAAATACCAGGCTTCACCTCTCGCATATGGGCAAACCACTGTCTAAGAAGCTCTACCTGCAAGAACAATCAGATCACTTAACAAAAATTATCCTGCATAAGCATCCTAAAGCAGTCTAGGAAACCTAATTGATATAAATGCACATGCATATATATATGGACAAACAATAAACACACGTGCTGGAACACAAACACATATACATGCAATATAAATATATACCTAACTAAATACATGCATCTATACATACATATAAAGATTTGTGTATCATTACCTCATTTCTCACATTTGTCACTTTAAAATACCCTTCAAATTCCGGTTTTGGAGTATACTCTAAGTCCTCTATATCATCTCCAACACACTGAAAATAAACACAAAAATGGCAGATATTTATTAACAATTGCCAATGAAGGATTGTGTCTATCAACACAGAACAAAATCATGGCTAGGGGATCAATGAATAACAAGCAATGGCAATAATGAGGCTTACATAGATGCAAAAGAAATGAATAACAATTCATTTTCATCAGCAATCACTGGAGGAAATCAAACTTTTATGAACATATACTGGCCACAATCTTAAAAATCATCGATTTGGTTAATTAATTACAAAGGTAACATAATATTGGAACTCGAGAATATAAAATCTGTCATAACCAAGAGTAAATCATAGATATTGTAAGGAGATAATCTTCAATGCTTGTCAATGAACTGAATTAGTATTACCAAAACAGTCAGGATATATTACTTATAAAAATAAAAATAAAATAAAAAAGGAAAGCTCTGGCTGTCATTCACTAGAAACATCCATACTAGAGCCTGACAGAAAGGACTTCATATAACATCTCCTGGCCAAAAATCAGTAGTATCCCCCCCCCCAACCCTGCCCCTCACCCCCAGGTTCTTTAACATGCATCTGTGAGAGCCATTAACTCTACCAATATGTCCCAAACTTCTTAATTAAAAACCAGATAATACTCATTTTATACATCTTAGGCTGATAAATCACAGTTATACTGGGAACGGGGAGAAGCATACAACACCCCCCCCTCCAAAAAAAGCATCAAATGCAAATAACTAGTTATAAAATTAAGCAACTATTATACCTGAACATAAGACAGATCAGAGGAATCACAAAATCTTATTGCAAGACAGATAAAGAATTCACTGAAAGAGCACTAAGCTTAAGCCGATCATGTGTACCTCTCTGTTAATAATCAGGTACCCTTGTCCATCAACCATGTACGAGATCATCATTATTAAATCGTATTCAGCATCAGGAAATTTCAAAGGAAGCTTTGTAGTCTCAATATCAAATGCACAAACATGCACTTCAGCACGTTGCAAAAGATCTGTCCTCTTTTCCAGCATAAGACCAGTACTGGATACACTAACGTCATACCATTGCCCACATCGTACATCTGAGTCATGAATTTCTCAGTGTCTCTAAAGGAGATAGAAAAATAAAAATGAAATCTCAAAAGAAATAGAAAGAAACAAGAAATCACCATTATCAATGGCAAATCGAACATGATAAGGAACATCATACTCGCGGAGATCAACAATACAATCTAGAAAATCTTGAGGCCTTTGTTCTCTGCAGATCAAGAACCAAATATTTTGGGATAAGTAAAGAGATACCACATGTAAGAAGAGGTAAAAGGTCAGTGCTAGGGAGTAGAACTGCAGAAAGAAAACAATAACCTTTTCACTGAAAGGGCAATAATGGCTGGTTCAACGCAAATGGAACCTGAATGAAGAATAGAGCCTTACCTTTTCCCTGATATAATGGACTCATATGCTTCTGCAGCATCAAATTTTTCCTGGTTTCTTTGAACGACATGCAATAGGTCACTCTTCACATTCATTAATTGTTGAACCGTGTCAAAAGATAGCTTCAAATAAGGTTTGTGCAAGCCAGACAAATGGTTTTTCTGTCCAGAAGCATACAAAGATATCAGAATGCATATATAGGGATACAGAATTATAATACCGACTCAAGAATAAATAATGATAATGATGTGCAAGGATATGACCATTGAATAACCAATCATAACAAGCCCACTATAGTAAATTAAGTCTGCAGTTGAATGATATAGATTATAAAATTATCTGCAACAATTATTTTAGCATGGTACGACCTAACACTCCAGAAAAGATGATTAGCAAGAAAATGGGTTGAATAGACAACTATACACCCTAACTGCAAATTTGATGTATTTTTTTGCAAAACATAATGGTTCTTTAATCATGAAGCATACAAGGAAAGATAACAAAAAGGTGGAAATCCTTAAGCCTTATGCAAATGCCTCAGTTGTACAAACTAGCTTATTTATGAGTAGGACAAAGGTGAATGTAGCAACATCCAGATGGTGGTTTGTTGATTTCAAAAGCAGCTGGATTAATGTAAACCCCACAGTTTCACTAAAACAAAGAAATGTGATGCACCAGGGTAGGATAACGAGTTTATTGTGTCAAAAGTGTGCTACATCCATCTGCGCTAATGTCAAGGGACATATGGCAAGGAAAGGGACCATTTAGGAAGCCATCTCATTTTTTTTTCTTTTTTCTGAAGATTTAAGTTTCAATGACTACCAGTCATCATGTGATAATCCCCATTTAACTTGGTTAACTATATTCCAGTTCAGTAAAAACACGTCAATAATACTACCATGTAAGATGCAGTGAGACCAAGACAATATGGTTTGGGTGTGTAGATTGGCAGGAAGGGGTTATTTATAAAGTAGGATAACATAGAAGGCGATCAACTTTCCTAGTCAAGGTTAGAAATTAGATAGATCAGTTTAACCAAAAACTATGATTTTGCCAAATCAACTTGATGTGCCTTGCACTTAAGAAATGAGAATCGGGACAAGTACAAGATGGAGACTAACTTATAATTTTTCTTAGTACGTTTACCGAAATTACACCCAGGAAAAAAAAAAGGACCTGAGATAATTTTTTTACAACATGTCGGAATTAAATTATTAAAAAAAAGTGTAATCCACACCATGGCGTCAATCAAGCATTGTGTTCATTTCCATGCAAGTAGGTCGACAAGCAATCAAAAGAATACAAGACCTTGGTCCCACTCTTATGTCTAACCCACCATCCCAACATAACTTTAAATTCTGTGGGAAGATCTTGCTTCAAAAAACTAAACTTTCGAAAGGCTGGGCATATTAATATGCTTCCCAATTTAATTGAACTAAATTCACTTGCATAATGATTATGTAACATCAATTGTTATAGAATGAAACCAGCTCTAGCTCTGCCCAAACACAAGTGGAGCTTCTTGCATTGCCAATGGGATCATTGAGATCTCTCTATCCCCCAACCCTGAAACAACTTCACTTCTTTGGTAGGCCCAAGAAGTAGTCAGGTAATCACTTAAAAATGGTAGAAACTAGAAAACTTGCCTGATAAGCATAAGAAGGAAAGCAGTACAATTGTAAGACATTTCTAATATTCTCTAGGACAAGAAAAATTATAAGAATAGTAATGCAAAAAAAAAAAAAAATTCTTACAAGATCAAGGTCTTCTTTCTCAATGATTTCAATATCAGCAATTTGGCTTTCATAGCGCCGTCTCAAATATGCTTCAACATCTACTTCTGTTTTTTCCTATAATAACAATTCCATCAATGTGACCACCATTATGACAACTACTGACCAGTGCTAAATATTTCAAGTTAAACATACATACCTTAGTGGCTGCATAGAAATAAGGTCGGAACTTGTATTTTGACTTGAAAGTCGAACCATCCTACAATTAAACTAAAACTGTTATATAATCAAACAAGCCAAACAACCACCACGCAAGAAAACACATTTCGACTAAGTGCAGTAAGGAACCACTATCCGTACACGTAAAGAATATAACTGCGTTGGGAAAGTTTACCTGTGAAACAAAATAAAGATCGACACAACTATAGACGTGTTGGGTGTCTTCATCCTCCCAGGATGACTGCAAAACACAAAAACGCATCAATAATTTTCCTCATGACAAAAGTTCATGTACTTGTGTGTTGCTAGTAAAATTGAGGCATATAGTAGAGCAAACTGAATATCACATTGTAAGACATTTTCATTCTCTGAGATATGAACATAGCACAACTAAAGTGACTAGACCAATTACTCATTTTGCAACTAAATATTTTGAGCTTCAAAATGAATTATCAAATTTCATTTTCATACCAACACAAATATAGTTCCATGCAACTAAATTTGCAATTTACTCGTCGCGAACTGATAATAAATGTGAAATAGCTAATGATATGAACCAAATCGAAGCAGATAAAAACATAATCATCCAAAAATTGACTAACAGGATATATATACATGGAGATGAAATTTATGAATAGAGACCAAAATTGACTTACGGGAGAGGATGTGAGCAACCATCCGAGGCGTTTGTCGCCTTCGGAGAAGAGATCGAAGCCGAACTTGGACTCGAGCTCTTCCCCGGCGGTGCGGATTAGCTTCTGCTTCTTGGAGCTCCGCGGGTCACGGCGGTCCCGCCTCCGTCCTTCGCCGTTCATTTGAACTCTCTCTGGCAGCTTTCAGATCGGAAAAATAAAGACGGAGAGAGAAAATGTCAGTGAAAGAGAGAGAGAGGGGGGGGGGGGGTTTCGAAACCCTTTTCTGAAGTTGTAAATCTGAAAGTGAGGGCACCCGGGACTGAGGTCTGAGACTTGGAGTGTTTTTCCCGCGCTTTTGTTAGCCTTATTTTGGGCTTTGATTACACAAATGCCCCTCTCCTTCTTCTTCTTTTTCTTTTTTTTTTTCTTTTTTTTTTGTAATTACACCCCTCAAAAGTTTTGAAAAATAACATTCCACTCCAAACTTAAAAATAAAAAATATATTTTCCCCCCTAACCTCCAATTGACCAAACTTTATTAAATTAATATTAAAAATATTGTCTATTAATATGTCCTTTACTTGATGGTAGATCTCCAAAATTATATTATTTTATAATTAAAATTTATTGTTTTAAATCTTTTAATTAAAGTGTATTTTAAAATTGACAATGCACAGAAAATCAGTAGGCTGAATGTTCCGGGTTTCAATGGGCTAGTGGTTGCTTAGAAGGCTTAAAAAGAAAGAAACACAAGATCAAAGGTGATTGAGGTGAACCGGTCAAGAACCTTCTGATGCTCAAGTTAGTTTTCCCTCTAGAACTCAAGAATTCCAACTTTAGGAGTAGTGAAAACTTACTTTCATTTGACGTGAATAAGTCCTTATATAGTGAGCTTTGGAGTGGTTACTTGTTTAATAACTTCCTTGACATGTATGGAAGTTAAAAGGTTCAGACTTAACTTGCACAACTACTATAGAAGTTAGAAGGTTTAATCTTATCTTCTACAACTGCCATTAGAAGTTATGAATTTAATGGGAAGTTATAGCGATGAACAAGGATTTTGCTCATACTTCAAAATAGTAGAACATGGCCCGAATTATAAGCTTTTGAACATAAATCCATTTTGAAAATCTTATAAGTGTTGAGAGGTCGTCTAGGTGCTTCCATGATGGATGACCTTCATACCCACAAACGACCTCATGATGGTGGAAAACCTTCTTATATTAGGTTAACCATTTTGGTCTTGGACAACACTATAGATGAACTGAAGATAGTCCAATTTTTGGTTCACCATCAATTGCCCACTTTGTCAAAGGGTTGTCCAGAACACTGTAATATAACTGTTTGCTTTTGACACATGTCAACATTTTAATGGTCAATTGTCGTGCCACGTGTCGTCCTTGTCCTGGTTGGATTTTGTCGTTCCAGATTACGCCACGTGTCGCAATCTTATTGGTTGACTTGTCGTGTCGATTCATTTTTTCGATTAAAAATGCCACGTGTCAGCTTCTGGTTGGTCTGCGTCGCTTCGTTGACCCACCTCTGGGCCCTATAAATATGTACATTCTCTCTCTTACCCTTCACTTTTCTAATAATTTCCTTTCTGCCATCTCATCCAAGAGCTTCGTCTAGTCGTCCTCGTCTCTAATTTCTTGTCAGGTACTTTCTTCCCTTCATCCTTAGGTTTTCATCTTGTTCATTCTTTTAATCATGTATGCATCTAGTGGTAGTACTGAGAGAGAAATAAACGAGTACCAAGACGAGTCCCCTGGAAGTAATGGTAGTTATGAGAGCAGTAGTGAGAGTAATACTAGTAGTAGTAGTGAGAGTAGTTCCCAAGACAAGCATTATTCGTCTGGGGTTCTCGGTATTCCTTTAGAGGAATTCCAGGAAATGCAACGTAGGATAGCTTTTAGGGCTGAGGCTAGCTCGTCCAGAAGGAGTAGGTTACCTAATCCCCCTCAAGACGAAGAGGAGGAATAAAATGTTATTTATAGTTGTGCCCCTAATGTGGCGTCTACCCTGGACGCGAGTAAGTTGAATACTCTTGTAGGTAGATATCAAATTCCTAGCGAGTTTAGACCTCGTCTACCTGAAAGGGGGGAATGGTGTTGTTCTCCTCTTTCAGGTTTTAATGTATATACTTCTTACCTCTTAGTAGGTCTTAGGTTTCCTCTTAATTCTTTTTGTAGAGATCTCTTCCATAGGTTGGATATTGGACCAAACGAGCTCAATTCTATTGAATGGAGGACAATAGTAGCCATGCAAGTGTTATGGCGTGAGGTGTTTAAGGAGAACCGTCCAATCACAGTGGACGGGTTCCTTTATTGCTATAAACCCTCAGAAATAAAACAGTTTGCTGATTTTTGCCAGTTTTCGTCTAGGGGCCCTCAATTTAGTTTGATTAGGGGTCGTAGTTCTTCTGATAGGTTATGGAAGAAAGAATTTTTCTTTATTTCTGGAGATTGGGTGGGGACCCCATTGATGTAAATAATGCCCCCTTCCCTTCTTTTACTAGTGCCTTAGGTTGTCTTCATCCTGAGGGTATGTCTTTCTTTTGTTCTTTTGTTTATTTTGTTTAACTTTTTCCTCATCTAACCCTCTCTTATGTTGGTGCAGCTATTACTCGTCCACACTTAGACAATTTTCATTTGGAGCATATTGATAGAGCCCGTGCTTTCTTTGAGAGGTCCTTTCACAGCTTGGTAACCCTTAGTCGTCTAGCTGTCTAGGGACTTGGTCCTGAGCCTATTGAAGAAAATCTTGCACACGAGGAGACCACTCGTCGAAGTAAGTATCATCCATTCATTTGTTTTTTTAACATATTATTAATTCTATGTCTTCTTCATCACAAGGTTAGCCACTGTAAAGGAAAACAAAGGGAAAAACGTTGCTAGTGGCACTGAGGGTGAAGAGGATGTCCAGGTCCAAGATGAGGCAGCTCCACTGGTCGTCCAGAAGCCTGCCGTCCAGGCTGGGAAGAGGAAGGGCATTTCAAGCACTATTGACCTTGGTAATCTTCCAAGCCGCCGAGGTTCAAAGAAGCAAAAGTCTGGCAAGACTCTTCCTCCTAGGGTTCCAAAACTTCCACCCACAACGGTAGACCTAGACGACTTGGCAGTGAACCTGGTTCCCGTCCAAGCCACTCCCTCATCCATCCAGCTTGAGAACCCTCATTCTCCTGCAGCCAAAACTTCTCACAGGATTCATCCTTCAGTTCCAACCAAGCGTCCTCCTAATTTGGTGCTAGACGAGGATTACGCTTGGAAGACGTTCAAAGGGATCATCACTGACAAAGAAGTGAGTGCTTGCTATGACATGTCAGTGAAGGACTTTGAGCGCTCTGCCATCCACTACCTCTTCAAGGTATGTAATTTTCTCGTCATTCTCATTTTATTTTCTAAGAAATTTATGAAAAAATTCTAACTCTCTTTCGTCTATTCGTCTTTCAAGCCATGGCGAAGTTTTATACTGCATCCAGCCAAGCCTAAGAACTTTGTGACGAGGCTAAGGCTGCTAAGGCCAAAAACAAGGAGTTGAAGGATGAGTTCCTTTTGAAAAAGGGGGAAGTGATCAGGCTGACTGAGGAGCTCACTTGTTTACAGGGGATTGAGAATAAGCTAAAGAATGAGGTGAAATAGTTCAAGGCAGACTCCATTGAGAAGGAGACCCATATCACTCACCTTGAGGTGAAGGTTCAAGAGTTTACCTCGTCTTTGGAGAATGCTCAGAAGGAAGCCATTGCAGCCTTCATGAAGTCAGACGATTTTACTACTCGTCTAAATCGTCACTACGCTACTGGCTTTGAGGACTTCCGTTCTGACGCCAAGGAGGCTTACCTTGAAATAGACTTTGACTCCTTCAAGATCCCCACTGTAGCTAAGGGTTCCCTGCTTCAAACGAGCTCCGAAGACAGCAACGTTGTGGACGACGCTTCAACGGAACCTGCCCAGGACGTCACTGATGCCAGTAAAGACGACCCAAAGTCTGGGGGCAATGCCCCTAGTGGTTTATCTCAATAAATTTATTTCTCTTTTTAGAAAATTTATTTATTTTAGTTTGTTGAGGATGCCCGTTGTTTTGGGCTTTATTTTAAAATTTATTTAAGTACAATCTATTCATCCAAGTTTATGGACGTGCAACAGATATAATGGCCTTCACTGGCTTTGAACAACATTAGGGTTTTTAGAAGATGGTCGTCTACCCTTCTTTACATTTTTATGAACGAATATTTACTTCCATTTTCATTATTCATTTGCTGTTGAACATGTTATACGTTTTATGTATGAACGAGTTTCCTTTATTTACATCATCCATGTTATTTCTATGGTTTTAAGTGTGGTCCGTCCACTCATGAAGGCATTTAGCTCATCCATGTTAGAATAATTTACTCATGTTCAACACTTTTACCATTCTTTAAATTTCACAAGTATAACTCGTCTATGAATGGTATTTCCTTTGCCAACTATATTCGTCCATAAATTTGACTTATAGCTTGCTTTATTCTTCATCCATAGGCTGGACGATTTTTACTCATCTTTAGGCGAGACGTTTCTAGAATTCACTCATCCAAAGATTGGATTGTTTAGCTGGTTATATTCATCCATGGATTTTAAATATTATTGCGTGCACGTTTTACCTCATCCAATAATTAGACGAATATACCGTAGGTTTATTTTTCTTTGCTTTAACCTTATTTAAGAAAAGCTTATAGACGTTACATCTTTGTGTTTAGAGATTTTACTCGTCTTGGACATTTAGCCTTCTTGTGGATTAGTTTGAATGAGAACAACATAAAAATTAGAAATTCACACAACATTATATATATTGAAATCCAACATAAACATCGTCCACAAGCATGACACATGCTTAGAAGCTAGTGCCTTTAAGGGATTAAAAATACTTATGTACAAACAGACTAAGTTCGTGACTTCGTCCATCACAAATTCGTCCATAAACAGTGCATAAGTTGGAAACTGATGCACTTTTAGGGAATTAAAATACTAAAAACATGTAGTACTAGCAACAAACACAAATAAATATGAGGAAAATAACACATAACTTCAATTTCGTCCATAATGATGCTCATCTAGGATGATGCTCGTCCAGGTTAACTCTTTACTGATAGTATCTTCTAAGATGCTCAATATTCCAGGGGTGCTCTAATCTTCGTCCATCTAAGGCTTCCAAATAATATGATCGATGCCTTTTGCAATTAATAATCCTGTAGGGTCCTTCCTAATTAGGCCCCAGTTTTCCATAAGTCGGGTTTCTGGTTGCCAAATAAACCCTTTTTAGGACGAGGTCCCCAATGTTGAAGCGTCTGGGTTTCACCATTGCATCATATTGTCTAGCCATAAGGTTTTTATACCTTACTGTCCTCTGCTCTACATCCATCCTTACCTCGTCTATTAGATCGAGGTTAAGACGAAGTTGTTATTCATTCTCCTCGTCCTGATACTTCATCACCCTGTGGTTAGCCATGTGCACTTCTGCAAGTATGATTGCTTCACTTTCATAGGCTAGTTTGAAAGGAGTTTCCCCTATGGAGGTCCTCATAGTCGTCCTGTAAGCCCATAGAACACGTGGTAGCTCATCTGTCCATACTCCCTTTGCCCCCTCAAGCTAAGTCTTGATGATCTTCAACAAGGATCGGTTTGCAACTTCTACTTGTCCATTTGCTTATTGGTGGAAAGGTGAGAAATAATGATTTTTGATTCCAAGTTGCTCGCAGAAATCTTTGAAGGGTATGTTATCAAACTGCCGTCCATTATTGACACCAGTACCCTAAGTACTCAAAATCGGTATACGATGCTTTTCCAGACGAAGCTTTTGACATTCTGCTGTGTGATTTTTGCTAAGGGTTCAGCTTCCATTTACTTAATGAAGTAATCGATTTCCACTACCAAGAACTTCATTTGCCTGGTTCCTATTGGAAAGGAACCTAAAATATCCAATCCCCATTGTGTAAAGGGCCATGGGGCCACCATCGAGGTGAGGTACTCCGATGATTATCTAGGGACATTGCTGAAACGTTAACACTAATCACATACCTTTACATAAGCCTTAGCATCTGCTTGAATGGTTGGCTAATAGTAACCTACACGGACGACCTTGTGGACGAAGGCTCTTGCTCCTGAATGGTTTCCGCATGCTCCTTCATGAACTTCTCTCAATACGTAGTTTGCTTCGTCTGGAGCTAAACACCTTAGGTAAGGCTGAGAGAAGTCTCTTTTGTATAGCACCTCGTCTATAAGGACGTACTTAGCTGATCTGATCCTTAGCTTTCTGGTTTCATCTCTTTCTTCTAGAAGCCTTCCACCCTTTAGGTAAGCTACTATTGGGGTCATCTAATTTTCTTCACCTTCTATCTGTTGCACCTTTGGAAGATCTATGCTTGACATGTACTGGACTTCATCAAGCTCATTCACCGACCCTTCTACTGACGCTGCTTTTGCTAAGACATTTGCTTCCATGTGTTTCCTCCCCTGGGACTTGAAGAAAATTGGCTTATTTAAATTTCTTAACAAGGCGTCTCACCCTATTAAGATATTTCTTCATCTGTTCTTTTTTCGCTTCACATGTTTCATTCACTTGGCATATGATCAACTGAAAGTCTCCTTGGACGACTACTGACTCTGCCCCTAAGGACTTAGCCAATTCCAGCCCTTTAAGGAGAGCTTCATATTCAACTTCATTGTTGGTTGTTTGGTACTGTAGACAAGCTGCATACTTCATCTTGTCCCCTTCCGGGGATTTCAATATAACTCATATTCCTCTTGCATATAGCATGGACAACCCATCTACATAGACGACCCATGTCTTAGCTTCATCCGCCTCATCTAAATCATCATGGTTTGGAGTGAATTTTGCAATGAAATTTGCTAGAACTTGAGCTTTTATTAAACTCCTAGGCTGATACCTGATATCAAACTCACTGAGCTCTATGGCCCATTGGATCAGTCGTCCTACAACTTCCAACTTATTCATTACCTTCTTGAGTGGATGATCCGTCAAGACATTGATGACATGAGCCTGGAAATAACGTCTTAGCTTCTTGGAAGCTGTTATTAATGCAAATGCCAACTTTTCCATCATAGGATATCGTCCTTTTGCCCCCCTTAGTGCCTAGCTTATATAATAAACAAGCTTCTGCACCTTCCCTTCTTCCCTGATTAATGCTGAACTTATTGCATGTGTAGATACTGCTAAGTATAAATACAACTCCTCACTTGGTATAGATGGACTTAGTAGAGGAGCCATGGTAAGATAGTCTTTAAGATCTTGGAAGGCCTTCTGACACTCGTCTGTCCATTCAAACTCCTTCTTAAGAACCTTAAAAAATGGTAAACATTTATCAGTAGCTTTCGAAACAAACCTGTTTAGGGCTGCAACTCGTCCAGTGAGAGACTGGACTTCCTTGACATTTCTTGGTGGTTCCATGTTCAGTATTGCTTAGATCTTATCAGGATTCACTTCAATTCCCCTCTATGAAACCATAAATCCTAGGAACTTCCCCAACGAAACCCCAAAGGCACACTTGCTTGGATTCAGCTTCATGTTGTATTATCTAAGCGTGTCAAAGGTCTCTTGTAGGTTGTCTAGATGTCTCTTCTCGTCCAAGCTTTTTACCAACATGTCATCCACATAAACTTCTACATTTCGTCATATCTGTGGACGAAACATATGATTGACCAACCTCTGATAGGTTGCCCCTGCATTCTTCAAACCAAAGGACATCACTTTGTAACAAAATAAACCTTGACTGGTAATGAAGGATGTCTTCTCTTGATTTATCTCGTCCATCTTTATCTGGTTATAACCTGAAAAAGCGTCCATGAAGCTTAACAATCGATGACCTGCTGTTGAGTCTACCAACTGGTCAATGCGTGGCAATGGATAACTATCCTTGGGGCAAGTCTTGTTCAAATCAGTGAAATCTACACACATCCTCCACTTGCCATTAACCTTCTTGACCATCACTACATTAGCTAGTCAATCTGGATAATAGACTTCCCGAATAAATTCTGTGGTGGTTAACTTCTGGACATTTTCCTTGATAGCATTATCTCATTTAGGAGCAAAGACCCTCTTCTTCTGACAAACAGGCTTGGAAGATGGATACACATTCAAGCGATGAGTAATAACACTTGGGTTAATCCCTGGCATGTCTTCATGATTCCACGCGAAAATATCAATGCTCTTTCTTAAGAACTGAACGAGGTCTTGTTTCGTCTTCTCCTCCATACTTGTTTCAATTTTGGTAAACTTCTCAGGGTTACTCTCGTCCAGAGGAACGTCTTCCAGTACTTCAATGGGCTCTACAGTAACCCTTCTCTCCTCTATATTCATCATCTGCACATGCTCGTCCATAGCCAACATGGCTAAATAGCATTCTCTAGCGGCTAATTAATCTCCTTGTACTTGCCCTATTTCATAGTCTGTTGGAAACTTGACAGATAGGTGGTAGGTAGATGTTACTGCCTTCCAATTGTTCAAGGTTGGTCGTCCAATGATGGCATTGTAGGAAGACGAACAATCTACGACGAGAAAATTCACTTCTTTGGCTATCTGCTGTGGATACACTTCTACCACGACAAGTAGAGTAATAGTGTGCACTGGATGTACCTTCATTCCTCCAAATCCTACTAAGGGCGAATTTACTGGACGAAGTTGGTCTCGTCCAAGCCTCATCTGCTGGAAGGCGGGATAATATAAGATATCTGCTGAACTTCCCTTATCTATCAACACCCTTCTAGTCATGTAGTCTGCAATAAGCAAAATTATGATGATTGCATCGTCATGTGGATGATGGACCCTTCCAGTGTCTTCATTTGTGAAAGTAATGGCTTGCTCGTTTGCCCCCATTGTCCTTGGGACTTATCTAGAAAGTTGGACGTTTTGCACCACCTTCAAGTAAGTCTTCCTTGACTTGGAAGATTGTCCTGCTGAAGTTCCTCCTACAATAACTCTTATTTATCCAAGTGGGGGCTGTGATGGCTCTTCTACCTTTCATTTTAACTCCTCGTCCTTATGATCTCGTCCAAGAAAATTCCTCAGTTTTCCCTGCTTGATGAGATTCTCTATATGCTGCTTTAAGTCATAGCATTCGTCCGTGTCATGCCCGTGATCTCTATGGAAGATGCAATACTTATTCTTATTACGCTTATTGGGATCTCCCTTCATCTTCTCTGGCCACTTTAAGGATGGGTCATCCTTGATCTGCATAAGCATTTGATCAAGTGGAACGTTCAAGGGCGTGTAATGCTGACCTCTTCTTGAAGACGAACCAACCTTCATGTTGTCTCTATCCTTCTTTTTTCTCATTCGAGTCTTCTTTGGACAAGGGCCTTGTTCAGGATGACGTGGGAGGTCTGTTTCCATTCGCTCTGCTCTCTTCCTCTTCTTGGCAATGATCGCATCTTTTGCATTCATGAAGCTTTGGGCTGAATGGACGAGTTCAGCCATGGTTTGTGGTTATTGATCTTAGAGCTTGTGGATGAATAAATCTGAATTAACTCCATTGTGGAAGGCTGCTAACAGCAACTTGTCATCCATTTCGTCTACTATCAAGGCTTCCATGTTGAAGCTGGTGATAAAGGATCGCAAGCTCTTATTATCTCTTTGCTCTATAGTCAACAGGCTAGACGAGGAGCGTTTATGCCTTTGTCCTCCGATAAAATTGTTGACGAACAACTTACTTAACTCCTCGAAAGAACCAATGGTGTTTGGAGGTATCTTGCTAAACCACACTCGTGCTGGCCCCTTAAGGGTGGTTGGGAAGGCTCTACACATTATCTCATTTGAAACTCCTTGAAGGTGCATTGTGGTCTTGAAGGTTGCAATGTGGTCACATGGGTCGCGCGTTCCATCATACAAATCCAACGAAGGCATCTTGAACTTGGAAGGCAGGGGATGACTATTGATAGAAGCTATGAAAGGGGAATCAGTTCGATGAACTAAATCATCTACGTGATTCGTCCTTCTCATATTCTCCTTCCCATAGCCCTTCTCATTTGATCCATTTACTTTTCCAAGTGTGGCACCCTACGTGACGTTGTCCCCCTTGAGCGGTTCTCGTGTTCAACATTTTCTCCTTCTCTAATTTATTGACTCTGAGCCTACCCTTCCACGCACCTTTCATGACGTTGCCTTCTTTGATTGATCTCTCGAGTCAACTCCTAATTTTGACGAGTTAGCTTTGCCATGGCGGCTACCATGGACTGCATTTGTTGGATGAAAGGCGGTTGCATAACTGGTGCTAACTAGTAAGCACGGTTGGGGTGGCTAGAAGCGTTTCCACTTTCCTGGTGCCTGGACTGGTGGCCATTGACCTTGTCCGAACCATACAGCCTTTTGTCTAAGAAACATAATTTGCAAAATACAAATTTTCTTTTCCACAGACGGCGCTAACTGATGATGCACAGAAAATCAATAGGCTGAATGCTCCGGGCTTTAATGGGCTAGTGGTTGCTTGGAAGGCTTGAAAAGAAAGAAACACAAGATCAAAGGTGACCAGGGTGAACCGGCCAAGAACCCTCCGATGCTCAAGTTAGTTTTCTCTCTAGAACTCAATAATTCTAACTTTAGGAGTAGTGAAAACTTACTTTCATTTGACGTGAATGAGTCCTTATATAGTGAGCTTTGGAGTGGTTACTTGTTTAATAACTTCCTCGACGTGTATGGAAGTTAGAAGGTTCAGACTTAACTTCCACAACTGCTATAGAAGTTAGAAGGTTCAATCTTATCTCCTACAATTGCCATTAGAAGTTAAGAACTTAGTGGGAAGTTATAGCGATGAACAAGGATTTTGCTCGTACTTCAAAATAGTAGAACGTGACCCGAATTATAAGTTTTTGAACATAAATCCATTCTGAAAATCTTCTAAGTGTTGAGAGGTTGTCCAGGTGCTTCCATAATGGACGATCTTCATACCCATGGACGACCTCATGATGGTGGATGACCTTCTTATATTAGGTTAACCTTTTTGGTCTTAAACGACACTATGGACGAACTGGAGATAGTCCAATTTTTGGTTCACCATAAAAAACATTAAGTGTGAATTTTACTTATTATTCTTTTTTCTTTTTTCAATTATTATGGAGTAATTTGTCGTTGCAAATGTTTTAGTACTTGATAAATTTTGCATTTTTATTCTAAATTTATTAGTTATTCTACCAATGTATACGTAATCAACAAAGTTTGATGATTTGATGATACAATCAAACTTATGGACATTTAGGCTTCCTTTTAGTATTCTCTTTGGATGATCAAGTGCTTTTAAATAGTCCTCTTCCATATGCTTTGCATCAACATGCATTAGTCCACTTCTTTTTTAAGTATTGTGGTTTTGATAGTCATATACTTTGTTACAAGTGTCTATCCCGGTGTGATGGCGTTCTTTAGCGAACGTTTTGACTTGTTGCACCAACATAAGTGGATGATAGATGTAGTTAAGGTAATGACAAACATGACAACAGTAATTAGTGCGGGCTCTAGAGGACTCCTTTCTGATTGGCTAGGAAAAAGGGCTGTAATCTTATTCGTGGAAAAATAACTTAAAAGACTTCAAAATTATGACTCGGATTTAGAATCCTTGGTTAATTTAACTAAGCTACTTTGATCTCGTATATGAGCCTTGCGATGTTCACGGCGACATAAATTAACCAAGGATTCTGAATCCAAGCCATAATTTTGAAGTATTATGAGTGATTTTTCGATCATGTACAACTTTTATGATGATGCAATTAGGTTCATCATAATTAGTGATGAGTCAGAAATTTATGATTATCACTAAGATAAAACCGTCATTAGCTAAGAGACGATGTTGCGCATTTATTACGCTCATTGATGAGAAAACGTAATAGAAGGAGCAACGGTCACAGAGTGAGTTGTAAACTTTAGATAGAGATTTTGTAATGCACTAGCCGTTGAGCATAAATACAACGATTCATTGCCCATTAATGAGGCACGCAACTATAAAAGAAAGAGCAACAGAAAGTTAAAGGTACACTCAAATACTCTACAAAAATTACTCTTTAGTTTGTTTCTCTCAAAAATCTTCCACCCTTACTGACTTAAGCATCGGAGGCGGTTTGGCTAACACCACACCGACGTGTTACTCTTCCACCCAGTTCATTTTGCAGGTTTTCTTCCAACAGAGACGACCCTAATCACAGCTTCGTCTATCCACTACGACGAGGAGTTCAACTGCTGATTTTTTGCATCATCAGTTTGGCGCCGTCTGTGGGAACGCTAATCATTCAAGCCATCTTTCCCAGTAACAAAAGAGATCCTCAAAGTACGAGATGGAAGTAGAGACTGCACCTCTGCCAGACGCTGTGCAACAACAACAAATCCAAGCCATCTTGGCTAATGTGGAAGAGTTGACTCGCCAGAATGAAGAACTATGAAAGACAATGAAATCTCAAAACGTAGAATGTTGGCGAACAGGTGAAAACTAAAATGAAGAAGAATCAAACTCTCAAGCCAACAGGCGAGATAGGACCTTAGGAGAAGATTTCACCAGGATGGAGAATGAGCTTCGCAACATGAGGAAGGAGATGGACGAACTAAAATGTGCTATGAAGGACAAAGGCGGAGAGAATCTGGATGGGATGATTTGAAGGACGGACTCTCCATTCATTACTGAAGTACTGAACCATCCCCTCCCACCGAAATTTCGTCTCCCACAGTTGGAGTCGTATAACGGTTCCAAAAATCCCTTGGATCACATCGAATCATTCAAGACATTGATGCTATTGCAGATGACCCAAGACAAGGTGATGTGCAGGGCATTCCCAACAACACTAAAGGTAGCAGC
The DNA here is from genome assembly GCA_030021035.2 of Notholithocarpus densiflorus. NCBI lineage: Eukaryota > Viridiplantae > Streptophyta > Magnoliopsida > Fagales > Fagaceae > Notholithocarpus > Notholithocarpus densiflorus. Next base: position 711,589 of record JARYZH020000086.1, on the reverse strand, counting down.
TAGAGTATGGTTCAGTAAGATACCCCCTGGAACCATTGCAGATTTCGAACAACTCAGCAAGGGCTTTGTTCGTCATTTCATTGGGGGGCAAAGACACAAAAAGCCAACTGGCCATCTTCTCAACATTCAACACAGAAGGAGAATCGCTAAGACAGTACGTTACCCAATTCAATAAGGAGCTACTGCAGGTAGACGAAGCTGAAGATTAAGTCATCTTAACAACTTTCCAAGCAGGGTTGCTGCCTGGGGATTTCTTCTGTTCATTTACTAAAAGTTCACCAAAAATAGTCGCAGAGTTGCTTCGAAAAGCTCAGAAGTATATGAATGCAGAAGATGCAGTGCTCGCAAAAGAAATGAAAGGAAAAAGGAAGAGAAACGAAGGAACAAACAGTAATCGTGACAAGAAGAAAGAGACGCGAAGTGCTGCAAACCACAGGGAAAAAGAAGGAACTTCTGGACAGGAAGCCAAAGTTCACCAACTTTACACCTCTGATAATGCCAATTGAGCAGGTTCTCATGTAGATAAGGGACGATCCCTCCCTGCAATGACCGAATCCAATTAGCACTCCAGTAGAAAGAAGAGACAAGAGCAAGTACTGTAGGTTCCACCAAGACCACGGGCATCGTACCGATGGGTGTAAGCATTTGAAAGATCAGGTGAAGACTTTAATTCGACAAGGGAAGTTACAAAAGTATGTCAGGAAGATGGAGCCCTACAGATACCAATGGAAGGACGATCAGGACAGAACTCAAGGAGCAGGAGATATCAAATCTCCTGCAGGAGAGATAAAGACGATCTCGAGAGGACTAACAGCAAGCGAAACACTGAAGTCCCTGAAAAAAGCCTATAGGAGAGAAATAAATAGTATCCATTCGCGGCTCCCTCCAATGAAGATGCCAAAGAATGACGAGCTTGATATTGTTTTTTCAGATAGAGACGATCACGGCATCAAGCAACCCCATGACGATCCACTGGTAATCATGCTCAGAGTAGAAGAATTTAACATCCACCGGGTGCTCATTGACAACGGAAGCTCAGCAGATATCATCTACTTGCTTGCGTTTCAACAGATGAAACTAGATAAGAAAAGGATTAGGCCTTTCACCTCTCCTTTGGTAAGCTTCATTGGGGACAGAATCGTCCTTAGAGGAATCGTTACTTTAACTATAATTGCAGGCACGTACTAAAGATTGGTGAACTGCATGTTCTCTCACCAGATTGGGAGGAATGTGGAGGTGTACATAGACGATATGCTGGTGAAAACCAAGGACGAAGCCAACTACTTGGACGATCTAAAAGAAACCTTCAGCACACTACGTAAGTACAATATGAAATTAAACCCTACAAAATGTGTTTTTGCTATTGCTTCAGGAAAGTTCTTGGGATTCATGGTGTCCTAATGAGGTATAGAGGAAAAGCCAAACAAAGTAAAAGCAATAATTGAGGTCAAATCACCAAGAACAGTGAAGGAGGTGTAGAGCTTGACAGGAAAGGTTGCAGCCCTAAACAGATTCATCTCTAGGGCAATGGACAAGTGCATGCCATTCTTCAAGGTATTGAAAAAAGCCTTTCAGTGGACTGACGAATGCAAGGAAGCCTTTGCCAAGTTAAAATAGTACTTGACGAAGCCACCACTGTTAAGCCCCTCGATGATGGAAGGGAAGCTGTACCTCTACTTAGTAGTAACCAACACTATAGTAAGTTCGGCACTGATCAGAGAAGAAGGGAACCTCCAGAAGCCAGTCTATTATACCAGCTAGGCATTCTAGGGAGCAGAGGCAAGTTTCCCAAGGATGGAAAAGATAGCTTTCGCATTATTGGTCACCTCCAGAAAACTCCGTCCTTACTTCCAAGCACACCCCATAATCGTCATGATAGACCAACCCATAAGAAAGACGATGAACAAGATAGATGCAGCAGGACGACTCATTCAATGGGCAATTGAATTGGTCCAATTTGACATTGAATATCAGCCTCGAGTAGTAATCAAAGCCTAAGTGCTAGCAGACTTCATTGCAAAATTCACTTACCCTTATAAGGAAAAAGAACCTCATATGGAAACATGGACGGTCCAAACAGATGGGTCTGCCACGAAAAAGGTAAGAGGAGTGGGAGTAGTGCTCATATCCCCAGAAGGAGAAAAATTGAAGTATGCGGTTAGATTGCAATTCTCAGTAACAAATAATGAGGCAGAATACGAAGCATTGCTAACAGGGCTAAGTCTAGCAAAAGTTATAGGAGCAAAGAATTTTATCGTCCAAGCTGATTCTTAGCTAATAATTGAACAAGTGAAGGGAGATTATGAAGCCAAAGAAGAAAGAACGCAGAAGTACTTAAAAATCGTCCAATGACTATCATAGCATTTCGACAGCCTAGACTTCGTGCAAATCTCTTGGGCCAAAAACGCAGAAGCTGACTTCCTAGCAAGATTGGCCTTGTAAGACGACTACGATGCAACCTCTGAACTATGTGTAGAGATAAGGGAGCATCCAAGCACAGAAGGTGAGCAAGTTCTAAAGATAAAAGAACAAGACGAATGGATGACTCCCATCGTCCATTACTTGAAAGAAGGATAGCTCCCTGAAGATAAGACAGAAGCAAGGAAGATACAGATCAGAGCAGCCCGCTTCGTCATTATTGACAACATGCTATACAGACAAGGATATTCACTCTCATATCTAAGATGCGCCAGCTCAGAAGAAGCAGATTATGTGCTCCGCGAGATACATGAGGGAATCTGTGGAAATCATGCTGGGGCAATATCTTTAGCAGGAAAGGCACTCAGAGCAGGATATTATTGGCCAATTTTACAGAAGGACGCATACGACATCGTCAGAACATGTGATAAGTGCCAACGCTTCGCAAATGTCCAGACAAGACCAAGAGAGACGATGACACCCATATCTTCACCATGGCCCTTTGCCCAATGGGGAATTGACATTATGGGCTTATTCCCTCTCAGGAAGAAGCAATTCAGATTTCTGATTGTCGCAATTGATTACTTCACAAAATGAGTAGAAGCAGAACTAGTGACGTCGATAATGGAGGCTAAAGTCACAAGCTTTGTATGGAAAAACATCATCTGCAAGTTTGAAGTCCCACATGTCATAATATCGGACAATGGAAAGCAGTTTGACAATTCCAAGTTTCGAAAATTTTGCCAAGACTTAGGGGTCAAGAACCACTACTCTTTTCCAAGACACCCTCAGGCCAATGGTCAAACAGAAGTGACGAACAGAAGCTTGCTCAAAATTATCAAAACTCGGCTTGAGGGGGCAAAGGGGGGCATGGCCTGAAGAACTACAAAATGTCCTTTGGGCATATAGGACAACCATAAGAGTTCCAACAGGAGAAACACCATTTAGACTGACATTTAGCACTGAGGCCGTCATACCAGTGGAGGTGGGACTAACGAGCTTCTGAGTCAAAACTTATGAAGACTAGAAGAACTAGCAGGAGCTTAACAATAACCTGGACCTAATTGATGAAGTCAGAGAAGAAGCTATGAAGCGAATGGCCAAACACAAGGTAGCAATGGCCAGATACTACAATAGAAAGGTTAAGGTAAGAAGGTTCAACACAGGAGACCTCGTCCTTAGAAAGGTATCACAGGCAACAAAGGACCGATCCCAAGGAAAACTAGGACCAGCCTGGGAAGGCCCCTACGAAGTAATCCGTCACTCCAGATAAGGCTCCTACTACCTAAAGTCTTTAAACAGCCAGGAATTGCCTTGACCATGGAATATAGAACATTTGAAAAAATACTACCAGTAAGAAATGCTTTACATTTCAAGTTGCCTAATCTTCATATTCGTATGTACGACAGTTATTTCTTTTGTCATTCATAGATCAATAATACATGAAAGCAGTATTTATGCGTATTTATCAATGATTATCCATGAGTTATTTATCAATGAAAATATATGCAACACTTAGGAGTTATCCTTGGGAGACGTCCCAAGGATCTCTGTCATTAAAATTTCAAACTAAAAGCTGTTCACACACAGCCAACGACGTCATAGCCATCAAAGTTGCTAATACACAACTACCAAAGTCGACTAAATCAGAATTGTTTAAACACAACCATCATCCAAATATGAACGATAAAAAAAAATGGTTAACCTAAAGACGCTTCAATACCACGACTTTAAGTCACGAGTACAACGCAACATCGTCATTCAAACATGACCTAATAAAGAGTTGTTCAAACACAGCTAAAAATAATAAGTTGTTCAAACACAACTAACATCATCATTCAAACATGACTCAATAAAAAGCTGTTCAAACACAGCTAAAAATAATAAGTTGTTCAAACACAACTAACATCGTCATTCGGACATGACTTAATAAAAAGCTGTTCAAATACAGCTAAAAAATAATAAGTTGTTCAAACACAACTAACATCGTCATTCAGACATGACTCGATAAAAAGTTGTTCAAACACAGCTAAAAATAATAAGTTGTTTAAACACAACTAACATCGTCATTTAAACATGACTCAGTAAAAAGCTGTTCAAACACAGCTAAAAAATACTAAGTTGTTCAAGCACAACTAAGATCGTCATTCAAACATGACTCAATAAAAAGTTGTTCAAACACAGCTAAAAAATACTAAGTTGATTCAAGCACAACTAAGATCGTCATTCAAACATGATTTAATAAAAGAGTTGTTTTAACACAACTAAAGATAAAAAGCTGTTCAAACACAAGCTAAGTGTAAAAAGTTGTTTTAGCACAACTAATATCGTCATAAGAAGTTGTCTAAACACAACCAAGCATAAAAAAGTTGTTTACTACAGCTAAAGCTTGAAGTTCATAAACCTACTTATCATTGTCAAAGAAAATTTTCAATTGCCCAAAACAACGGGCCCAAAGAAATTGTTCAATTGCCCAAAATAATGGGCCCAGAGAAATTGTTCAGCTGCCCAAAACAACGGGCCCATAAGAGATATTGTTTTTATCTTACAAAAAAAAACATATAAGTTACTGTTCATCAGGGATAGGATCTGCAGGGGTTGTAGTCACAGCCTCTTCTGTTACCTCAGCTACGGTGGTGGCTTCTTCCATTACATTCTCTACCGTAACCTCAGAAGGACGATCAGACAAGAGTTCCTTCTCAACTTCACCCATAACAAGACCAGAAAGGTCCAAGTCAGGGTGATGCTTCACCATCCATTTCCTGAGAAGATCGAAGCTTTCTACGTAGTACCCACACAACTCGTCTGAGTACCCGTCAGAATCCTTGAATTCCTGCACCGCCATGGCCCTAGCTTTTTTTAACTTCAACTCCAGATCACCAATCTACTTATCCTTTAGTTTGCAAAAATCTTTCTCCACTTGTAGGCTCTTCTCCAAGACTGCCACACGTTCTTTGTCATTTTTAGCTTCAATAGTAAGAATGACAACCTTGTTTTTAAACGTCTCATTCTCAGCAAAAAGAGATTTGATCATAGGCTCAGACGTGGCCACCCTCTTCTCCAAGTCCAGAAGTTTCCCAGAAACAAACAGAGACTCTCCCAAATCCTACAAGAAATCTCCCTTGGCAGAGGCAAAGAAAAAGAAAAAGTAAAGACAACCTACATTATCAACACATACCTGCACAAGCTTTTGAATATGAGATGATATCACCTTGCTGGACGACTTTGCCATCAGAGGACTTAGGTCGTCCACTAAGAGCGCCTCATGAGCCTTCAAAGCAGCAGCGTCAGCATCGTCCCAGAAAGTAGGAAGAAAAGATTTACCACCAACCTTTTTCTTCTTCCTAGCTTCCTCTCCAGCAGAGGCAATTACCTCCAAAGATGAAGTGGGAGAGGCAGGACGCTTAGCAGGTGAATGGGCAGGAGGAGGGGTTACCACGAGATCTTCCTTGGAAACATCACCTGTTAGGATTAGTGCTCTTAATGTTGTGATTAATAAAGTTGTTTTATTATTATCTAAAATAATGGTAACACGAATATTTGGACATTACCATATAGTTCATAAGATACATAGCATGTGATTTATGTGATTTAGTCACAGAAGATATAAATCATAAGTTCTTTGTAAATTCAGAATTTTAGTTCGTAGTCGGTGATGGAAATTGGGCATTTCATCTGTGAAAACTATAACATATCAACTAAGATGATTTGTTTTGATCATGGAAGTAGGGACTTCTAGTTGATATGTTTTAAGAATTAAAACATACTAAACTGGACCGCTGTGAGATTTATTATTCTCCTAACGACTATCGAATGAATAATAAATCTCACAACTTCTATTTACATGAACTCTTAATCCTGAGAGAATAATGGACCTGCTTATAAAGTGTAGGTTGCTTTGATATATCAGGAGTGAGATCTAAAGTCACGATCAAAACTTCAGTACGTTGGGCAGCCACATTTAGTGTTGATGGAACATGTATTCTCAAAATGAAATTCATAATCTCTTAACGGAAATATAAAATATTCTCTTGAGATAAGTTTAATAGGTTTGGTTATTCAGAATGTTAGGCCTAACTACTTTAGTAAGGAGTTACTAAAGTATATATTTATGAAATTGGATTTCATAAATATATGATGAATAACTTAAATGATTAAATCGAGTACTCAAGGATTAAAGATGTAGTAATCTTCAAAGTGACAGTCTTAATTTATGACTTTGTATTATTACGAATATTTTATGAAGATGTTGCATGTATAATAAAGTCTTGAGATATAATTTATAAATAAGGCCTAGAGTGCAATTATATTTATATAGTGGTATTAAATATAGTTAATGGTAACTTTGGACTTGTTAAGAGTTGACAGAAGCCCAAGGCCCATGGAGCTAGAGTCTTATTGGTTCCCTTTTGGTCTCACTCTAAGCCACATACTAGAGCCCAATTAGAATGACCCAAAAAGGTAGCTCAATTAGACAATCAGTTAGATACAAGGGGAAAAATATACAGAATTTTGTAAGACACAATTGTGGAATGAAATGGTATGTGTGCGAGTGAAAGCTACTCTCTTATTCTCCCTTGAACTGATTGAGATACCACACTTCTTGGGCGTTAGTGGAATTGGAGTGAAGATTAAAAGTGTTCCCAAGTACATCTAATATTTGTGTTTGAATTTCACCACACCAAGGTATGCTATTTTGTTTTTAAATTCTAAAATTTACATAGTGCATGTTATCAATTGCGATTGAATTAGATCCGTTAATTTTCCGCTGCATATGTTTTGTATGAGATACAAACCATGTTTTTCCAACATCACCTGTCTTTGAACATTTCTTGGACAAGAGACCACTGACGAGGCCACCCTTGGCCTTCTTCTCTTGAGTTTCGGCTAATTTTTACTTACTGAATCTAGCCGTCATTCCTGAAAGGAAGAAGAAAAAAAAAAAGAAAAAAAGAAAAAAAAAATGAAGATAAAAGCTCAAGATTTCAAGAGTGAAAGGGGAAGAAGCACTTACTCTTCTTCATAACTTCCAAATTTTTTCGAACCTTAGCAGACGGTTCCGAGCCCAAGAAATGAAGAAATAAAGATTGAGGAGAGACGAGCTTGTCAAAGTCCTTGACGATCTCCAAATATTTCTTTACTTCTTCGGCATGACGCTGATACCTCTTCTTCAAACGAGGATGTTGGGAAACTGCAAACAAAAACATAAGTATGTCACATACCATCGTCACTCACAAAAAAACGAAAAACAACAGAAAGACGAGAAAGACGCACCAGACACAGGAGTTCCCCAACTATGAAAAAACTTGGGGGCTTCGTCCAGGTCTTCACTAGGGACGAACTCCCAACCACTTCCAAAAACAAAAAAGAAGTTTGGCTTCCAATTTCGAAGAGACGATGGGTAATCAAGTATTAACTTAGAAGCCCTATCCCACAACTTAAATTCATAATAGCCGGGGTCTTTGAACTTTCTGAGACGATAAAAATGAAGGAATTCGTCCTTCCTGATGACGTCCCCGTCATTGGCGGACATCCATACCACCATGCATGAAATGACGATTCGCCAATAATTTGGCACTAACTGGGCATGAGCAAGGTGCAAGTAAGAAAAAAGTTCCCTAACAAAAGGGTGAGCAGGGAAGCGAAGACCACTGGTAAAGTCTACCTCGTAGAAACAAACTTCATTAGCATAAGAGCGACAGGCCCTGTCCTCGTCACTCGAAATCCTGATCCTTACTGAATCAGGGAACTGGAACCTATCCCTAATACGCTTCTTATCTTTTCCCGTGAGAGAACACGAGATGTTCCAGGCTTTATAAGGGGTGGAAGGAGAAGTAGCCTCAGAAATTGCACGGTCATCAGACGAGGATAACCCCGTCTCCAAGTCACTAGACCTAACCTTAGACATCTTTAATGACCTAGCTATCTTAGCATAATGGGAAACTAGAGGGAATAACGAAGAAAGGACAAGCTTGTATGGATAGTCCTCCCCCACGAAGAGACCAACCCACTCAAGACACTCTCCCTCTACAGACTCAAGTAAACAGCCTAGATGAGCGAAAAGAAAAGCTATTGAGGGACAATCAACCCTAACAAAAGAGTAATCTACCATGGAGGAGTAGGAAAGAAACAGGAGCACAAAGAACTTACCAGGGAACGTAGGACAGAGAAAGGAAGCTTGAAGGAGAGACAAACCCTAGAATGAAAACTAAACAATGAAAGATTGCAGAAGAAAGGAAACAAGAGGGAAAAATGCGAAATAAGTGGCCAAAACACACGCAAGAAAACCGAGAAACGTTTGCACGTCGAACACATCCTAATCGTACACGTGGCACTCAACTGCTCAAACATCAACTCGTCATAAACGCGCAGTACACGGAATACGAAGCGTCAGATGAATTTGTTCTTATCTCGTCTAACTGACGACAATTCGAACAAGGGGGCAACTGATGAGTCAAAAATTTATGATTGTCACTAAGATAAAATCATCATTAGCTAAGAGACAATGTTGCGCATTTATTACGCTCATTGATGAGAAAACGTAACGGACGGAGCAATGGTCACAGAGTGAGCTGTGAACTTCAGACAGAGATTTTGTAACGCACTGGTCGTTGAGCATAAATACAGCGATTCATTGCCCATTAATGAGGCACACAACTATAAAAGAAAGAGCAACAAAAAGTTAAAGGTACACTCAAATACTCTACAAAAATTGCTCTCTAGTTTGTTTCTCTAAAAAATCTTCCTCCCTTACTGACTTAAGTATCGGAGGCGGTTTGGCTAACGCCACACTGACGTGTTACTCTTCCACCCAGTTCATTTTGTAGGTTTTCTTCCAACAAAGACGACCTTAATCACAGCTTTGTTCGTCCGCTACGACGAGGAGCTCAACTGCTGATTTTTTGCATCATCAATTAGTTTCAGAGTAAAGACAATGAATTGGAATTCCTGAATTTCTTGGGTTGAAAAGGAGAGAAAAGCACGAGGGTGGAACGGGACTTCTCTAACATATGGAAAGAAGAAAAGGGGAGAGATAAGTTTCTCACATTTTTTAGTAAATAAACATGTCTCTTTTTAAAAATAAGTTATAGTTTACCATCTTATGGTAATACATTATATGAGTTTTTTTAAATTTATTTTATTATTATCATATTATAGATTCATTGAATTTAACACGTAAATTATATTCGTTGCCCCTAAACTTTCTCCCTACATTTATAGCATGTTTATATTTAAGTAAGAAATGACTTATGTTTCTTAGTAAAAAATAATATAAAAAACATATATACTCTTGGTTATGTTTATGTTTATGGTGTTTTTATATAATTGTTTTTTCACCCAAAAAAAATAATCATTTTATCATCAAATATGCTAAAACTATGCTCATTGCTTTAACTTGATTTAAAAGCATCATCTGGATTGTTGCTATCACCATGCTTCTTGGTTTTGCGTGGAGAATGTTCGATTAAGTTGGAAGATCATCTATTTCTCAAAAAAAAAAAAAAAAAAGGTTGGAAGATCCTCTAAATGGAGGCTCAGATTACTGCGCATGCTTCTTCTAGAATTTGAGGAGCGTGTGCTTCTTTTAGTGCTCAAGGACTCTATGTCAAATACCATCCAAGTTTCCTCTACCAACATTCCATTCGTTTCAAGGAAACAAATATAGAGATTAAGTGCGCTCAAATAGAGATAACAATAAAAAAAAATGTGATATCCTCCAAATCAATAATTCTGATGAGGTGATTAATTTAAAGATTGAATAGCCAATTTTTCGTAGGACCAATCCCACTAATATTGAATCTCCAATATGCCAAGAAATTGAATTCAAATTTAAACAATCTGAGGCAGTGTCCCCGTTGCAAATGGGTGAATTGCGCCATTTGCAATCAAAGGTATTATACCAATGTATGCGTAATCAACCAAGTTTGATGATTTGATGACATAATCAAACTTATGAACTTTTAGACTTCCTTTTAGTATTTCTCTTTGGATGATCAAGTGCTTTTAAATAGTCTTCTTCCATATGCTTTGCATCAACATGCATTGGTCCTCTTTTTTTTTTTTCTTTTTTTTTTTTTTAAGTATTGTGGCTTTGATAGTCATAGGCTTTGTAGCATGTTTCTATTCCGGTGTGATGGCGTTCTTTCGTGGTCATTTTAACTTGCTGCACCAACACAAATGGATGCTAAATGTAGTTAAGGTAATAACAAACATGGTAACAGTAATTAGTGCTGGCTTTGGAGGACTCCTTTCTGATTGGGTAGGAAGAATGACTATAATCTTATTTGCAAAAAAATTACTCAAAAGACTTCAAAATTTTGACTCGGATTTAGAATCCTTGAGCCTACTTTGATCCCGTATATGAGCCCTGCGATGCTCACAACTACATAAATTAACCAAGTATTCTGAATCCAAGCCATAATTTTGAAGTCTTTTGAGTGATTTTTTTATTGTAAACAACTTTTTTGATGGTGCAATTAGGTTCATCATAATTAGTTTTAGAGTAAAGATGATGAATTAAAAATCCTGAATTTCCTAGGATGAAAAGGAGAGAGAAGCATGAGGGTGGAACGAGTCTTCTCTAACATATGGAAAGAAGAGAAGGGGAGAGATAAGTTTTTAAATTTTTGAGAAAGTAAAATATCTCTTTTTAAAAACAAGTTATAGGTTATCATTTTATAATAATACATTATATGATTTTTTAAATTTATTTTATTACTTTATTATTATCATATAACTCCTTACATTTATCGCATGTTCATATTCAAATAAGAAATTTCTTATGTTTCTTAGTAAAAAATAATATAAAAACATATATACTCTTGGTAATGTTTTTTTTTTTGTTTTTTGTTTTTTTTTTGTTAAAGACGAAATTCATTAAAACTAGGAAACATAATACAGATCAGAGCCAAGTCTGACCGAGTACAAACCAGATACATCAAAATCTAATCTATTTCTAATGCCCACAGGCGGGCAAGTAAAAGATAAAAAACTGTTATCCTGCTCAACACCCATCCTAGCAAGAGTGTTTGCACAGCAGTTAGCTCTCTTGGTAATGTTTATGTTCATGGTGCTTTTATATAATTGTTTTCTTCACCAAAAAAAAAAAAAAAAAAAAAAACCATTTATCATCAAATACGCTATAACTATGCTCATTGCATTGGCTTGATTTAAAAGCGTCATCTGGATTGTTGCTATCACCATTTCTTGGTTTTGCATGGAGAATGTTCGATTAAGTTGGAAATCCTTTGAATGGAGGCTAAGATTGTTGCGCATGCTTCTTCTAGAATTTGAGGAGCATGTGCTTCTTCTGGTGCTTGAGAATGTCAAAAACCATCCAAGTTTCCTCTATTAGCATTTCATTCGTTTCAAGAAAACAAATATAGAGATTATGTGCGCTCAAATAGAGACAACAATGAAAAAAAAAATGTGATATCCTCCAAATCAATTATTCTGATGAGGTGATTAATTTAAAGATTGAATAGCCAATTTTCTATAGGACCAATCCCAAGAATATTGAATCTTCAATATGCCAACAGATTGAATTCCAATTTAAACAATCTGAGGCAGTGTCCTCGTTGCAAATGGGTGAATTACGCCATTTGCAATCAAAGCTATTATAACAATGTATATGTAATCAACCAAGTTTGATTATTTGATGACATAATCAAACTTATGGACATTTAGGCTTTCGTTTAGTATTTCTCTTTGGATGATCAAGTGCTTTTAAATAGTCCTCTTCCATATGCTTTACATCAACATGCATTGGTCCACTTCTTTTTTAAGTATTGTGGTTTTGATTGTCATATGCTTTGTTGGAGGTGTCTATCCTGGTGTGATGGCGTTCTTTCACAATCGTTTTGACTTGGTGCACCAACACAAGTGGATGCTAAATGTAGTCAAGGTAATGACAAACATGACAACAGTAATTAGTGCTGGCTTTGGCCCATTTAACGTTAGAATTCAGACTTTTGGTAAACTACAAAGTTGTAGCCCTTTAAGTTAACTTTCCAGCCCAACTTGAATCATCTTGATTGGACATCTGAGCTGAACGTTATGCGAAAAATACTAACTGATGTGCAGGCTGGAATCCTAATCCGAATTGGACTTGGATTTGGTGCAAATTTCCTTTAATTCCTTACTCCAATTGGACTTAAATTTAATTGGGTTGACCTTCTTTAACTTCATCATGGCCTTTGTAAAAGTAAAGTCCATTAGCTTTCTTCTTTGCACAAATCCACTTATTTAATTTCATTCTCCTACAAAAGACAAGTTCACGCAATAAAATTCAATTAAACACAAAATTGATTATTCAGCATTATTCCAAAACCAAATATAAAATGCATAAACTAACTCAAAATAAGTATGATCATGATTTCTAACAATGATAAAAATATGCAAAATTAAGCTATTATCAATGCACATCAATGCCAACAGATTGGATTCTAATTTAAACAATCTGAGGCAGTGTCCTCGTTGCAAATGGATGAATTGCGCCATTTGCAATCAAAGCTAGTATACTAATGTATACGTAATCAACCAAGTTTGATGATTTGATGACATAATCAAACTTATAGACATTTAGGCTTCCTTTCAGTATTTCTCTTTGGATGATCAAGTGCTTTTAAATAGTCCTCTTCCAAATGCTTTGCATCAACATACATTGGTCCACTTCTTTTTTAAGTATTGTGGTTTTGACAGTCATATGCTTTGTTGCAATGTCTATCTTGGTGTGATGGTGTTCTTTTGTGATCATTTTGACTTGGTGCACCAACAAAGGTGGATGCTAGATGTAGTCAAGGTAATGAGTCTAGTGACAAACATGGCAACAGGTATTTAGTGTTTGTTTTTGAAGGACTCCTTCCTGATTGGCTAGGAAGAAGGACTACAATATTATTTGCAGAAAAATTACTCAAAAGACTTCAAAATTATGACTCGGATTCAAAATCCTTGGTTAATTTAATTGAGCCTACTTTGATCCCGTATATGAGCCCTACGATGCTCATGATGACATAAATTAACCAAGGATTCTGAATCTGAGCCATAATTTTGAAGTCTGATGAGTGATTTGTAGATCGTGAACAACTTTTCTGATGGTGCAATTAGGTTCAATATAATTAGTTTCAGAGAAAAGGCGATGAATTGGAAATCCTAAAATTCTTGGGATGAAAAGGAGAGAGAAGCATGAGGGTGGAACGGGTCTTCTCTAACATATTGAAAAAATAGAAGGAGAGAGATAATTTTTTCACTTTTTTGAGAAAAACTTTTTTGAGAAAAATACGTCTCTTTTTAAAAACAAGTTATAGGTTATCATTTTATAGTAATACATTATATGAGTTTTTTTAAATTATTATTATTATCATATTATAGGTTTATTTAATTTAACACTTAAATTATGTTTGTTGTCCCTAAACTTTCACCTTACATTTATCACATGTTTATATTTAAATAAGAAATGATTTATGTTTATTAGTAGAAAATAATATAAAAACATATATGCTATTGGTTATGTTTATGTTTATGTTCATGGTGCTTTTATATATTTGTTTTCTTCACCCAAAAAAAGTCATTTATCATCAAATATGCTATAACTATGCTCATTGTTTTGGCTTGATTTTAAAGCGTCATTTGGATTGTTGCTATAGCCATGCTCCTTGGATTTGCATGAAGAATGTTCAATTAAGTTGGAATATCCTCTGAAAGGAGCCTCAAATTGCTACGCATGCTTCTTCTAGAATTTGAGGAGCAAGTGCTTATTTTAGTGCTCGAGGACGTATGTCAAATACCATCCAAATTTCCTCTACTAGCATTCCATTCGTTTCAAGGAAACAAATATAGAGATTAAGTGCGCTCAAATAGAGATAACAATGAAAAAAAATAATATGTCATATCGTCCAAATCAATTATTCTGGTGAGGTGATTAATTTAAAGATTGAATAGCCAATTTTTTGTAGGACCAATACCAAGAATATTTAATCTCCAATATGCCAACAAATTGAATTCTAATTCAAACAATCTGAGGCAATGTCCCCGTTGCAAATGAGTGAATTGTGTCATTTGCAAAGGTATTATACCAATGTATACGTAACCAATCAAGTTTGATGATTTGATGACATAATCAAACTTATAGACATTTAGGCTTCCATTTAGTATTTCTCTTTGGATGATTAAGTGCTTTTAAATAGTCATCTTCCATATGTTTTGCATTAACATGCATTGGTCCGCTTCTTTATTATATATTGTGTTTTTGACAATCAAATGCTTTGCAGCAGGTGTCTATCTCGGTGTGATTGCGTTTTTTGTTATCACTTTGACTTGATGCACCAACATAGGAAGATGCTGGATATAGTCAAGGTAATGACAAACAAGGCGACAGTAATTAGTGCTGGTTTCGGAGGACTTCTTGCTGATTGGGCAGGAAGAAAGACGATGATCTTATTTGCGGAAAAATTACCCACAATACTTCAAAATTATGACAGGGATTCAGAATCCTTGATTAATTTAATTGAGCCTACTTTAATCCTGTATATGAGCCTGCGATGCTCACAACGACATAAATTGACCAAGGATTCTGAATCCGAGCCATAATTTTGAAGTCTTTTTAGTGATTTTTTTATCGTGAACAACTTTTTTGATGGTGCAATTAGGTTCATCATAATTAGTTTTAGAGTAAAGATGATGAATTGGAAATCTTGAATTTCCTGAGATGAAAAGAAGAGAGAAGCATGAGGGTGGAACGGGTCTTCTCTAACATATGGAAAGAAGAAAAGGGGAGAGATAAGTTTTTCACTTTTTTGAGAAAATAAAATGTTTGTTTTTAAAAACAAGTTATAGGTTATCATTTTATAGTAATACATTGTATGGGTTTTTTTATTTTTTTTATTTTTATATATTTATTTTATTATTTATTATTATCATATTATAGGTTCATTTAATTTAGCACGTAAATTATGTTTCTTGTCCCTTAATTTTCTCCTTACATTTATCACATGTTTATGTTCAAATAAGAAATAACTCATGTTTCTTAGTAGAAAATAATATAAAAATATATATACTATTGATTATATTTATGTTTATGTTTATGGTGCTTTTATATAATTATTTTCTTCACCCAAAAAAAAAAAAACCATTTATCAACAAATATGCTATAACTATGCTCATTGCTTTAGCTTAATTTAAAAGCGTCATCTGGATTGTTGCGATCACCATACTTCTTGGTTTTGTGTGGAGAATGTTCGATTAAGTTGGAAGATCCTCTGAATGGAGGCTTGAATTGCTGCGTATACTTCTTCTAGAATTTGAGGAGTGTGTGCTTCTTTTAGTGCTCAATGACTCTATGTCAAATACCATCCAAGTTTCCTCTACTAGCATTCCATTCGTTTCAAGTAAACAAATATAGAGATTAAGTGCGCTCAAATATAGATAACAATGAAAAAAATAAAATGTGATATCCTCCAAATCAATTATTCTGATGAGGTGATTAATTTAAAGATTGAATAGACAATTTTCTGTAGGACCAATCCCACTAATATTGAATCTCCAATATGCCAACAGATTGAATTTAATTTAAACAATCTAAGGCAGTGTCCCCGTTGCAAATGGGTGAATTGTGCCATTTGCAATCAAAGGTATGATACCAATGTATACGTAATCAACCAAGTTTGATAATTTGATGACATAATCAAACTTATGAACATTTAGGCTTCCATTTAGTATTTCTCTTTGGATGATCAAGTGCTTTTAAATAGTCCTCTTCCATATGCTTTGCATCAACATGCATTGGTTCGCTTCTTTTTAAAGTATTGTGTTTTTGACAATCATATGTTTTGCTGCAAGTGTCTATCCCAGTGTGATTGCGTTCTTTTGTGATCATTTTGACTCGGTGCACCACCACAAGTGGATGCTAGATGTAGTCATGGTAATGACAAACATGGCAACAGTAATTAGTGGTGTCTTTGGATGACTCCTTTTTAATTGGCTAGGAAGAAGGTATACAATCTTATCTGCAGAAAAATTACTCAAAAGACTTCAAAATTATGACTCGGATTCAGAATCCTTGGTTAATTTAATTGAGCCTACTTTGATCCCGTATATGAGCCTTGCGATGCTCACGACGACATAAATTAACCAAGGATTCCAAATCCGAGCCATAATTTTGAAGTCTTTTGAGTGATTTTTCGATCGTGAACAACTTTTTTGATGGAGCAACTAGGTTCATCATAATTAGTTTTAGAGTAAAGGCGATGAATTGGAAATCCTGAATTTCCTGGTATGGAAAGGAAAGAGAAGCACGAGGGTGGAGCGAGTCTTCTCTAATATATGGAAAGAAGAGAAGTGAAGAGATAAGTTTTTTTACTTTTTTGAAAAAATAAACCCGACTCTTTTTAAAAACAAGTTATAGGCTATCATTTTATAGTAATACAATATATGAGTTTTTTGTTTTTTTAATTTATTTTATTATTTTATTATTATCATATTATAGGTTCATTTAATTTAACACGTAAATTATGTTTGTTGTCCCTAAACTTTCTTCTTACATATATCGTAAATTATGTTTTTTTTTATAAGACATCATAAATTATGTTTTTTTTTTTTTTAGAGAGTTTTCAACCTATGGTATTCGCTCCTGATGATAGTTTTTTATTATCAGACCAAGACACCAATCTGTTTTTGGTGTAGGCAGAGATTGAACCCTAAATCTCTTATGTTAAAGGCATGTTTTAAGTATAAATTACATATGTATATGCAGTTGTGGAGCCATAAAATTTATTCAGTATGGGACAATCTAAATATAGGTAAGAAATTAAATTCAAAGAATGACTTATATATATATATATATATATATATATATATATATATATAAAGAGAGAGAGACACACACACATACATAAAAAATATGTTTGTAACATGGTTTAACATATGTATTTTCTTTCCCTAAAAAAACATGTCATTTTTCTTACATTTAACAAAATATTTACATCAAGTATATATACAACATTAATAAAAATTAATGTACCAAATAACATGTTAAAGTAAATGAACCGATAGTATGATAATAATAAAATATACAATAAATACAAAAAAAACTCATATAATGTATCACTATAAAATAATAACCTATAATTTGGTTTTTATTTTTATTTTTAAAATACATGTTTATTTTCTCAAAAAAGTAAAAAACTGATCTCTCTCCTTCTCTTCTTTCCATCTGTTAGAGAAAATCTGTTCCACCCTCATGCTTCTCTCTCCTCTTCATCCTAGGAAATTCAAGATTTTTAATTCATCGTCTTTACTCTAGAACTAATTATGATGCACCTAATTACACCATTAGAAAAGTAGTTCACAATCGAAAAAATACTTAAGGGACTTCAAAGTTGTGGCCTGTATTTTGAATGCATGATTGATTTTTGTCATCATGAGCATCATAGGGCATATCTACGGGATCAAAAGTGGGCTTTGCCTGACTCGATCGATGCTTGATTGATGTTCGACTAATCGAAACTTGAAAATTTTCAATTTTTAGATTCTTGTTTTATCAGTCTTTTCATGCATCATTTGTGTTTGGATTCACATGCATTATGATTTTTATATTATCTATCTTGCATTTTTAATCCCATAGATGAGCCCTGTGATGCTCACAACGACATAGATTAACCAAGGATTCCAAATTTGAGCCATAATTTTGAAGTCTTTTGAGTGATTTTTCAATCATGAACAACTTTTCTGGTGGTGCAATTAGGCTCATCATAATTAGTTTCAAAGTAAAGACGATGAATTGGAAATCCATAATTTCCTAGGATGAAGAGGAGAGAGAAGCATGATGGTGGAACGAGTCTTCTCTCACATATGAAAAGAAGAGAAGGGAAGAGAACTGTTTTTCACTTTTTTGAGAAAATAAACACGTCTCTTTTTAAAAACATGTTAAAGGTTATGGTTTTATAGTAATACATTATATGAGTTTTTATTTATTTTTTATTATTATCATATTATAGGTTCATTTAATTTAACACGTTATTTAGTACATTAATTTTTATTTGTGTTATATATATACTTGATGCAAATACTTTGTTAAATGTAAGAAAAGTATAATATGTTTTTTTAGGGAAGAAAATAACATATGTTAAACCATGTTACAAACATATTCTATCTATATATAAATATATATAGGTTATTCTTTGAATTTCATTATATATATATATATATATATATATTTAGCTTAGCCCACCCTGAACTAAATTTTTGGCTTCACCATTGCATATACATATACATATATAATTTATACTTAAAACATGTCTTTAACATAATTTATAATGTCTTAATTTAATTTTTTCGATATATGTAAGGATATAATAAGAATATGCAATTCAACAATTGAATTTTTAAAATTTACACAAAATATAAAGATATAGTAGGATTTTGAAGGGTTGGAGAGAAACCTTTTTTGACATATAAAATAGTGAAAAAGTAAAAAAGGTAAATGTAAAAAGTTAAAATAGTCATAAAATTATACATAAGAACTTACTTTTTATATTTTACATATTTACTTTTCAAAACACTTCATTTCACATTAGATTATTTTTTGTACACTATATTTAAAATATCAAATTTCCTTAATTTTTTAAATTGTTTATATTTTGTCACATACAACAACCATTATTTACTATCGAGATACGTTAAGAAAAAAATAAAAAATAAAATGCAAAACAAATAGTGCAAATGTAAATTTACACGATTACTGTAATAATTTTGCAATATTTAGCCTTTAGCTTATTTGATGTGGGTGAGTTTATAGTTTAAACATGTTAATAGAACACTTTTTATTTATTTATTTTGTATTGTCTAATACAAATGCTCTTTAACACAAGAGATGAGAGAGTGAAAAAATAAAAAGGAAAATGCGAAAAGTTAAAAAAGTCAACCTTTTAATTTTCATCTCAACTCTTTAAAAAATAAAAATCACAAAGGGACAATAAATGGAACAGAATTAAAAAAAGTAAAATAAAAATGAACGGACACGATTCAATCAAAACTAGTCGCATCACAATAAACTCAAAACCCTAGCTATATATATTCCTTACCCACCCAACATTGCTCGTTCCTCTTCTATAAACCCTAGGTCTCCACAGAAACTCCATCAGCTCAAAGCAGCCTCTGCGCATCCAAGTACTCCCTCTCTTTCTCTCTCTGTGAATGTTTATGTTTGATATTGATTGATTAAGGTTGTTTTTTTGTTTTATTTAGCAGAAATGAAGGTTGTCGCTGCATACTTGTTGGCCGTGTTGGGAGGCAACACAACTCCTTCCGCTGAAGACTTGAAGAACATCCTCGGATCAGGTTTGTATGACTTATTCTCTCAATTATAACGATTTTCAAGCAATTTGTTTTCGTTATAGTTTGCATTTCTGTTTCTTAGAAATCGTCTGTTTCTTATAGAAATGTCATTTGAGGTTTCACATGTGTATTTGCTTAGGTTAATGTCTATGTAATTTTATGAGTATCATGGATCTGTCTACAAGTTTTTTTTTTTTTTTTTTAAATTTATGAATGTTTGATTTGCATGTTTTTGTTGTAGCTATTTTTTCATATGGGTGTGTTTACCGAGAATGAATAAAGAAATTAATAATGGTACAGTTTCTTTTTAAGGGTCTTTTAAATGCTTGCCCTCTTGTTAAATATCAAGATTTCAGCTGTTTTAATTTGTGTTTTACTTTGGGTCATAAGTTGTTCGGTGCAATGATTTGGTTGATGCATAATTATGGAAAGATTTTGGGGCTCATATGAGAAGTGCTATACTGTTTTGCTGTAGCTTTGTATGAATATGGTTTTGTTTGATTTGTAACTATTGGGAGCTGTGCTTATATGGCGAATAATTATATGATACGAACGACTTTTTTCCCGATTTGTTTCTATTTAATTTTGATGTTCTATTGGGGTGTATTTAGTCCAATTATCTGAGTTGGAAATAATCTTAGATGAAGTTGATTAACATTTTATTGGAATTGTATTTTATGAACATGGTTTTGATTCGAAGTAAAATATTTGCAAATGGAGATAATCTTATACACTTTGTATTAAAGCAGGTTTCTAGTGCTTGTTTTTTTGTTCTATTGGTGTATATTGAAAGATTGAAGTGCATACTAGTATAACAAGGGTACACATATAAAAGCTTTATAGAACAGAGAATTAAATTTGAGACACTATCGTTGTGTAGTTTTAGTGATTTGCAGCTGATTCTTTGTTGAATTTCAATGTGGATGATAAGATTTTGAAGTTTTGCTAAAGGAAATGAATTTTGTTTGGCTTTTAGTTGGGGCTGAAGCTGATGATGATAGAATCGAGTTGCTCTTGTCTGAAGTCAAGGGAAAAGATATCACAGAGCTGATTGCAGCTGGTAGGGAGAAGTTGTCATCAGTGCCTTCTGGTGGCGGTGCTATTGCTGTTGCTGCACCTGGTGGCGGTGCTGGTGGAGCTGCCCCTGAAGCTGCTGCTGCTGAGTCAAAGAAAGAGGAGAAAGTGGAAGAGAAAGAGGAGTCTGATGACGTAATATTTTATCACGTTCTTCATCAGAATGAGCAAAACCTTAATTGTTTCTGTCTTGTCTTATTTTAAAAAAAACTGGTAGAGGTTTGTTCATTTTGCTAACCTAAAAATTTGTTTGTTTTACTGCAGGATATGGGTTTCAGCCTCTTTGACTAAGAGATTGGACTGGCTGGTTGTGTGTATGAAGGCTCTTTTAATCTAGTGCTTATGATAGAATGTTACAAGTTTTTGTCTGTAGTTGGATATGGTTTTAGATGTTGATGAGCTATGGTATTTTTTTGGCTTGGATAACAAAGTTATATCAGACATTTCTTTTATAATTGTTAAATTTTGGATTTCTGTCAAACATTTTAGTTATAATTGCTAAATTTTTGGATTTCATCATTTGGGTTATGGTTCTCTTAAATTCAATGCTGTTGAGGTTCTTATAGTTTGTGGCAACTGCAAGTGTAGGGTATTGATTAACTGTGAATGGTTTCATTTTGTCTGAATGCTTCTTTAACCAGAGATTAATGTTGCACAATTGTGTTGCACAATTATGTTGCACATTATTGTGAGTTGATTATTAGTTGTCCATTTGATAGTGCGTCAATTGAGTTCATCATGCCTATGGGCGTGTTAGGTCTGCTTTTTGTTTGGGATGCAAAAGTCTATTGTTGTTAGTCTCTTATGCCAGACAAGAATAGAGTTGGAATGCCTCTCAAATAAAGATTAGCTTCATATGCCAAACATGTACGGGGTTGGAATGCCTCTCAAATAAGATTAGTGCTGCATTTGTTTGATCGAGTTAGTTTTATCTAACTATTTTTTGGTAGGTGGGGGGATTTGAACATTGGATATCTTTCTTGGAAACTCCAAGAGATGCCAACAAAATGTGCTACAAGTTACTGTTTGCTTAGGTGAAAGTGGCTAGAATATCTGTGCACGGGTCGTGCTTGGCTGTAAGGAATTGAAATGGTCTTGTGATCCAAGCTGTCATCTTTGGATAATATTAGAAATCGAAGTTACTTGTCAAAGGCAGGATATCGTTCGTATTTCAATTAAATGCTCTTCAGGCACATCCTGACTATGCTGGTGGCCATCACTATGCTTACCATCGTTGAATTGCCTAATTGGTTAGTGGATTTGTGCAGGCAATGAGGCAACTGTGCTACTAAATTTTTAGACGTTAGCAAACGGTACAAATAAATCATTCTAATCTTAAGGTATGTATCGAAGAGTTTATTTAATTATTTTCTTTAGAAGGCACATTGTTTAAATAGTACAATGGTATTTTGTAAAAAAGTAAGTTTTAAAAAGTTGAAATTAATCAAATAAAAAACAAGGCTGTCCGTAGTCCCTCTTAATTGAGGCAGAGATTGGTTCAGTTGGGTCCTGTGGAGAACGGAAAAATACTAGTGGAGAAGAGTTTAGAATGTTTTGGTTTTGCCATTTCGGCAATCGAAAATTGCCAGCATTCCCATAAAAGGGCACTGTACCGACCAAGACAGAAACGGTGAAATTGGTTTCTTCTAACGTATGCTATCAAGGACAGAAAGAAAACCAAAAAAATTGAAATCCATAAACAAAAACAAAACAAACTCAATACAGATACAATTGCAAAGTGTGATGAAGGTGGATATCAAATTCTTATTGTGTGCGTGTGTATATAAAAAGAATTAGAAGTAATAATTAGAAAATTTGTTTGGGGTCTTATTTTTAGATTTAGATTTTTTCTTGACAAGACTTGATAATGACTAACGAATTTTAGATAAAAGGTTTTTATAGTGGCTTCAACTGGTGATATCAATATTTCCAAAGGAAGGCCTTGTTCACCATATTGTCCATGGAAGAAGCAAAAATACTAGCATTGGCACATGGGTTGAGAGAGAGAGCAAGAGACAGATGAAGAGAAGGGTTGAGAAATGAAATGATTCGGATTAGGGAGTGTGTACATACAAGGGTTAAAACTACGTTGTTTTGAGTTAAAAAAGAAAGGAAGAAAGAAAAATGTTATGCTCCTATTCTTTTGCCATGCTCCCATTCCTTTTCCATGAGTGATGGACATGGCAACCGCCATGCTATTAGGGTGGCACTCCAGCAGCCCATATCAAGGGACTTTGTCCTTAAAGCTTCAGCCTCTCCTTTCCGTCCCCTCTACGCACACTTCCATCAATATATATGTGTATACTCTCATTCTAAAAGATACAAGAAGTGACGAGAATTCAAAGAGAGATATTATTATACAACAAAGAACAAGACGATTTTTGTAATTGAATTTGGAGGGGATTTGAATAAGAGGATTTTTCATTGGACTATACACATTAATTTGCATATATTCAAAGTTAAATGTTATTTGTTGATTCGGTTAAATTAATTTTGTTGTAAAAAACAACAATACTAGATCGAATCAAAAACCAAAATAGTTGAACTTTGAACATCTAAAACTGTAATTGATTATCCAAGAAGTTGGAAAACTAACTAGAATGGAAAATTATGTTAAAGTATCGGAAGATCATTTTGGTCCTACGATCTTTTTTGATAGTCCTACTCCTAATCTTTGTAATGCTATGAACCTTAACTTTTCAACTAAGGCAAGAGTTTTGTAGTTTAATGGTATTGCTTAGTCTCTTTTATAAACAAAATCGTAGTTTAAATCTCTCATTCTCACTTGTTGTAATAAAAAAAAAGCTCTACTATTTCATTATCTGATGGTGCTTTGCCTTGAACTTGAACCTGGCTTGGATATGCACGTGGAGTTCTGGCCCTTCTGGGCATAAATAAAAATGAATTGTTCAATGTGTGTTGCTCGTTCTAAAAAGAAAATTAAAAAAATATGTGAAAAAGAGAAAGGGCCCAACCGGGTTCGAACCGGTGACCTCTTGATCTGCAGTCAAATGCTCTACCACTGAGCTATGGACCCTTGTTGCTTCTAAAGCGAACTTATTATTATTTGTCTTATCAAAACAACGCTTGGCGCGACATACCTCTAAACATTCTTGTGAACTCTCGTCTTTCAAACCCCTCTCTCTCAACCCCACATCACAGCACCCACCACCTCTAAATCCGAATAGAGCATAAAATCTCAGAGATTTTTAGCTACGATTCCGATTTAGGAGTGGTGGGTTTTATGGAACTGGGTTTCGCGGCGTCTTAAGTTTTGAAAATTTTCAATTTCTACACTAATCACGTAAATTGTGCAATTTAGATTGTAGTATGATTTGTTGTTCTTATTGTGTACTTGATTGATATGACTAACAATATTCCTTGATGCCTAGGAGCTTGGAGGGAACAGTGGAGAATTGTATATATTGGTTGCAAGTGGCTATGTGTTGAAATTTCAGGCACATCAATGAGTGCGTACGAAGTGTTTGTGAAAATGTCCCAATCAGCTTTTTTTTTTTTTAAATTTATTTATTGTTCGTGCTCATGTTTTAAATTTTGAAACATTCACATTTGAAGTTGGTTGCTTTAAATTTGGTCGTGATTGTGTTGTGTTATCTCTTTGGGGGAGAATAAAATGCATGCATCGACACGGAATTTCGAGTTGTCAAGAGGACAATTTCCAGGCTTACCAATTTGATGGTAACCTGTCTTGTAGGGTTGGAATCAAAATTGCAGCAGACTGTAAAAACAACCAACTGTTCATAGTTGCTAAAAATAAATAGCAACCCATACCCGGATGTTGCTGATTTTTGGCTTGTTAGTTGCTAAAATAACAACTGGGTGTTTTTACATCCCCAATACTAATGCTCTAAGCGACTTAATATGAGTTTAACAACTTCACAAACAACCATGCATATCCAATGTACACTTATGTAGCATTAATCTACATTTTGGTTTTCCATACAGGTATCAGAGTTTCAAAAGCACTTAATTATCCAACTAAATCCATCTGTATGATTATTATCATCAGCCTTTAATGCCCTCTTTAAAAAAAGAAAAGAAAAGCAGAGAGACATAAAGATTATGTGCTTAATATGTGAGTATATTCTAAATTTTTTCTTGACCTCTACAATTGATTTCTAATCACAATGTGTGTGGGGCCTGTGGGCGCCCCCATTACTAAGTTACATGTATATTGAACTCTATTGTTGTGGTTTTTCGTTTTCTAATGGTGGTGATGTAGTTAGCAATAGCATAGTGATTTCTCATCTCAGCCTTTTGCAAAGTTTGAGGCTCGTAATAAACCTTCTTTAACTTCCACATTATTCTGAAACCAACTTAAGATTTTAAAAGTGAAGCGAAAGGATGATAATTCGAAAGATTAGACAAATAATAAATCCATCTTGCCTTGTGCCCAACTGACTGAACCTGATGAGTGATGATGGTCATCAAGTAATTATTGCAAACTAATTACTCCAGTAAACTCAAATGACACTTCCCTTAAAGCAGGAAGAATGGTGAGTTCTAGAGTTCAATGGAACACTAAAGCCACAAACTTTTTTATAAACTGCTGATGTGAATTATTGATAAATAAAAAAGTAATGTTAGTTGTGAGCTAGATGAGATCCAGTAAGAATTTGCTACATCAATATTTTGTAAAAATGTTGTAAAATAGTTTGCGGCTATAACAACAGTTGAGAAAGGAAATGAAGCAATCTTAAAATTTGATAAAACACCAATCATTGATTCACCATATGGACCATTATACTTTCTCTCTCTCTCTCTTAAATCAAAATTTTATTTTGGGATTGGCCATGGACCATGGTCCCCCTAGCCTCAACATACACTAGCCAATTGTAGCATCGCTAAACCCTGATGCTCAATTTATAAATTCATCCCTTCCTAGGTCCTCTCAGAAAAAAAAAAAATGTCGTAATTCTATTCCTCATCACTCTTGGAATTTCATTCTCTGTTTGCCAAGCAGGACCAAGATACTTCACTTTTTTGGCTAATTTATTTCACACTATTACACACATAGTATACACACTCATAAAAAAAAAAAAATCGTGACTTATTTCAAAGAGCATTGTCTATTTTGCACACTAACTTACACACATAGTATACACACTCCCCACTTTTGCACAGAATTTAATTTAAAAAACTGGGTGTGTAAAAAAAAGGTATTTTCTTTGTATTGTATAAGGTGTGTAAGTGAGTGTGTGCAATAGAAATTTTCCTATTTTAGAAGTCACATTTTCTCCGTGTGTGATATTATTTTCTCAATGATTGTACACTTTCTTCCACATCTTTGCCTACAATATACACTTTAAATGGTACTATTCATGTAAACTAATCCATGCCTTTTCAGTTTTCAAAATAATTAAAATTATCATGATTTTTATTTGTTTTTTATATTTATTCTGTTTTTCATATTTGAAAAATCCCTTTTTTTTTTCTTTTATCCTCCTTCCTCCTTTTGCTGTCTTATATATTAACCTATTTCTATTATTAACATGGTTCTAAAAAAGTAACAATCCATACCATTAAACCATGTAAATGTTAATGACATGGTTATGAAAATCCTTACTGATGATCATAAGAATAAAAACAAACACGGTTGTTCTTTCTGACCTATTTCTATTAACAACGCAAGCAGGTCAGTGGATGAGTGACTTCTCATTGAGATCCTTCTCTGGTTGCCAGTGTTGTGTGATTGTAAATTGGTTTTGAAAGAGTGGTGTAAGATTATTTGTAGTTCTTATTTTAAAGACCTTTTAAGAAAGAGAAACACCACCAAGGTAGAAGAAAAAGATTTATCGTCTTTGTTAGGCTTCTACATAACTGCATTTTTACCTACTTCATCTATGGTTTCGGAGGACTACTTCAAATCAACGTAACAAATCTGCTATTGTTCATTTATTGCTTGCTCAAATGATATGTTGCTTTTCGGTAATCATCACGAGCAAATCTACTACCTTCGTAATGCCACAAGTCGAACACATATTTCCTTACCCAAATTGTCCATGCTTCCTCAAAGGCTGCAATGGGATTTCATTTTGAATATGTGACTCAAAAGTTTGTGTTGGTACGCGTTGCCTTGCTAGATCACTTTGAAATGCTTCTTGAAGAAATAATAGCCCAGACCACACCGAACAGAACCCAAGAGAGCCATTTAGTTGGCAGCCGTGGTAGCATTCACATGCCCCCAAAATTAGGCCCAAAAAACAATATCAAATTTTATATATATATATTTTATTTATAAATAGCCCAATTAATTCTAACTTCTTATATAATTTTCATACAAAATTAGAAATATTGAAGGGTTATAAAAATTACATATTATTTTTTAGTTAATATTTATAAAAAAAATTGTAAATATAAACATAAACATATGAATGTTGTCTTTGTCTTATTTTGAGCCTATAGACATATTTTAATCTTTATTCAAATTTGAGAACAGGGAAAAATGGAAATTGAAATGTTAACATATGAATTTATTAGGCCATTTATACCTCTTCATCCTTTGTTTTTAAAATATAGACCAGATTCTTCGTACCTCATCATCTGTACTTAAGCTTCAAAGTCTTCAAGTTCTAAATAAGTTTTAGTATCCAAAGATAATTCAACATTATTTTGGCCCATTCTTCCGCTTACTATTTATTTTATTGACCCTTATTTCAGCATAATTCTATTGGGTACAAATGCAATTGTCCAAACAAATAAATGCAGCTTTAGGTAAGTCTTGAAGTGTTAGAAGAGTCAATTCTCTTCCACGTATTCAAATATAAATACATTTTAAAGCAATTTTTAAAGTATAAAAATATACATTACACATTCATTATGTATATTTAAATGTTTTTTTTTAAATTTTCTATTAAAATTTATTTATTTATTTTCTTTTTATTGGTAGCTAATTAATTCTAACTTATTGCTTATTTTTCATATATATAATTTAATAAAAAAAATTGAATTACAAATATATCAAAGTAATAATAATTTTTTAGAATATAGCATCAAAATATATGTCTAAACAAAGTAATTAGAGCATAAACAAACTTTTTTCTTCTTCTTGAAATTCTAACAACAACCAACATGTTAATAATTGTCCCAACAATGAAGTTTTTTGCAATGACCTCAAATACTTGAGGTCATTGCAAAAAACTTCATTGTTGTGGATTTTGAGTCTAACCTGCTAAGTTGTAGTATACTTAGGGTGTAGAAAAGTACTGAACCAATAAATGGACGTCTATTGCCATTTCATTGATAACAAAGCTAACTGCTTGAGTAAACGAGACAGCTACTAATGTTCTTTGATAACAAAGCTGCTGGAGTAGATTCTACCTACATAATTTTTCATGTTGCACTGTCCCTACAGACTTCTTTAACAATTCAATCTCCATTTCTACTTCCTCTAACGAAAGCAACTAGGAATCTCTTTGTTGGGACAAAGAAATTATTATGATAGGAAACTCAAAGTTACCTATATGAATTACTCAATTCTTTTATAAATTGTTAGTCTTGTTTAGAAAACCCAACTTTTTAAGAAAACATTATTTGTTTTCCTATCTTTTAATTAAAAAGATAGAAATTTCCAAAATAACCCTTAAACAAAGTTCTCAAAATTTTTTTCGTTTAAAGTGCTTGTGTTTGGTAAGGGCACATTAGGAAACTTAGTAAATTGATGGCTTTTAATTTTAGAAATTAGACAAAATTTTGGGACATCTCAAAATGGAATACAAAACCAACAATTTGGGATGAAGAGTGTATTATTTTTTATATTACTAATTTTGTCAATATATTTATAACTATATGAATGTTCTTAGTTGCATCTTCTATTATTTGGATACTAAAAACTTCATAGACATAAACGTAAACATTAACATAACAATATTTTTTATTTTTTTATTCATATATATAAACATGACAACATATGAAAAATTCTTATGTATATTAGTGAATTTATTAGGTTGTTTGCATTTCCTTCTCATTTGTTTTTAATATATAAATAAATTTTAAATTGTATTTGCAAGAGATGCGTAAGAATAAAATTCTTCAATCTCCAAACAAGTTTCAACACTTGAAGATAGTTTGGCCTCACTTTGGAGTGTCATTCTTTGTATTCCTTTCATTGGTTGAGGTAAAATTTTTGGCATTAGAAAGATAATTCAAAATAAAAGAATTTTCAAAATTAAACTATCTTACGAATGATTTCATTTTTTTCCTTAAAAAAAAAAAGAGAAAAACTATCCTACATATGATGGTGCATCCCTCTCCTAATTCAAGACCAATGGGATCATGGTACATCAATAGTCATAACTAATTTTTTAGAGGACCAATCATCATGCGTGTGATGATGCTTTTTTTTTGGTTTAATGTAATAATTTTTCATTCATACTCAAATTTTTATAACACCTTTCATATAGTTCGCATCACAAAAGGTCATAGAGTTACCAATTCACAATATATGTAATTGTTAAAGAACGATACACAATATATAATTAAATTGGGAAAGTAGTTATATAAATTTTGTTCGAAGGCTTATCAATTTTTGACAGGAAAACGTTTGACCATTAAGAAGAATCCAGTATATGAAACAATGCAGAAGAAGATAGTGTAGGTTAAAAATTGGATTAAAGAATAAAGAATAAATTGAAGGAATATTATTGTAATTTTGGAGTTTGTGGAATCTAATGTTATTAGAATTTTTTCTCATGCATTCCACAACATTGAAAATGGGAAGAAAGGAACAATAAATGAAAGGAGAAGTTGTTTTTCCAAGAAGTTGTAATTGGTTTCTGGTTAGGTAGTTTTTTTTTATATTTTTTTATATTATTTTTTTATTTTTATAATTTGTTATGGAATTTAAAAAAAAAAAAAAAATAACGTGGGAATGAGAATATGGGATAGTGTTTTTTTTAATTGGAACTGTGGGTAGTTGTTGTTGTTGTTGTTGCTTTATTATTATTTTTATTATTATTTTTTTTTAAACGTGGGTTAGGGTTTTGTTTTGTTTTTTTTTATAGGAACTGTGGGTAGTGTCTTTGGAATTTTCTTTTAGAACGTGGGGTAGTGGAAACTAGGAAGTGGGAAGATATTTTTATTTTTTATTTATTTATGAACTTTGGTATTTTTTTTTTGAGAAGATCATTTTTTATATTTAAGGAATAATGACGAGTTAATTAAATTAAGGTTATTTTTGAAAAAAAAGAAGATAATAACTAACTTTCTGAATTCTTTTAATATATAGAGATAACCACACGTGTCTAGTCCTAATTATAAGGATACATATTAAGCGCTAAAACTTGATTTGGTGTATATATATATATTAATATATATATATATATTTTGTGTTCCGATTGAATCACGTATAGCTTTGGTCATTTAAAACTTTTACATTTGTTTTAAATGAAGAATTTGGAAATCCAATAGTCGAAACTATATATTTTCTTGGCGAAACTACACTATTAGTCTCTAAAGTTTACCGTGTGAGCGCAATTGGTCCCTTAAGTTTCAAATGAGCGATATTAACCTTTAAGTTTTTAAAATGAGCTATATTAGTCCTTTTATTAACTACCGTTAGTAGTATTGCTTACGTGGCTAACGGAATAATGATTTGACAATTTTTTAAATGTTAGTGGCATATTTTAATGAAAAGTTTAAAAAACTATTTTACACGTCAAAACCCTTAATCCCAAAATACTTGACCTGGCCATTCTCCCATTTGATATTGAAAGTCTGAAACGCATGAGAAAGCAAGGTTGCCTGGAGGGGAGATCATTGATTTTCCATGGTTGTCTCGAGTGTCGCACCAATCCACCATATGGCACCATTCGCAATGACGTTGCAATCAATCCATGGGTTTAAAATTGTGGACAAAACCGTATGGATATTGAGATTCAATCATTCAATCATGGCAAACATATATTGTATATCGTGGAGCGAAGAGTGGATTGCAATGGTTGTTTGCATTGCTTGCATTTGTTTTGGGATATATAGATACGCATCGGAGTTGGGGGATGTGTGGGTTTTTTTGGATCTAAAATAAAACAAATGTGAAGCGTAGAAATCGTTGATCCTTATGTATTGTAGTGGTTTAATGATTGAGTATATCTCATTTGTGAACCTTTGAATTATTATTTGTCAACCGTTTTGAGTTTAAAACTAAATGATTGATTAAATTATGGGTCATTAGAAAAGGGTCTTGCACAGTTTCAAATAAAAGAAGGTTCTGGTGGGAATACAATTCTAGATCGATGAATTGCAGATGGTGCCATTCCGGTGGATTGGTGCGACTCCTGAGACAGCCATGGAAACCACAATAGTCTCGGAGGCAACTTTTCTCTCTTGTGCGTTTTAGAAACTGACACGGAAAGGTCAAATGACTCAGATCAAGTATTTTGATATTGGTTTTTGAAATTTATTCATTCAAAAATTCCACATCATTAAATAGAATATGACCGGTCATTATTCCGTTAGCCACATAAGCAATACCACTAACTTCAGTTAATAAATGACTAATACTGCTCATTTTTAAAACTTAAGGGACTAATAACACTCACTTGTAACTGGAGGAACTAATTGCGCTCACAGGGTAAACTTCAAGGACCAATAGTGTAGTTTCGCCTATTTTCTTTATAATACTGTTTTTTTTTCCATCTTTTTGCATGTTCCTATGCTTGTAAAGAATAAAAGAGCATGTCATAACTGGACCAAAGCATGCCCGGACGTCCGTTTGGTTGATTGGTGAAAGATCAAATAGTGTAAAACATTATTGATTGTTTAGACTCCCAATTTTAAACTTACAGCTAAATTGCTTTTACTCTACTTATCTAAGTGCGGAACAAGAGTAAATGAAACGTAATAAACCAGAACTACTCTAGTGCATAAACATAAGTATTAAATAATAAATGTAAAGCACAAAGAGTAAGGGAAGAGAGATGCAAACATTGGATAACACCAAGATGTGTTATCAAAGAGGAAACCGAAGTACTCGACGAAAAACCTCTTCGCGGCCCTCCAAGCCGAAATGATCCACTAGTGAATAAAGTTGGAGTACAAGGATATCAAAAAGACCATTCAAGCCTAATCTACCTAATGTACTTGAACCCTCCGAGTTCCAGCTCCCAACGAACTTCATCGAGTCTTGTCTTCACTAGATATCCGAATCCTGCAATTAGCTCCAAATTGCATCCGCCAATCAACGGCTTCTTCCAATGCTTGCCACATGCATCAAAACTTCTCTCGACACTCAGATTGGGTGAGGTAAGTGTTTAGACTAAGAACCTCTAAAGGATTTGTAATTAGAGAGGTAGGAGTAGAGGAAAACTAAGAGAAATTGTGTAGATGATTGTGAGTTTACAATCTCTAATTCTCAAGTGTATTGCTAGGGTTTTCTCTTTGAAAGTCTCCTTACAATTTCGTGGGTAATATGGGCTTATATAGTGTGTGTAAAGAAATGAGGAAAGCACTCTTTAAAATCATCCAGACAGAGAGTTTCGCGGGTCACTTGCGGGTTGGCCAAGTCGCGAAGTGACTCGCGAAATACAGCCTGGCAAAAGACTGTTCAGATTCTAACATGTGCTTTTTACGTGGCCTTTCGCAGGTTGTCCACTTGTGAGCTAGTTGCAACCTTCACTGTCTTCACAATTCTTCATATAACACTCACACTCAACTCTTACATTAAATACTACAAACATATAGGGAAATGATTGAATAGTAATACAATCAAATTTGACAAAGAATTAAAGCCAACAAAAATATAGTTGTAAATTACAACTTTACAAGTGGATTTTAGGGAGGATGGAAAAAAAGTAGAAAAAATGGGAGAGAAAACAAATTTTGTAGGTGCTTGGTTGGAGGGAGGAGAGTAAAAAAATTAGTAGAGCCTGAGTGTTTTCTCTCCAAACTCACCAAAATGCTATCTCCCCAATTTAGGGAGAAAATAGAGAGGAAATGAGTAGTTGCAGTCAAATTACTAAACCACCCTTCCGCTCATGTTTTGGTTATTTCTTACTTTCTTTTTCCTTTCTTTTTTCTTCTTGGGCGTGATACACATGTTGCTTCCCTTTCTCTCTCTCTTTTTTTTTTTTTGGTTTGGTTCTTTCTTAATTTCTTTATTTTTATTTATTTATTTTTCCTTTTTGGGTTTTATAGGACGTGCCTTTCTTTTTTTGTTCTTTTTTTCTTTTGTACTTGGCATTTAAAATTTTTTTTTTTAATAAACTTTGGTTATTGCCTTTTTTTTTTTTGGTTGGTTATTTTCCTTTTTAAAAAAAGAAAGAAAAGAAATTGGGCATTATTTTTTTAATAAGGGTATATGAGTAAATTTATACAAACTCTATTTCTTATCCTCTCATTTTTCTTCTCAAAAAAAAGAAAAAGAAAAAGTTTTCCATCCCTCAACTTTTCCACCATTCCAACTAAAGTATAATTGAGGAAAATTAAATTCTTTTCTATCTCTCACCTTTTCATTCCCTCTTCATTTCTATTCTCCAACTTTTCCATTATTCCAATCAAACAAATCACCTTAAGTATATAAGTATGACATTGATTGAGTTTGAAAATTTTGGGCTTCATTGCTCACCACCTTCTAAATTAATTTTCTTGTGTCAGAGGTTCAACTTTACCAAGCCGAGAAAATTTTGGGCTTCAATGCTCTCCTCCTAAATTTATTTTCTCTTTGGGGGAGAATACAACGCATGCATAGACATGGAATTTCGAGTAGTCAAGAGACAATTTCCACACTAACCAATTTGGTAACCTGTCTTGTAGGGTTGGAATTCAATCTCCATTTCTAGTTCCTCTAATGAAAGCAATTAGGAATCTCTTTGTTGGGAGAAAGGAATTATTATGATAGGAAACTTTAAGTTACCTATATGAATTACTCCATCCTTTCTAAATTGTTACTCTTGTTTAGAAAACCCAACTTTTTAAGGAAATATCATTTATTTTCTTTTTGCTAATTAAAAAGATAGAAGTTTCTAAAATTACCCTTAAACAAAGTTCTCAAAAAAAATTTTCCGTTTAAAGTACTTGTCTTTGGTAGGGGCACAATAGGAAACTTAGTAAATTGATGGCTTTTAATTTTAGAAACTAGACAAAATTTTGGGACATCTCAAAATGGAATACATGAACCTACAATTTGGGATGGAGGGAGTGTTATTTTATATATGATTAATTTTGTCAATATATTTATAACTATATGAATGTTCTTAGTTGCATCTTCTATTATTTGGATACTAAAATTTCATAGACAGAAACATAAACATTAACATAAATATATGTTAATTTTTAATTCATATTAAAATGACAATAAATGAAAAATTCTTATGTAAATTAGTGAATTTATTAGGTATTTTGCACCTCCTTCTCATTTGTTATTAATATATAAATAAATTTTAAAATGTATTTACAAGACATGCATAAGAATAACGGGGAATTATTGTGTACTCCCGGAGTATCATAAATGCGTACTCCCTCCTCTCACATGAATGGTAGGTCCCACTAATTAAATTCATGGTAGGACCCACCATTCATGTGAGAGGGGGGAGTACGCATTTATGGTACTCCGGGAGTACCTAATAATTTTCCAAGAATAACATTCTTCAATCTCCAAACAATTTTCAACACTTAAAGATATTTTGGCCTCAGTTTGGAGTGTCATTCTTTGTTGCTTTTATTGATTGAGGTAAAACTTGTGGTAATTACACGTGTCTATTCCTAATTATAAGGATATGTATTAAGCGCTAAACCTTGATTTGGATGGATATATATATATATATATATATTTATATATATGAGAGGTGCTTCGTCCACAACATTTTTACAACAAATCATAGTTGGTTAGTTATGATTACTTTTTTGCCCCAACAATAACAACCAGTAACAACCTACCACTTAGGATTTGTTGTGACAATATTGTGGACATATCATCTCTCTCTCTCTCTCTCTATATATATATATATATATATATATATATAAAAGTTTGTGTTCAGATTGAATCAAATGCAGTTTTGGTCATTTAGAACTTTTATATTTGTTTTAAATGAAGAATTTGGAAATCAAATTGTCGAAACTATATCTTTTCTTTATAATACTATTCTTTTTTTGCTTTTTGCATGTTCCTGTGTTTGTAAAGAATAGAAGAGCATGTAATAACTAGCCCAAAGCATGCCCAAACATTCATTTGGTTGGGTGAATTTTAGGGAAGTTAGAAAAAAGAAGAAGAGAGAAAATGGAAGATAAAACAAATTTTGTGGGTGTTTTGTTGGAGGGAGGAGAGGAAAAAAAATTGGTAGGGCCCAAGTGTTTTCTCTTTGGGCCCACCAAAATACTATTTCCCCAATTTGGGGCAAAAATAGATAGGAGAAAAGTAGTTGTAGTCAAATATTACTAAATTACCTCTCCTCTCATGTTTTAGTTGTTTCTTACTCCCCCCTGCCTTTTTTTTTTTTTTTTTTTTTTGGGTTTGGTTCTTCTTTCTTTATTTTTCTTTTCCTTTTGTATTGGACATTTTTTTTTGGTAACAAACTAAGGTGATTGCCTTATTGTTATTTTTTGGTTGGTTGTTTGCCTTTGTTTTTGTTTTTGTTTTTTGTTTTTTGTTTTTTTAATTTTTTCTTAATAAAGGCATATGAGTAAATTTATACAAACTCTATTTCTATCTTCCAATTTTTCTTCTCAACCAAACAATTTTTTTTTTCATCCCTCCACTTTTCCACCCTTCCAACCAAATACAAATGAGAGAAACTAAAATATTTTCTATTCTCCCACTTTTCCATCCACTTCCCATTTTCTATCTTCCTAATTTTCCATCCTCTCAACCAAACGGACCTGAGTGTGTAAGTATGACACTGATTGAGCTTAAATATTTTGGGCTTCAATGCTCTCCTCCTTCTAAATTAATTTTCTTTTGTGTCAGAGGTTCAACTTTACCAAGTCGAGATTCGAACGAAAAAGCAAAATAGCCAAACCTTGCTAATAGGCCAAGAATGTATTGACCTCTTAGGTAAATTAACCAATTAATTAGCCAAGTGAATTAATAAAGTCAATTTAACATGCAATAAGCGTGGTAGCACAAACAAATCACCAACTAAGTTAAATGCAGCTGAAAATAAATTAGACACAGGTGATTTGTTTACGAATAAGGAAAACCACCAAGGCAAAACCCTACCGGGTGAATTTAAGATTACCACTCCCGAGAATCCATTATTATCAAAACAAGCGGTTACAAGTAAAAAAATCCCAGTACCTTATACTAATCTACAGTTGAACCTTTACCCCAATACACAATTGGACTTGTAATGTCGTGACAATCTCTTCTTTCAATGCACGACTCCAACTCCAAGTACGTGACTAACCAATCAATGCACAAATCCTAGTACGTGACTAACACACCAACTTGAGAAAGATGTTGGCTGCAAAGTTTTTCAGTTCATCCACATGATGAAGATCAAGAAACTCATTGGTTACAAAACCCTTGGCGTACAGATGCAGCAGCTTCTTCAAGAGAAAGATGGACTAGGGCAAATTGTCTCCAGTTACAATTTGAGTGAATAATCACTTTGAATCAAGTTGCATCACCTTTGACGGCCCTTAAAATAATCCTTATATATGTCTAGGGTTGTGAGAAAAGAAACCCTACACAAATAGCTTGCATATGCGTGAAAAACAAATCTGGAAGTCTGAATTTCATAATTCTCGATAGATACAACTATCGAGATTTCTATCGAGCTTCACATATTAAATCTCGATAGATACATCTGTCGAGATTTAATGAACAACACTTTTTCACTTGATTCTTGAACAGATTTGCATGACTTCAATACTTGAACTTGAACTCTTGTTCCTTGAAGTATTAAACACATCCTACATCTACCCAATTACAAGTAAAGTGCGTTTTGTCAAAGGATTTAGCCAATTCTATATGACATATGTTCTAACAAGTTCTACATATGTCCTAACACTTGCCCCAACATTTGAACCTTAGAAATTAGAATTAGTGTATGACTATGATTACATCTAATCTAAGTCAAAATGTAAAAGAGACGTGACTACATATATTCATGTTGCTTTTGTAAAAGTTGAGTGTTTGTGACTGATTCAAATGAATTAATTCAAACTTCTTTTTAATTAGCAACATGGCCAAGGAGCTTTGTGTTTGTCACACATGCATCGAACATTTTTTAAAAGCAATCTTTAGATCTCAAGATGTTGGCAAGGTGACATGTACATATTACACAATGAACGATATAACCCCACAATTACAACAACACCACCACCATGCACATCAACACATCCATGTACAACAAAGTAAATTATGAATCATCTCGAAAATTAAATCCCAAAAAATAAAAGTAAAAAACAATTTAATCCCACAATTACTAGACCACCACCACCTTGCACAAACCCACAAAAAACTCAACAATTGTGTGGTTGAATGAAAATGGTCTACCTGGTTAAGCAGGAGTTGAGGATGCAAGAAAAAGCAAGACGTAGGATAGGCTCTAGCATAGAATCTCCTCTATGGTCATTGACAATCTAGGGTTTTTGTGTCAGGAGTAGAGTGCGTGTTCTCTTTTTCTTCTATGAGAGAGGCATATCATGTTTTTTTTTTAAATAATTTTTTTTTGATAAGATTTAAAAATAAAACTTAAATTAGAAAATAATAAATGTTGATGTGGAAAATTATGGAGCTAGTAAAGCTGATGTGGCAACATATTATGAAGACAACAGAAAGTCAAAGGTTTCGGTTTTATAGTATATATAGATTAGTAATGTAAGGACGCAATTTGAGAGTGGGTTGGAAAACTGGGCTTTAATGAGTTAGACAACAAGTAAAGTGGATCCAAATGACAAGAAAATGAAGATAGACTGGTTTAATCTAAAGAAAATCGTCATTGGCACAATCCAAGGAGACTAGTTCTTACATATTTCTTCTCAAGTTTGATTACAAGTTCAACTTTTGATTGCTACAATGTTTTTCTCTTCTTTTCTCCATCCCCCCCTCTCATTGCCTTCTTTCTATTTTATACTATACATTTCCCTTCATCTTTGCCCTCCATGTGTAGATTAGATTGTTAGTGTTGATCCCTGTCACATCGGCACCTTCCTGAAGTCTCTGAGAGTAGCTGTAAGGCTGAAAACTATTGTTCAGGTATCACTTCCTTATTAATGCGGCCAGAGAGTTAGCAGCAAAGCATTCAATGCGGCAGTAGCAGCTTTCCCTTAGATATTTTTCACTTCCTAGTTATCCTATATGTTCATAACGTATATCGTTATCACCAGAATTTCCAAGAAGTCACCCTGGGTGACAGGACACTCTTTCTGACCTCTGTTTCGCTTAGCCGAGGAGATACTCCTCCTCGGCCTACCTTCCCCAGCATTCTCACCCGCAGCTCGCTCATGGGATCTTGAGTCTTACCTACTCATTACTGTTTATCTGCACTCGGACCACAAAGTGTTCTCGGACAAGGCCCAAGGCCCAGCATATGTTCTTGGGCCCCTTATCCCTACAAGTAAAATTTATATATAACTTTTAAAAATTTTAATAATATAATTTCAATGATAATTTTAGTTATTAGAAAAAAAAAACTATTACAAAATACTTCTTAATTTTGTACTTTTACACACGCAAAAAAGCAATTGAACAATTTTAGTAACTTTTCACGGGTGTAAAAGTGTGTGCATTAACATGTATGTAATAAATACTACTCAATTATAATTCTCTGTCCTTAGTATAGAAATTAATTTAGTTGTAATACATTCATTATTTATTTAGCTATAATTTGAATTTTATCATGTGATTAAATTAAATATGATTTAATCTTACAAATTAAAATCACATTTTTTTCTTCTAAATTTTATTTTTTAAAATACCTATGAGACTTCAATTTGGAAGACATGTATTACATGTTACACATTTAAATTTAGCGTTATGAACAATGGTGGCTCTAGGAATTTTTTTAGGATGGTCACTAAAAAATTTAAATTATACAAAATCTAATAAAACGATAACTTGAATATTTGCTACAACTGCGAGTCGAGTCGTTAAGGAGAGCAAAATTGTTGTGATTGCAAAGCCAAAAGAGTATAATTGTCGTCATCATCAAGGAGAACTCACAACCACAATATTTTTCTTGGTACCATTTTTTAAGAAAAAATGAAATTAAAGATTATATTTATTGAATAGGTTGAACAAGCTATAAATTTGAATGATTAGCAATTTTTATCTTTTTGTTTTATAAGAGGCTTTTTGTGGAATAATTCATTCACTTGTTGTTGTTTGGTTTATGTTTACTGTTATTTGAGCTAATATTTATTATTGTTATTTAATATTTTTTTATTTATTTTATAAAAGGGATTGAGCATTATGTTTGGGGGAGGGGGGAATTAATTTTGGAGTAATGCTATGTCCATAACATTCTTACAATAAATCTTATGTAAAAAGCTATTATTGGTAGGTAAAAAAATAATATCAGTATTATGCCCAAATTAGAATCAGTAATAGCTTAGCAGATTGGATTTGTTGGGAAATTATTGTGAAAATATTGTGAATGTAGCATTACTCTTATATTTTTTTTGAACCTAAATTTTTGTAATTCTCAAATCAAGGTGTTCGACATTTTTATTATGGTGGTCATAATAGATTAATTTAGCATATAATATTTATTTGGCAAGTATATATATACATTTTTTCCCAAGTCAGGGTGGTCCTGTAACCACCCTGGCTTGTATGTGGAGCCGCCAGTGGTTATGAATTACATGAATTAGCATTAAATTTTACCTTTATCAACTAATAATTTTGTAACTCAACTGACCCTCACTCCTACATTGTAGCTATCAGATTATGCCAAAAAAGAGAGAGACTTTTATCATGTCACTAAGTTCAAAGAGTTCTTTGGGGTACTTGTGTTTTAGATTGTAGTGAATGAGTTCATTCGTTGGGGTCACTGTGGGAGGCAAACAAGTTGTTTGTTGAGGTTACAGTCTTTACTGATATAGAGTTTAAGACTACAAAAGTTTTGTAAAATATAGACTTATTGTAACTGTTTCTTCTATTAGAATTTTCTACAGGATTGGGACTGACTCCTTGGTTGGGCTAGTAGAAGGGTATGGTTTCAAGATGTAAGCCTGTGAGAGGTTGTTGCAATACTAAACCTGATGATGGTCATCAGGTAGTAATTATTGCAACCTACTTACTCTAATAAACTCTAACTCAAATGGCACTTCCCTTGTTAAAGGGAGATGAATGGTGAGTTCTTGAATTCAATACTCACCAGACCCACCAGAACCATGTGTAACATACCAACCAATAGTTTAAAAAATGCTAATTATTGTTGCACACAATTAGTTACACAGTTGTACACACAGCTTGTGAAATGAAAACACAATTTTAGTTATAATTGTGAAATGAAACACGATTTCACAATTTTAATTGAAATCGAGTTTTTAAAACTAGATTTCTTTGTGTGTGTATGTAAACACTGTGTGTAATAACCATTAATCTAAACTTAAAAGCCCCATGTATTCACCAATAACCATATGAATGGCAAGGACGCAGTCTTAAAATTTGATAAAACACCCAATGATATTGGGCAATACTGATGTTCAAACATGCAAAGATAATAAAACAAGTCACTGAACTGTTTTCACACAGCTGAAACCAGACTCACTTATAGTGAGCCAATTTATTGAATTAAAAGATAGCATATAGAAACGGAGACTTTGATCTTCAGTAGATGCTCCTTCTCTTTGATCTTCAATAGATGCACCAGAAGGAGCAAATACAGGCCAGCTCTCTACTGGCGTCCCCTTTGAGCATTGCTGATAATTTGCCTCTCGATCTGTAATGAATAACAAAGTTGTTAAGCAAGCATACAATACTATATACAAGTAACAGCACAACATAAAAAAAATACACAACCAAAATAAAATTGATAGAAATAGATTTATTCAAAGAACTCAGACTACTGGATCATTGAAGGGATCTAAATTAATTTTGAGAATTGATGACACTACATACTTGTGCTTCAAGTAATTAACCTTGAGCTTGCAACCTCTTCCTCAATATTAACTTTTCTTTTGCTACGTTAAAGTTTCATCACACTCAAAAAACATTTTA
The DNA here is from genome assembly GCA_030021035.2 of Notholithocarpus densiflorus. Taxonomy (NCBI): domain Eukaryota; kingdom Viridiplantae; phylum Streptophyta; class Magnoliopsida; order Fagales; family Fagaceae; genus Notholithocarpus; species Notholithocarpus densiflorus. Next base: position 670,644 of record JARYZH020000086.1, on the reverse strand, counting down.
TGGTTTTCTTGAAAAATGAATCAGATATTCAAGATAGTGGATTAAGCAAAGCCCTAATTTTAATTATCTAAGATATATACACACATATATAAGGTTAGATTATTTTGTATTAAATTTTATATATCTCAATGCATTGATCTAAAGAATTTAACAAAAAACATTTAACTGAAGCCAAATGAGTGCATGACTATCAATAACAAGATTCAAGTATAAAATATGTGCTGCTTTTACATATTATTAGGTTTTTTATAATGTCTACCTCTTTGAGTTTTTCTCTTTCTCTAATATATCCCAAAGACTTATTCCTTGTATTTCTACAAGATTTTTAGGGTTTGGTTATGTATATTAATATGCACCGTGAGTACTATATCTTGTATATGATAAGATATTCCACTTTATATGTATATCACATGTAATGATTGGAGAAAAACATTAAGTCACATTTACACTATACCCTAAAAGACTGATCAAGTTACACTTAGAGTTCTTCACTTATATAGCCCAATTCAACCTAGTACACACATAATGTAGTACTCAACACATGCTCACAAAACACACTTATATAATCTAATCCAATACAAACAACTCAAGGTGTCACACTACATGTACTAAACCTAATAGATCAAAGTTCAAAGTAACCATTACCTGAGAAATGTTATTGAGACCTTCCTTCAGAGAGTTGTATTCATGCTTGAGCCTGGCCATGCCTTCAATGCACCTAAAAGCACAAAAAATTACCTTAATGGAGTATTTTAGGAGGAAAAGGGTTTTAGCTAGATTAATTAAGATAAATGACAAGTTTATAAGAGCATCTCCAGTAGATTAGGCAAATTTTTGTACTGTTTGGAGAATGAACAGTGACTTTTACCTTTTAGCTACCCAATTTTTCAAATACACTTTTCAACAGATTCTCTATCTCATTTAAATATTATTTCTTCATTCATTATTATTATTTTTTTAACAACTACATATCTTCCAACATTTTTTTATTCAATACCTTATTATTATAATAGAAATTTTTTTTTTGAAGAATGAACAGTAGCCCATCAAACTTGATGAGCTACTGTTCATGAGCAAAAAAAAAATCAGAATATAGAGAGTCCATTGGAGAATGAACAGTAGCTTATTCTGTGGGTTTGCTCTCTAAAGTAGAGAGCATTTTGTGTTTAGCTCTCCTGTTGGAGATGCTCTAAAGGAAAGGAAGCATGAGGAAAAAAGTTGAGAGTGCTTAGAGTTGTGTCAAATGCACTTTGTACAGTACATAATAATTTTTTCATTTGGTTAATAGAAGGGGGTAATAAATATAAAATTCTCTCATCATCTTGAAACTTCAGTTCTTATTTCCAACAATTACATGCTAATTAAGGATGTTCCGATACAGACATACAATTAGTAAACACATTGAATTAAAGTTGAATGTAAACTATTATTAGACGTCATAGAGTATGAGGTAAATAGCACCTTCACAAGTATACATGTGGTAAACAATATGCAGAAAAATTATATTGCTGAAAATTTCTATACACATGATCTTATTAAGACATTTTAATAATTTTCCTTAGAAATTGGATAGAAACAATTCATTGAAATATGTGTTAGTGTATATCCCCTTTCCTTTTCTTTTACGTTAAGTTTATTTATTAGACCGGGTGCTTATACCTTTTGTATTTGAATATTATATACATCTTTATATAATTAAGGTGATACAGTTATTATTTGCGTTGGACATGATAACATGAAAACTCGTTTTTTGATTTCATAAATCTATGAGTCCAAGAACTAGTTACAATCAATTATATCAGTAAATTACACATATGTCGACACAAGAATGCCAAAATTAAAAAAAGCTAATGGTTTGAAAATGCATGGTGGTAGATTGTAAAAAAATAGTGTTTGTTATGCATCCAGGTTTATGATATAGCAAGTTGATTAGTATATTTTCCTGAAAATAAACATTCATTTGATGAGTTCAAAATTTTTGAATATGATGTGAATATGTGAATATTGTAGTGTAATTAGCATGGCAATGAAAGAAAGTGATTTCTTACCCTTGTTTGTTGTTGGCTTCGCTAGCACGTCGGAGATCACGACAAGCATGGGCCATCCGAATACCACCAATGCTTTTAATGCCAATACAACAGAGAAGATTGAGATTCAATCAGAATTCAATAACTATAACAATGGCATGGGAAAAGAAGCATCAATGAGATAAAAAGGGGATAAAGTATTTATAGTCATATTTATTGCATCATATGTGTACCGATGATCACATATCACTCTACATGCAGAAAATCCAGTCTATGGCTTTGGACTTTCATATTGCATATAAAATTTATGTGTAGCTAGCAGCTTGGATGGTGTACTCATAAGCAATATTTTATCTTCATAATGTTACTAATAAAATCACTGTGAATCGCAACTTCCACCACTATTAGAGACTTGTATCAAACTTATTGTCTTTGCGTACCATTTTATGATTTTAATACCAAGATGTAACTTCTATTGATGTAAATGTCAACTTACTTTAGGAAAGGGGAGAAATTATATTGAAAGTAGCACTTTATTGGTTTTGTTATACATCACAGATTCTTAGATTTACTTCAAAAATTTGAAGAAACATCATCGTTTACTTATACAGAAAAGCATATTCTACAACAAAATTTGTGTGCTGTAGGAGTGCTCAATTTATGGGAAGGCACCATGAGATCATGATTATAAGAGGAAGGCTTGGTGAAGGAAACAAGGGAAGACACAATTGGTTATAATTTTAAAAAGGATACTGCCCTAGATGTAGAAGTGATGTGAAAAAGATTAGTTTGTCACTTATTCTATGTAGTTGTACATGTTGGAACCGAGTCTGAGAAGAAAGATCAATTGAAGGAGGAAAAAAACTGAACAATGCCTTTTAGGTGGACTAGTTAGATATTTTCTTTGAAAATTTTATATGTGCATCTCACGTGCTGGAATTTGCACGCGTATGTTTACATGCCAAACAATACATATGCTGAATTGGAAAAGCCATAAAGATGGTTGTTCCCGCCAAAGGAGAAATCTGATATGCTAAATTGGATAATGCTCAACTTATGAATGCCCCCCAAAGTTTTGGAGATGTACATATAAAAAAAAATTTATGTACATTTCACGCGCTGAAATGTGCGCGTCTGCTAACATGCCAAACACCACATATGCTGAATTGGAAAAGCCATAAAGATAGTTGTTCCCACTGAATTGGAGATTTGATATGTTGAATTGGATAACTCTCAGCTTATAAATGCCCCCAAATTTTTGGAGATGTACATATAAAAAAAATTATATATACATCTCACCCGCTAATGAAATGTGCACGTGTCTATTTACATGCCAAACAACACATATGCTGAATTGGAAAAGTCATAAAGATAGTTGTTCCCGCCAAATTGGAAATTTAATATGCTAAATTCGATAACGCTCGGCATATGAATGTCCCCAAAGTTTTGGAGATGTAATATGCTAAAACAAAAAAAGCTTAAACAATGATTGCTCCAAGGTACTGTTTTGGATATGTACCTTACATGTTATTTCCCAATATGTCTAAATTAGTACAATCTTAACTAAAGATCACTTTTGAATGTTAAGGAAATAATGCATATATTACACATGTATATGTCTAAAACAGAAGGTCTTAACCAATGCATGATTCATACTGTTCTGTAAATATATATGCAAGCCCTAGATCTACATTTACATCAGAAAATTCTTGATTAATGATTCATTCATCACATGCCGACTGCCAAGATGTCTTAATTTGAAACTTTTTTAACAATTATTTTTTTTCTATCTTTTTTTATATGATGTTCTCCGATTAATTGCATGCAAACAATAATAGGATCTAAATACTTTGCATATATATACTAGTAATTCAGGAAAATAATCAAGATGATTACCTTGAGCTACTTCCCCTTAGAAAGTGAGATAAACCAGTCAAATTGGTAAAGTCTACAACCGGCCCTTCCCTGATTTTAGATCAAATGCACCAAAATTGATTAGAATGTGCAGCAAAGAAGGAAAGAAAGAAAGAACAGAAAACCAAATACATGAAATTAGACGCAAAGTAGAAGATTTGGAAATAAAAACTTACAGATATCTGGTCATCTGTGCAATGCCATTGTCAGCATCATTGCAGAATCCAGTGACGGTTTCCAAGACAAAGTGAGGATTCTCTTCAGTTTTCAAAGCTTGCACGCTATGAAATTGGCTGTCCAGTATGCCCTGCAAGTAACATGCATGGTGGTCACATGCTATCTCTAATTAAAAATATTATTTTTCTCAAAAATTTTCCATATGATCCACTATGATATATACATTCTTATTTATAAAAAGTTAAAACCCCCCTCCCATTCCAAATAATCTATTTGGTGGCAAGAGAAAAACAGACTTCTAGTTGTATACATCCTCGGTAAAGTTTATTTCTTTCCAGTTCTAGATTAAGAAATTCAGTTTGGTTCATTCAAATGATCTGGTCTTGTTTTCTTTTGGGCTCTCAGCTAGCTACCAAATCAAGAAAATAACCACAGAAAGTCAGTAGCTAGCTAAATCAGTGTTTTACTGGAAAAATCACAAGAATCAAACCAAACCCCAGAATCTAAAATCTTCAACTGTATCACACAAAAATAATATAACTATTATCTCATTAAAAAAAAAAAAACTGGGTTTGATCAGAGCTCACCTGATCACGCATAGACTGGATATAGTTATTGAGCTGCTGCCTGAGATCAGTTCCCACCATTTTTTTTTGCTCTGAAAGTGAGAGAGAGATAATAGCAATACAAGGAAGAAGTATTGAGGTGTGCCTTTCTCACCTTCTAGAGTGTTGCTTATATAGTAGCAAAGGCTCACTGATCAGTTTGAACCATTTGTCAGTCACACACTCCATGCACTTGGTGTATTGTGAGACTGAGGATAATGATGGTCTCAGTTCGAAAAGAGTGGCATTGCCATCGTCATCACCAGATTTCAAAACTGGCAGTTTCGTCCATCTTTGGTAATCAGAACTGCATTCTTCCATTCGTGGTAAGTACTTTATTCCTATCAGTTACAAAGACAACTCGCTCTCTCTCATGGAGAACGTGACTCTTGCAATAACCACTCTCCAAATATCACACGCGCTCACACTCTCTTTTTTGAAAAATGTATGTGAAAGTTTTTTTAAAACAGAGATAATTTAAGTTTTTTCAGTTTTATGATAAAAATATATATTTTTTAATACATATCCTTATACAGTTATGAAGGTCTCAGTTTAAACTTAAATGTTTTCGTTAGAAATATCGAAAAGTGTTAGTTGAATTATAAATTTTTTAGTACAATAAATACATATTTTTTTTATATATTTATAGCTGGGGGCGGGGGATTTAAATCCATCTAAAATATCGGAAAAGGTCGATTGAGCTATAAGTTGTTAGCATGATAAATAATTATTTAATAATATAAATAATAATAACCCTTCAAGTATAAACTATATATAAAGAATAAGCACGGGTGGAAGGAGGTAATTTACTTTTTAGATATGTTACTTCTTCGTAATATAATATTATCTTATCTCTAACTCTTCATAGCCTATTCACATCAAAATAATGTACATTTTTTTCTTACACATATCACCAATAAAAGGACACTAGTGTACATACTATAGTACTCAATTGTTAATGTCCCTTCTAGTAGGTATTAAAAAAAATCATTTTTATGTTTATATGCAACCCATTGGGATGTGTATATCATATAGATAGGGAGCGGTTAGAATGTTATTATGACATAAACTAAGCTAAAGCTTAGTTTGTATATTTATTTAGAATATATATATATATATATATATTAAGTTCTTATGATTTATTAACTGTATAATAAAAATATGAGTTGATAATTAAGTTCTTATGAAGAATATGAGATTAATTACAATGAGGCTTTTCTAAAAAAAATATATATATATATTAATGAGGCTAAATGGTCTCCATTGATAGAGTAAAGAAAAAATGATGACAAAATATTCAATGAACATAAAGGTTTTTTTTTTTTTTTTGGTGATGAATATCTTCGAACTCGTTAATTAGTTGACTATCATATCAAATATTCATGTATACTTGAATTTCATGATAATTTGAATTACCACGCATAATTGAAGGAATTATGTTCTCAACTAATTTAGAAGAAAAGTTATTTATTTATTATTATTTTTTTTTATGATAAATATCTTCCAACACATTAGTTGACTATTGTGGCAAATATTCATGTATACTTGAATTGAATTTCATGATTTTTTTTCTCAAAAAAAAAAAAATCATGATTATATGAATTACCACACATAAATTGAAGGAATTGTGTTATGGACTGGTTTGAAAGAAAGTTTTATCTATATTCCATTATAATCCATTATGTGAGAATAAATGCAATAGTCCCTATTAAATAAAGAATAAATGCAATAGTTAATACTATAATTAAGGGTCATAAATGTTCTTATAAAAGTCACAAAGTTTGAAGGACATTTGTCTATATTCAATTATGTTAGAAAAGGCAATAATTAATATCATAACTAAGCTTCCATAAATTAAAAGATGTGACTAATTAATTGATGTCTTTGACTAATCAAAGCAAGCTATCACTTTTTGAACTTTTCTTTAATGGAATATGATTTATAGTATCATCACCCAATTTTGACGCTTCTAGGTTTTTCGGAATCTCTCAGTAAAATTCGAGACGATTGGAATCATATTTTTAAATTAATCATATCTCAAAATTTACTAAAAGTTAATTTGTATTGATTGAACGCAGAAAAACTTCTTTGAAATCCAATTGTGGTTAACCGAAGTCAAAATACATTCATTTTTGTGAAGAATGCTTAAGAATGGCGAACTTGACCAATTTCAGGCTAAACCCTAGAGTTGACCAAGTTTTACTGCATTTTAAAATTTTGACTATTTGATTGAAGTGAATTTATCCCATTGCTAGAGCATATAGATACATTTCAAGTTTCAAATGACAACTTATTATCAACTGAAATCGGACCAAGGATAAGTAAGATATCATAAAAATCACGTGGAAATGGACAAAACACTCCGTGTTTTTTTGGCATCAATTTATAAACTCAACTCTTATCTTTTAGTTTTTATGTATAACTTTTTAAAATCTTACTTAATCCCGCATTTTCTCAATTTTTTAATTTTTTTAAGGGTAAATTGCAAAATACACCCTCAATGTTTGGGGTTGCTTGGATTTTACACTTTGAAGTTTGAAAATTGGGATTTTACACCTTAAAGTTTACTTCTGTTAGCTAAATCAGCCCCTCCATTAGTGGTTTGCTAATGTGTCCGTTAAGTCACATCATACGGTGACATTTGCTAGTTGGACCAATTAAATGGTGACATGTATTATTAACTATTTAATGTCTTTAACTAAAATTAAAATAAATCTTTAACAATATTTTTTTTATACCATTTCTAATTTTTTGGTTATTCGAAATTTCCCCAAGAAAATCAAGAATCTCTTTCCAAACAAACACTAAAAAATGACAAAGCAAAGCAAAAATCCAAATGAATCCAGCCATAAACAAACAGGAAAAAAAAAATCCTAGCATTTTCAGGGTAACCAAATAGAAAATTTTCCCAAGAAACCCCAACACAATAATAAGCAAAAGCAAAACCACAATACTTAAAATACAATATTTTGGGCATTCAAAATTTTCCCAAGAAATCAAGATTTTCTATCAAAACAAACACACAAAAAATTAGGGGTGGTAATTCATGTTCACGGGTCGGGTTCGTGTCGTGTCGTGTCGAATCATAAGTATTCGGCTATATGGGTTAACCCGAACCCAATCTGTTTAATAAACGTGTCAAGAATTCACAACTCTAACCCGACCTGTTTATTAAACAAGTCAACCTAACACGACACTTTTAACCCATTTAATTAACAAGTTATGTAATGGTCAATACAAATAACTCGTTTAATAACCCATTTGATTAATAGGTCATACCTAATTTGAATAACTTATTATCAATTCTCATATATTTAAAATTAAATTACAATTACAACCATAAATATAGTAATAAATATATAATTATAACAAAAAATTAAGCAATAATAACAAAAGCTAATGCTTTTATAAGCTAAACGGGTTAGACGAGTTCACATATTGAACACAAACACAACCCGTTTATTAAACGGGTCAGCCGTGTCAACCCGAATATGCCCCGAACCTGTTTAGCCTCAACCCATTACCTATTTATACACGGGTTAGTCCTATTGGGTCTGCAGGTCGTATCAGATTTTGTCACCCCTAAAAAAAAATACAAATCAAATTAAAAACACTTTATAAAAAACACAAACAATTTCAACAGGGCACATATCAAAACTCACGTATTTACAAGCCCTCATTTCTCAAACCCAATGAAATCCTCAAGCTTACATAACCTAATCACCAAATCAACCAAAGGATAAAACAGAGAGAGAGAGAGGTGGCCATCAGTGGTGGAGACCCCATTGTCTTGTGCTGCCGTGTATGGTGGCCGTACTCCTAAGGTTCCGACATGGCTAAGCTTGAGAGAGAATCAAGCTTAGGAGAGAGAAACCTGTGAGAGAGAGAGAGAGAGAGAGAGAGAGAGAGAGAGAGAGAGAGAGCCATGCTACTATGGCTCGCGGTGGTCATTGGCAGTAGCTAAAGTTTGGCTGTGTGAAGCTTGGCCACCACTCGATCTGCTCCGTCGCTAGTTTAATCTCCTCAGCACGCTCTCTCTCTCTCTGATGAACACATCAGTTTGTGGTTTATTGATATTTTATTGGTTTGATTGTTGATCTGTGAGAAATAATTGATGTTCACAAATTTGAAATGAACATTTTTTAATATTTACTCTACCAGCAAAGGCTTAAGTTTAACGGAAGGGAAGAAGACATTAAGAAAGTGAATAATTCCCTTGAGAAACCCATTACAATAGTTGCTAAGAAAGTGAATTATTATATTTTTAGTTTTTATTTAATTATTTTTAAAAAATGTTTTTATTCTAATTATTTAAAGTTATTTATTTGACGCAGATTTGTTATATCCATATGTCATATTTTAATTGGATCAACTAGTACACTTCATCAACTTATGTGGCACTTAACAGACACGTCAGCAAACCACTAATAGAGGGACTAATTTTGCTAACGGAAATAAACTTCAGAATGTAAAATCCAATCTTTCAAACTTTAGGATGTAAAATTCAAGCAACCCCAAACGTTAGGACTGTACTTTGCAATTTACCATTTTTTTATAAGTACAAATATACTTTAACACACTTTCAGTTAGATAAGTTGTTTCCAAATGAACACTCTATATATTTTTCCACTTAGATTATGAGAGAAATAGATTATTTTTATAAGCAAGGCTTGTGTGCAGCATATTTGCTCCACGCCACAAAATATGAATCCCAAAAGCTGGAACTTTCTCAAAGTAGAGGTGATCCTCTACATTGTGGAACTCCCTATTCATCTACCGGAGGTCCAGATTAGGATTGTGAACGATGTTACTGTCAACCACTTATAACTTACCAAAGGGTTGCAAACAAAGCATTGAAAAATAATGTTGATAGACTTTTAAAACATCAGACTTCTTTTGAAAGCTGATGCTAACGATCCAAAAACAAAAAGGGAATTGTGATTAAAGAAAAGAAGTCCATTCTTTTTAAGGGCAAAACCAGCACTCGGAGTCAAAAAAATACACAAAAGCGAAAAAGGATGGAAAATTCTCATTTTGGTCTTGCAATTCTATAGCTGTTCTCAGCTCATCATAGGTTAAATATAGCCTAGAAAATCAGAGACAGATAGAAAGAAAAAGATAAGCTATCATTCAGATGCACAATCTATTCATGAATTTTGACCCACTGTATCTTTCTTCTACCATTTTTTTAATGAATAAAATATTATACAAATAACAACATACAATTATCTTTTAAGTAAAACGATATAAAATGATAATAAAAGAAAAAGTTTATCTCATGCAAAACCCCCCTCCCAAATTCGGGAAGCATTAAGATAACATTCCAACTACAGGTTAACTCCCTATCAAAAAGAAAACTAAAACTAAAATCTAAGAAGAGAAACTATTCGTACATAGACAAGATCCCAAAATAGGTTCAGCAAGACGTTTTCAGCTAAGGCTACAAATTTAATAATGTTACTCTTTGATTTCCTTTCATACGCAAGCACGGCATACCTGGCAAAGGAACATAATCTGCTGTTAGCTATAATAATGATTGCAGGTAATATGGAGGAAGAGGAACAATTGCACATTCAATGGAATGGAAGTTTTAGGTGTTAAGCAAAAATCCTTAGTTTTGAGATCACTATTTGAGTGGTCACGCTTGTTTGGAACTAGTGTTATGAATTCAATTATAGAAATTACAAACCCTCTCTTTTTTAGTGTAATTCTTCCAAAATGTAATTTTAGGAGTACTCTATGTACACGTGGCTAGCCCCGACTTATTTTTTTAACAATCCGTAGTTGACTCCAAAAAAATTTGGGACTATGGCTTGCTTCTTCTTGTTGTTTGCGTATACATTTTTTGTATACATAAGGTATCTCCTCTTTGTCAATAAAAGCTACTAAAAAAGGTTGTACTCAATATACAAAGCTCCTCCTTATCAATAAAAGCTATTAATTACCCATAAAAAAAAATAATAAAAAAAGAAGAAGAAGAAGAATAAGCGTAAATGGTTGCTTACAAACATAAACAAAAAATCTAGGTGGTAGGATCCTTTTTTTTTCCCTAAATATTTCTAAGATAATAGAAAATGCAGTTATGCAGTCAGCCAGTCACATTGGTAGCAGATTTCATGCAACCTTTATAGCAGTGAAGTTTCCTCACAAAACACAGTGGAACTTTACCCCTCAAGGACCTATATGCCATCAACGGGCAGTTTTCCATTCTTCATTCAATCCTTCAACAGTTTTTAACTCCTATCTTCCTCTACTTTTCCTTAAAAGTTACCATGACTTGGTAACTCTTAAGTGAATTTTGTGGTGTGCCTTTGTGTAAGAACCTCATCCCCTGTGTGTACATTTATTTCTCAAAAAAAAAAAAAAAAATAAATATATAAACATAGAACCTCAAATATAGTCCCAAGTGAACTGCAGGTGACTGCCAAAAGAAGATAGACAAAGCATTTACCTGACAATCTTTTGCAGCCAAAGGACATTAATGAGGACCACAAACCAGATCTCAACAGATCAACCATCAGAAACGAGATACTTTAAGACTTGGGAACAGTCACATTTAGAATTTTCACATCTTGGTATGGCCTATCACCCTTATCTGTCTTCACTTTCTCTATAGCCTGTCAACAATGTTCAAGAGTTTCGTCAATCTTTGATTTTTAGATTCTTAAAAGGAAACAGAGAAATGTACAAACAATACGTAACAATAGATCTTGTATATGTACACATGTAACATGTCCTTGTGCCTTACATGTGTGAATTGGTATGAGCTTATAGACCCAAAGAATTATTGGAAATTCCCACATCCAACAGCATAGAATCTCTCTTCAGTTTTATTATGGTATTGAAGGTTATCGAATAAATGGCCCAAAGTTGGAAAATATATGTAGCAATAGGTGCCAATCATTCCAATTAACAATCATGTTTTGTGAAGCTTTATCGCATGCGGGGAGGGAACAATATACCAAAACAAACCAGGAAAAAAAAAGGGTAAAATACTATTTTGGTCCCTAAATTTTACTAAAAGTTTGTTTTTCATCCCTAAACTTAAAAAAGTTCTTTTTTTTCATCCTTAAACTTTGTAAAGAGATTTTTTAACAGTATAGAGACAAAAATAGGGATTAAGAACTATTTTCAATAGTTTAAGGACGAAAAAGAACTTTTCAATAGTTTAAGGATGAAAAAAGAACTTTTTAAAGTTTAGGGATGAAACCCAAAATTTTGGTAAAGTTTAGAAACCAAAATTGTATTTTACCCCCCAAAAAATCATGTTCTGCACATCTTGGACAGGTTATTTGGTGCGTTTGTGTGTCCATGCATACTGCATATGCAAGTTGAAGGGAGATATACTACAATATTCCAGGTAATGAACAGTCACCACATAAGTGCAAACTCAACTATACCTGTACAACATCCATTCCCTTTATAACTCTAGCAAAAACCGTATGCTTGTTGTCCAGCCAAGGAGTAGCCACTGTGGTGATAAAGAATTGAGACCCATTAGTGTTTGGGCCTGCATTTGCCATTGACACGGTGAAAGGCCTGTCATGTCGTAAACTGCAAAAAAACACAAATGATTCATCCAATGTAACTTCTACTTAATACACAGAGAATTAACTAAATAACAGTATCAATTGCAGAAGTAAAAAGAAGTCTCAGTTAGTACTTAGTAATGCAGTTCTAATCAAAGAACCAAAGATTTATTGCAGTTCTAATCAAAGAACAAAGAACCAAAGATTTATTGCAGTTCTAATCAAAGAACCAAAGATTTATTTAAGGTTCCACTCATACCCAACCTATTGCCAGTCATCCAGCATACTAGTAAAACCAAACTTTTTCTTCCAAAACATCTAAATTCATTGAAGGTCTATCAAAAAACCAAACAAAAAAAAACACTTAAAGGAAGGCAGACCAGGGCCATTCTTTTATACATGCAAGATTGCAACAGCGTCAATGACAACAAAACTCAGCATGACATGAGTTAGGGCCACAGATACAAGATCTATTCCAGTGCCATCGGAATGAGGAAACTGTGGATCATCTCCTCCTCCATTGTCCTGTAGCTCACTCACTGTAGGTTTATATGTTTCAGATCTTTGGGACATAATGGGTCATGCCAGGCTCTATGGAAAGCTTGGTGTATTGTTGGAGCTATTGGCTGGGAAAATTTAATTCAGACATATGGAATATGGTTCCTGGCTGTTTGATGTGGATTGTTTGGACGGAAAGAAATTGGCGCTCTTTTGAGGATACCGAGAAATCCTTGGTTCAATTACAAGCTCTATGCCAGAAGACTTTATTTGATTGGTCTAGGTGTTGGGGCTTCTCGGATTGTTCCACTCTCTTGGAGTTTATTTCTTCTCTTAGTATTGCACTTTAAGTTTTTTCTTGTTGTTTGATGCTGTTTGTTTGTTTGTTGCATTTCCTTGTGTTCACCATCATGAACACCTTGTATTTGCTTTCTTCTGTTTTATAGTTTGTTTAATAATACTCTTATTACCTATCCAAAAAAAAAAAATGAAAGATAGGATTATCAACAAAGACTAAAGGAAACTCGAGTACAAATAAGTGGTTTAGCTCAAAGGAAAGCAGGATATTTTCCACAATAATGGAAATTATTACAAAAAATTGTGCCCAAAGTTCACACCCTAACACTTAACACACCAGATAGACCCTCTTTACAGTGAATTGTCTCAATTGTCACACAGGATAGACTCTCTTTATAACGAACTGCCTCATTCCTTTAAGCATATCATAATCTAGTGTAAATTAGGGTTGCAAACAAACCATGCCATTAATGAACAGCTTGGAGCTCAGCTTGATAAAGTTTGTTTGTGTTTGTATATTTATGCTTGTGAACAAGTCAACAAACTCAAGCTTTAATTTCAAGTTCGTTTAATAAACAAGCCAAGCTTGAATAGTTTTGAGCAAAACTCGTTAAGGCTTGTGAAAAAGCTCACACATGGGCTCATCATGACTCAATAGAGCTACAATTGATGGTGAGCCTTCTTAAAATCTTAATAAAGATAGTTTGGTAATTACTATTATTATTATTATTTTTTTTTTTGTAATTAAAATCTTAATAAAGATATTGATGACTAAAGACGACAATATTTGAAAAGCCCAAGTGTAATTTGACTATCTCTTAATTTTATCATTTGGTGGATGTTTGTAATCTGTGTTCTTGAATGTTTTGATCCCCAGCTGTATACATCGTTTATACTTGGGTGACTCTTTTTTAATGATTGAATAAAATTTTCATTACTTATCAAAAAAATAAAAAATAAAAAATTGGTCAAACCCACACTGGTAGCCAATGTTAAAGAGAGGAAAATCTTATTCCATGAAAAACACTCATTTTCCATCCATTTCAAAACTTTAATAGGGTTAGGACAATAAAGTCGGTAATTGGGACATGTGCTACTATGCAGGCCCACCACCTTAATTTAGTAAGTTTATAGAAGGGATTGGATGCTTCATGGTTGGTGTTAGTTTGTTGTTCGCATGGTGAGCTCTAGTCAACCTGTGAGCCAGCTCGAGCTGGAATTTGAGGCTCGGATTGAGCTCAAGCCTGGATAATTCCTTACCAAGCTGAGCCTGAATAATGTGAAACTTGGTTTCGCTCAGCTCATTTGCACCCCAATGCTAAATGCTTGTCCAAAAAAAAAAAATATGACAAACCTCTTGTGAAACTCATCCTCAAACTCCCTGCCCCAAATAGATTGCCCTCCGGTGCCATCTCCCAAAGGATCTCCTGTCTGTACCATGAAGCCTTTGATGACGCGGTGAAAAATGAGATTATCATAGTAGCCATTCCGGCAGTGTGTTGTAAAGTTCTCCACTGTTTTTGGACATTCCTCTGGGTATAATCTCATGTGAATATCACCCATTGTGGTATGCAGAATCTGGGACAACAAGAAATGGAGCAGAAAAGATAAGAGAACATATCACACAAAGGAGAGCGATCATGCAGACAAGGTAAAGTGATGCACAAAATGGCATGAAAAGAAGAAATACTACATCCACCCATCTTGAAATGAATTATACTCTCTACAAGCAGATAGTAGGACCAAATCTACAAAGTGAACCACAAAAGAAAATATTTATCTAATTTCAGTTTGCAGGATGTCAACTCCAAAATTGAAACAATAAGAGACTAGGATGGATAAGATATTAGATCCAGTGAAGAGATCTTGACACCCAACAATTCTCCCACCATCCAGAATGAACAGAAGAACTACATACAATTTGACGAGAAAACTTATAAATAATGCTTTGTCTCTCAAAGGGCTTTTTTTTCAGGATTGCAATTTAAATTTGTTTTTCTAAATATAGGTCATTTCAGAATCAGTAACACAATTTCGAAAATGTAAAATATGCAGGCCACTTAACAGTTAACAACTCAAAAGAACCAATAAAAAAAAAAAAACATCTAGAAATTTTCCATAGTTTTCAACTACATCAAAAATCTTGGCTGGAAAAATGTTTACTTTTCCAGCAAATGGCCCATAAATAGTTTTTTATTTTTATTTTATAAATACTTAATAAAAATATGCTTTTTTTGCGCATTTTTCATTCCATTTTCAGTTTTCTGCAACTTTGAAATCCACAAAATTGTTTTTGAGACAGGAATATTTCTAGTAACAGAATTTCTTCCTTTTTTTTATATTTATAAATACCCAAAAAAAAGAGGTCTGATACAAGAAAACAAAAGAATTTCCAATGGAGCTCATGCAAATAATTCAACTACAATTTTTCTTTAATTTGATTGCAAGTAACAATTTTAATCTAATTTAATAGGAAATACGGAAAGAAAACTCACCACATTGTCAGGAAGAGATGTTGTCACAGATTTTCCAATATCTGACACGGCTAAAAGTTCATCAGGAGGAGGCTTCTCATTAAACACATCTCTTCCCTTAGTTGCATCTTCAGGCTCCTCTGGTTCTCTTTGACTATCAGGACCATAGAAAATGTCAGAATTAAGACTAAATGGAAATATAGTTCTTAATATTTATTAATAAATAGCAATCAAATGAAAAAGTACTCTGAATGCATTTAGGAAAACAGTTATTCTCAAACACGCTTCCCAAGGTTAAAGAGAGTACTGGCTAAACATCTCACAAATGATACACCTACACCTTTCTAGACAATTCTAAATTTCACTACAATTAAGTTCATGATATGTAATTTGATGGTCATCAGTACGAACCTGTAACCAGTTGAACATACTAGTGCATGCTTTCCAGAAATAACTAAATTCAGGCAATGGTAACATTATCAGTCAATAAGTGCAAACTCTCATACCTGAAAAGATATATTCTGTGCTTCTTGAAAGCACAACATAGAAGAGTGGGATCTGTCAAAGGCTCTTTGCTCTCATTTACATTTGCTGCAGCTGCAGGAATTTTTCTAACTTTTTTACTGCTTCGGTCACCTTGATATAGCGCAATTCTCAAAAATCTATCATTGTTCTCCACCTTTCCAAGAATTCGGGCAACTTTATTGGTGTGCAAGTTTACTACCTAATAGTAAAACAAAAATAGGAGAGAGGAGAGAGAGAATGATGTGTTAAAAATGACAATAAGATTATTCAGCAAAAAAAAAATGACAATAGGACAAAAAAAAAAAGCTTTTTTCTTGGTAAGAAAAATAAATTAGAATATGAGTTGTATTGCCAATTACATGACAATAATATCTTACTTTTATCCCAAGGAGGGTTGCATATATAATAAAATTAGAGCTTTCATCAAAGACTGCATTTGGTTGTGGTGCGCTTTCTGTTTTCTCAATTTCCTTCTCAACAGCCATTCTTCGCCCAAAATCAATAGCTTCCAACCGATATAAGGGAGCATCACTTCTCTGAAGATCTTGTGCCACCTTAACAACAATAGAGACATGATCATCAGAAGAGTTTCCAAGACAAATGTAACCATAATGAAATTCCAATAAAAAACTACATTACCTCAAGGGATTCATCATAAACTCGTCTTAGTTTACCTGTTCTGAACCAAAACACTCTTATCCTACGATCAGGTGATGTAATCACAAATTGCTTACCATCTGGACTCGCCTGAAGGGTAATACAAAAAAGTCCACCAGTGAATTTTTATATATAAATCAATTAAAAAAAAGAATCAAGAAGATTAAGCATTCACAAAATGCATTAAATCCAACAGTAGACCAAAAATGTTAAAAGTACATGTGTATATAATACCTCAATAGCAGAAACAGAAGTTTTGCATTTCACAATTTCAAAGAGATTCGTATCACTTTTCAATCTAAAATTCACCCTGCAAGAACCATATAGTAGAAGCACCATTAGAACATCCAAGGCACTGGAAAGATTTGAATATCTAAAAATGAAGCAATAATAAACAATGATTCCAATATTAGGTTGTAGTAATCCATTCTAGACACAATCAAGCCATTTAAGGAAGAAAGTTATTCAAGAAACATACAGGAGTACATCAAGTAACATACAGACAAATTTGAGCCTCATGAATTTTTTAACATAAGTAAAAACACAACACCAATATTTTTTTAAGAGTAGAATAGAGCATATACTCATTTTCTGGGAACTGAAGTGTAGCGGGGCTCCAATACTCAATAATTCCCTTCACATCGGCAGATATCACAGCATCAAATACAGGGTTGTACTTCATAACTTTTACCGGGCACAAATGTATCTGAAGAGGAAATAGAAACCAAAAATAAAATATAAGGGACTAACTAAACAAACTTAACATGTATAGTGAATATACATATATATATATATATATATATATATAAAATCAGAAAATTTTGAAAAGTGTGCTACTTTCAAGGTTGCTAACACACCTCTTTGGAGATGATTGGTTCATTTGAACCAGATCTAGCATCATATATGTGCACAAATGAGGAGTTCCGATCACTAATGGCAACCCTCGCTTTGACATCACCTTGTTTGTAGACCCATTCAATGGCACCAGGAACAAATGGTAGGCCAATCATGACCATCATATCATAGTTGACCACATCATATATCTTCACAGAACGATCATTTGAAATAGTACCACAAAGCAACCCATCAACACTAACCTGCATAGCTAAAAAATGTCACGGTTGATGACAGCACTAATGAAAAAAATTTGACCACTAGCTAATCAAAACACAAAAATATCAAATAGATAGACACTCTAACAAAAACTGCACACATCAGCACTATCCAGCAAAACTTTGAAGTGAATGCCTCTTTTGCTTATGATCAAGATACATGAGGACTAGCACAAAGAGTTTTGAAGGCAAAATATTGCACTGGGCCAGCCATGATGGTATAGTTGCTTTTACATTTTCTTTTTGGGGGTTAAATTTTGTAAAACATGGAAGTAGTAATTAATATGCCATATTTGCACGTTACCATAAGAAGCTAAAACACGATTGGGCCACTTCTTTTTTTGATAAGTGCAATTCGACTACTCTAAATTGAACTAATCTGTATTTTAAGATTATTTGAGAAGTAGATTGAAACAGTTTGTAGTTCTCCAAAATACCACTTTGCATGCATTTTTATATTGAAAAATTAATACAGGTCATAATCTGCATTTCTAAACAAGATGAACAATATTTAGGATACTGAAACCCAGGTTGTGTGGGCATATGTGCCTTGTCTATGCCTAAACATAAATGACTTCACTTTTTAAATTAAAACTGGTACTTATTGTGGTTGTTTTAACACATCACCAGTAAAGATTTTGAATATGAAAGTAGCCTATGATGTTGCAGACTCCAAAGTAAACAATGTTACGCTTGTTTCATAGCTTTCAACTAACAGCAAACCAAAAAGAATGACCAATGACATCATGCTATGAGGAGTACTAACTCCATGAAACAAAATCACACATATGCATAAAAGGAAGCACATGCAATTTATGCATATACATAATTTATAAGAAATGAATTGAGAATCAAAGTAAGGATTAATGATAAACAAGATTCCACATGCTTAAACAAGGAGTCGTATAAGGAGAAATAACTCACAGCTATTCCTTCAATTGGACCGAGATGGGATCTAAAATGCTTTGCAAACTCAATACCGATAGGCTTTTTCTTCCAGAACTTCAAATGCCCTAATCAAAGAGGGAAGGGAAAAAGGGTGAGAATAAAGCAATCAGACTGATAAGTTAGAGTAATTTCATCACACACCCATCCCATTAGATACAATAACCCAACGTGATCTGGCTGTATTGGGTGACAATGTTAGGACATATATTCCACTAGACTGCTTTGATCCAATAAGCATATGATATAAAGGAAAATAAAATTAGGGAAATCACCACAACAACCAGGTTCATTCCACAAAGTGATAGTAATCGATACTTTTTTTTTTTGGCTAAAAATAGGGTAATCGATACTCCATTCAAATAAGTTAACTGAATTTTATCATATTCCAAGATATCACTACTGACAAAATATGCTGCAAGTATAAAGAACCCATTCACTTCAAACTACAGAAAGTTCAAATAAGTATTGCACTATTGCTTCATTTCAATTTTTTGGACAATTAAAACAATACCATAATATTGTCTAGTATTAAGCCAATGAACTCCTGCTTATATAGCACCTCTTCCCCTATAACTGTGGAGGGCAAGGTCATGGCTTCAAGACCATTGGATGTGTGTAACATACCAATAAAAAAAAAAAACATTGTCTTACCATTTCAAGTCATCTCATATGGCCAAAGGAAATATCTAGCATAAGAAATTCTCTTTTAATAGGTAAAGCAACAATTAAGGCAGCAAGAAAAGTCACTTTTCCCTTTCTTGACTATGCAGCTTCTTATCTTGAAATAACTAAAGGCTGCAACAACTTGTCCCAATCAGAACCCAAATTTTTTTTCTGCCACCCCTTCTACTCATTTCACATGAACAAATGCCCTCAGACAACTTTCTCACTTGTCTCAAACATTACAACCTATAACTACATATGTTGGCACCAAATCTTTTACCATGAAATCTCAACTATGCTCATCTATCTCACTTAAATTTATGCACAAAACCATCTTTGAATCCATCCTCCACTCCATTTGATGGTTGACTTCAAGTAAGCATTTGCTGCCATCTCAACTACTTTAACTTTAAAAAAAAAAAAAAAACCTCAGCTACTTTAACTTAATAACACATCACACATTCTTGAGTGTTGCTTACATTGGAATCACTCAAAAGCATCTTCCCATATATTGTACCTCACATTCAATTAGAACAAAGTTGCTAACATGTGTATCCTTACTGTCAATCCTTTCCCCCCTATTTTTCTTCAAAATAATAATAATAAAATAAATAAAAAAAGCAATGTGTAAAACACACAAACACATGTTCAGAAACTGTTGTCAGTTCATGGAATAGAATTTAGTATTATTAGCTATTCCCACCAATAGCCCCACCGAACAAAACTATCGTCAAATAAATTGAGTGCTACTATGAGAAAAATAAAGCAGGTTCAGTCAGTCAAATAAACAGAAAAACTAATGTAAACGAATAATATCCTAAATGGTTAAATAATTTGGTCCAAGACTTGTGATTTATGGTCTATGGTGTTTACTCTTTTTGGCATTCATTGGGTTATGCCGAAAACAATGGTGGATCTATTGGCTTGTTGGCAAGGAAAGTTGGGGAGGCATCGGAATTCAGCTATTTGGATGGCTGTGCCCCATTGTTTGATGTGGTGCATTCGGAGGGAGAGGAATAACCGGCATTTTGAGGACTTAGAGAGATCAATTGCAGATCTTAAACTCTTCTTCCTTAAGACTCTTCTGGATTGGGTTACAATGTTTGGTTTTCGTTCATTTTCTTCAGTCCATGGTTTCATGGACTTTTGTACTTTTGCACTTGATTTGTATTTGTCCTTGATGTATACTTCCTGTATACTCAGGTGACACCCCTCTTCTGTTTAATATATTCTTATTACTTATCAAAAATAAAAAGACTTTGTATTGTTACAGCACCCAACATAGTTTAGAACATAATTTCTTTCAAATTCCATGAAGTAAATTGACTTGGTAAAGAGAATGAGGATGATTATGACTATACGTGATACTGCCCATATTGTTTGGACTGGGTTATATTGTATTGGTGTGTGTATGTTGTGTTGACATGTGTTGAGACCCACACCAGGCATGCGCTAGGTTGATTTGGACTGTATAAGCCATTACAAGAAATATTAATTGTAACTTAACTAGTCTAAAAAAACAAATGTGGATATTGTTTTACTCGATTCATGACAAATGGTATCAGAGGCAACCTAGTAATGTTGTATGGCTTGGAGACAGTGCAGCACAATGTGAGACCTGAGAACATACGTCGGTCATTTATGTGGGGAAGATTGTTATACCCTAATTTGGATTGGATTAGATTCTATGAGTACATGTGTTGTGTGGGTGCATGCTGAGTCTTAGCTCTTTTCTCAGGTTGTGACACTATGAGACTATGAGTGACGATCACAGTGACAGGACAACCAACTTTAAAGGTCTTCTCCCCCCACCCCCCGCCCCCCTTTTCTTTTCCATTTAAAGACTATGCAGTCTCAAGATACAAAAGCATTTCAAGTTGGAGAATGCAAAGTGCAAAAATCTAAAACATTTAAAAACTTCATCGTCACCTTCGTACTTATTACTGTCAAGTCTCAACCACTCATTGTTCACCAAGGTTCACCTAGGTTATTCATATATATATATATATATATATAACTCGGGAACCCTTTGTACTCGCCTCTAGCTAGTAGAACCTACAAGCAACTCAGTTGCCGAGTAATCCAGGGGCATTTACACTAAATGTCTGTTTAGAATCAGTTTATTTTGCTGAAATTGAAAACTTTTTGCTGAAAGTATTATAGATAAAGGTAAAAGTTAGCTGAAATAGTCCAGCGAGACTAATGAATAGTACCAAAAAGTGCAATAGAACCGATAAATAGTAGCAAAAATAAACTGAATAATATAATAAGTTAGCAAAAATAATCCATGTCAAACGCGCACTAAAGTTATATCCAATGCAAACTAAACAACCACATAAAAGAAGTAACACTATATCACATAATACAAATGTCTACTAATTAAGAGAAAGCACAAAAACAATGTGCGTGGTTTTACCATCAGCGCTTCCAGTGATGAAGAAATCTGCTGGAGAGACAGCCACATGCGTGACCACGTCGCGATGCATATAACTTTTCTCATACCTGTAAAAGTGAAAAACCCCAAATTCAATTGAGTTTCTGAAGCATAAACCCTAAACCCTAAACCATGTTTGAAAGAATACACAGAAATTGCAGAGAAGCTGAAGCTTACATGTTAGCGGAGGGAAGCGCGTCGAGATAGGCCTGCTCGAACTGGAGGGGTCGCTTGGGTCGGGCACGCGGGGCAGGACCCGGCCCGACTATGGGCTCCTCTTCGGTCTCTGCTGGTGCAGAGCCTACGGCGCCGTTTTGAGGTTCCTCCATTCTTCTCTATTCGCTAGCGTTTTCTGGAAGGAGAATTCAGAGCTCAAAAAGTTTGGGGATTTTTATTTTGTGATTCAGAGCTACAAGCTGAAGTGAGCTGAACTGGCTTACAAGTACAACTATGAGAGCTTCTTCGTTTTATGACTGTTGTCGTTGAAGCTTCAAATTGTTTAGAGTTCAGACGACAAGTGAACTGTCGTCGTTTTGCCGTCCCAAGCTCCTTGTGAACAATTTTATTTTGTGATGACTACGTAATCAAAGGTATTGTTTTGGTAGAAAACTAGATTTAGAATGGGCCGGCCCGAGACTTTTTGAGGCCTTAAATTGAAAGCTGATTTTTCATAATGATAATCGAAACCTAGGGTTTGTTTGATAATGTTGTTCTAGTAATGTTGTTTGTATTTTTTTGAAATATGGATGAAAAAATGTGTGAAAATACGTTTAATGTTATTTAAAAACTGAAAACATATATTTAAACACATGTACCAAACATGCAGCTAATGATTCAAAGACCAAAGTCAAAGCAATGAAAATTGGAAGAGCCAAAATGAAAGAAGGCCCAAAAGGTATTTCCACCATTTTGAGCAACACTAATAGCTGCTTAGCAGAACTTTGGGCCTTGAGAGATGGCTCAACTTTGCTTCTAATTTAGGAATTCTATATATATATATATATATATATATATATATATTTTTTAATACAAGATAGAAATTTCACTCTAAAATAATCTAAGTGTATATGTGTGTGAAACTCCTTCCTGGAGACTTGAATTCTAACCCTTCCCCCCCTCCCCCCACACCCCACAACACTTATGCTTGTGGAGTGACTACCGTACCAAGAGTGTGCGGCAGTAAGAATTCTATACTTAATTGTTGAAATGAATGCTTTGTTTATTGTTCAATTTATGAAGAATTCTGCTTCTAACCATCACTTGGAGCCTTTACTTATTGATTGCAAGAACTTTCTGATGGATGCCTTGGACTCGGATTAATCACATCTACAGAGAAGCCAACCAATGTGTTAATGCATTGACAAAACTTAGCGCTAATTTAAACTCTGTTTTTGTAACTTTTGATCACCTACCTAATGTGGTGGATAACTTGCTCATTATAGATAAAGTAACAAATGTTTGTAATAGACTTATTTCTATTTATGTTTAGTGTAATATATTAGCCATTTTTAAACCCCCCCCCCCCCCCCCCCCAAAATCATGTCAAAGTGGGTCAATTCGTTATGACATGAACCGATTTATATTAAACACTACCTTGCCAAAAGTGTTTCAAGTTCAATAGTTGTGTCAAACATTGTCACCTGACTCACCCCTAAGTTCGAGTAAGGACAAGAATTGAGACCAAGTGTTTATTTTGGAAGACAATTCTTGAATTCATATAATTAACCCAAAGAGCTCTAATCTTTAATAATCCCTTTATAAATTGAATTTTGATAACGAACATACACTCCAAAGTTTGACTTTTCTATGGACTTTATATATAAGGATTGTATTGACATTTATTAAAGCTATCCACACAAAAATATCATAACCAAAATCCCTCACTGACACGACTCAATGACCCTCATTGCTTTCTCTTCCTTTGCTGTAGGTGTCCACCAATCAAAATCTAGTTGTTCAATCAACTATACATCAACAATTTCATAGAATGTATTAATTTTAAAACTTTAGTACATAGACTTGCATATTCCTTAATTATGTCTAAATTGACTACTAGTTTATCATCTTCTTGTTTATTTGTTTTCCTATAAAGTTTTTTTCCTCATATGATTTTTTTATTATTATTCTTAAAAAAACTAACAACTGAATTAAATAGTTGAACTAATGGCTCAATAGTCGAATTAGTTAACTTTTATGCTAGTTCCTTACCATGTTCAACACAGGTTCAATAACTATATGGGTATCATTAAATAAATAAATAAAAAACACACACACAACACACTACCTAGAAAACTTTAGGGCCCGTTTGGTACGTGTGTTTAAACAACAGTTTTTAGTTTTTTTAGAAATACGTGTGAGTGAAAAAGTGTGTGAAAATACATATAATGTTGTTTAAAAATTGAAAACATGTGTTTAAACATATGTACCAAATAGGCCCTTAATTTTTGCGAATGACATCTTATTATAACCAGAATCCCTCACTGACACGACTCAATGACCATCGTCGCTTTCTCTTCCTTTGTTGTAGGTGTCCACCAATCAAAATCTAGTTGTTCAATCAACTATACATCAACAATTTCATAGAATGTATTAATTTTAAAACTTTAA
The DNA here is from genome assembly GCA_030021035.2 of Notholithocarpus densiflorus. Classification (NCBI taxonomy): domain Eukaryota; kingdom Viridiplantae; phylum Streptophyta; class Magnoliopsida; order Fagales; family Fagaceae; genus Notholithocarpus; species Notholithocarpus densiflorus. The sequence goes on along the minus strand of JARYZH020000086.1, from coordinate 646,177 downwards.
TACATAGACTTGCATATTCCCTAATTATGTCTAAATTGACTACTAGTTTATCATCTTCTTGTTTATTTGTTTTCCTATAAAGTTTTTTTCCTCATATGATTTTTTTTTTATTCTTAAAAAAACTAACAACTGAATTAAATAGTTGAACTAATGGCTCAATAGTCGAATTAGTTAACTTTTATGCCAATTCCTTACCATGTTTAACACAGGTTCAATAACTATATGGGTATTGTAGGGGTATTGGGCCCAAGAGCTCATTATATATTGGGCCTAAGGCCCAAGCCGAGTACTAGAGGTCGTCCGAGGAGGAGTAAGCATTATTAAGGGAGTCCGTGTTAGTAGATGAAGAAGTCAATTTTGGTCATGTTAGCGCAAGAGGGTATGCCGAGGACAAATGTCTCCTCGGCTAACCAAAGCCGAGGTCCGAATAGGTGGTCTGCCATCCAAGAGAGCGTTCCAGGGAGTTCTATTGGTACGGATAAGCAATGCAGAAACGTAGAACAAAGGGGAGTCTTAAAATATCTAAGGAGAAAGCTGTTACCACTGCATTGAATGTTTTGCATCTAACTCCCTGGCCGCATTAATGTGGAGAAGACCCTTGAACAGTGCTGCATTATCTACCCCAATGCACAGAGGGTCTGAGAGGGTGTCCAATAGGACAAACACTCAAGTAGTGACTTGGATAACCAACAAGTGGAGCGCCAAGATCGTCTAAAGAGAACTATATAATGGAAAGGACTCTCCATAAAGGGGGGATCATAAATTTGTAAGAGAAAGCACTGTAGTAGTTTGAACCACATTTGTAACCATTTTCAATCAATATATACTAGAACAAACTTCCTCGGATTGTGTCGAGGACAAATATACTTAGATAGTTTCAGTCCATTTCTGTTTGATTGTCTTTTAAAATTCATTCTAACTGCCATCCCATTCATTAGAGCCTAGTTGTCCAACCCACTCTCTACAAATTCATTGTATTGAGCTTATTGGGCTTGGATCCAATCATACTTTGGGTTTAGGGTCCAAAATGCGTCCCTACAGGTATCATTAAATAAATTAAAAAAAACACACACACACACAGAACACACTACCCAGAAAACTTCAATTTTTGCGAATGACATCTTATTATAACCAGAATCCCTCACTGACACGACTCAATGACCCTCGTCGCTTTCTCTTCCTTTGTTGTAGCCTGTAGGTGGCCAATCAAAATCTAGTTGTTCAATCAACTATACATCAACAATTTCTTAGAATGTATTAATTTTAAAACTTTAGTACGTAGACTTGCATATTCCTTAATTATGTCTAAATTGACTACTAGTTTATCATCTTCTTGTTTATTTGTTTTCCTATCAAGTTTTTTTTCCTCATATGATTTTTTTATTATTATTCTTAAAAAAACTAACAACTGAATTAATAGTTGAACTAACGGCTCAATAGTCTAATCAGTTAACTTTTATGCCAATTCCTTACCATGTTCAACACAGGTTCAATAACTATATGGGTATCATTAAATAAATAAATAAAAACACACACACAACACATTACCCAGAAAACTTTAATTTTTGCGAATGGCATCTTATTATTATATTGCTTATCTTACAAAATCAAAACTCAAAAGTCCGAAATTGCATAAACTTGATAGCAATTATGCACCAAATACACCCATTGACTCCTTCCAAAACAAGAAAAAAAGAAAAACCCATTGATGGGTCCAATAAATTTAATCACAAGGGGGACCCAAAGTTTTAATTACAAAGATCAGATAAAAAAGGCATTCTCAATCCCATCAAAAAAAAGAAAAAAAAGAAAAGATGAAGCATTTCCAAGTTCCAACTTCTCTACACTATAATAAAGAGATATCAGTCAACATTGTAGTTCAATTCACACTTCTTAATATTTTCCAAGAGAGAAGTCTATGACTTAGATGATCTGCCCAAACCCAGCAATCAAATTATCACACAACTTTTTTTTTTTTTCCTTTTAAACGATAAGTGAACGAGGACAAGTATCCTGTGTATCACCAAAAAGAAAACAACTAAGACTAGCTATCCTGAGCACTGTGCCCAGCCCCACATTTTTTTCCTTGCACAAAGCAAATCACGTGGTGGGGACCTGTTCTTCGCAAGCAAACACACAACCCAGCATGATGCATGCCCATGGGCATGGCTCCGCCGCCGCGATCGGTGGACAACCAACTACGCGGTGCCACTGGCTTTTTCAATATCATCCATCCCCCGAAGTCAATATCATTGTTTATGTTTTAAGTTGTCGGGATCCAAGGTTTCCACACTCTAGCGTTGACAATGATTTCTATAGCCCTATAAACCACAAAAGGAATTTTATTTTCCAAAGACGCGAAATATTAAAACAAAATGGAAATAGGAAGTTGACAACCGGTTGTCGCTATTATCATGTGAGATTGAGAAACCAAAATTTTTTTTTGAGAAGAACCAAAAATATTCTTATTCAATTTTATCTGCTACCCATCAATTTCATGCCCACCTTGCTTATCGCAAGGCTTTCAATACCTATCTGTATGATAGCGACTCTTCTAACCTCCCAATTATTCATCCATTTCTCACTTCCTAGTAAACTTTCTAATCTACGATCAAATCAAAAATTCGACCAATCAAGTCATTAGCTGTACTTTGTATTATTAGATCTTTTTTTCTTCTTAATAATATTCCACTGAAGTCTCAGGACAACAAGTTTCATGTGACAGAACTTCTTTACTAAATGGGGGAGGGATATAAGGTGGGGGTGTACATCTTAACAATGCCCAATTGACCCCTTGGAAAAATGGGTGGTGCTTGATGGCTGAGGCACCCATTGTGCACCCTAGTCGCCTTGCCGGGTCTTTAACCAATAGTTGTGATATGAGGTCCTTAGCCGCGGCGGGCACGGCAGGTTCTTTTGGAAACTCGAGGGCTCGAGCCACGATATTAGCTAAGGTTAACTCGTTGTCCACGCCCCTAAAGGGCGTGACCCCATAAAATAGTTCAAATATAAATATCCCTAATGTCCACCAATCCACAGCACTACCATGCCCCTCACCAGACACAATCTCCGGAGCCAAATACTCGTGGGTCCCAACGAAAGACATGGACCGAATATCAATGGGCTCGGCCACAAACTCAGGCCCACCTCGATGGCCCAATTTCTTCTTCTTTTTGCGTTTGGGGTGGAAGCACGATACAGCGGGGACTATACAATTGGGAATAATGCATGAAGACGAAGTGAATGGAGGTGGATCCATTGGGTAGTAGTCCTTTTGTGGAGCCACGATTGGTGGGTTTTGATCAGAAATTATCTGAGCCGTTGATGTAGAGCTGTCACACTTTAATGATAGATCAAAGTCGGTAAGCATGATGTGGCCGTCTGATCGAATCAACACATTTTCTGGCTTTAGATCTCGGTATACAATCCCCATCATGTGAAGGTACTCTAGAGCTACCACCACCTCTGATGCATAGAATCTGGGGACACAATTAATAGTTTAATATTAGTATTATTAAAGTATTATTATTAACCGACAGACTCATTATAAGATTAATCACTTCGACAAGTCAAACAAGATTAATATAAGAACAAGAAGAAGAAGAAGATAGAATAGGACAAGTACAATATTGTTTCCACGGGGTCCCCATGGTTTTTGGACAGAGAAGCATTTACCACCCAACATGTTCAATTAAATTGCAATAATGTCACATGAAAAAACAAATTGCAACAATGCCAATAACCGTGATTTCCCCTGATAGGTCACTCATTGGTCCTCCATTGGGGCACGGGGTACCATTAAAAATAATAATAATAAAATCTATGCACTCATATAATTGTGATCAACTGATTTATTATTACAATCTAAGGGCATAACTGGACAAAGAGATGGAGGCTTCAGAAACCGAGTGAGACCATGTTGTATTCCACTCTTCCCAAAAATTCTTTGACCTTTAAACAGCTAAAAAAAATTTAATTAGTAAAATACTAGCATATTAGTACAAAACTAAAATTCTAAAAATAGAGAACAATTTTCAACCCCAATAATATGACTTAATTGATGAAATGGATTTGTTGTACTCCTTTGTTTTAGAATGTTGGTGTTTTTAACTTCCATATTTTGTTTTAAAAGATGAGATTTCACAACTTCACATCAGCAGAAAATTTCATTGCAAGGCGTTGTGCGCTTTTGTTTGTTACCATATTGTTGTTTATACTTTCCAAATGTGTTTCATCAAATCTTATGGCAATTTGCAAGGCGTTGCCCACGTTTGTCACCATATTGTTGTATGCTTTCTAAATATGTCTGAACGGTTGAAGAAAATCACATAATTCATCAAAACCCATTGCAAGCAAGCAGCCCATGATCCACATAAAATTCTCAAGAAGAATAGGAAAAAAAGGCAAAACAACAAAACAAAAGTAGCAATAAAATAGATGTATTAAAGATGCTAAAAGGGGTATATGCTAAATTTTAGCATCAAAATACCAAAAAAGCAACTCCATCAAAACTTTCAAATTGTAAAATTTTTGACATACTTGCACAGTGAGCTTGTATTAATACAAGCTCATTGTAGCCTGAATTGTAAAAAAAAAAAAAAAGTTTTTTATTCTCATGTTGGTGAGGTGGTTGGCTGGTTGTTTGTATTAAGTTGTTTTATTATTATTTTAATGAGTAGTTTATATTATTTAAATGAAATAGTAAAAAATATAGAAATTTTGATATTTGATATATTTTAAAGTGGGATGGTTTAATAAATAAAGTATATTTTTGAAATGTTAAATACTAAAAATTTTAGTATTCTTAATAAAGATGCACTTATAGAATTTCTAGAAGTGGCGGGAAATAAGGCAAAGAAATATATTTAAAATCAGCCAAATAAAATAAAATCAACATGGGGCCAGAAATTTACCACCAAAAAAAAAATTCCCAGAAATCCCGCGAAAGATAACGGAACCCAAAACCAGAATATATGATATACTGATTTCATGGACATACCAATAATCAATCTCATCGAAAATAATATATATACTTTTTGTTTTTTTTAATCTTCCAAAGTGATTGCCATGAGAAGACATATATGCCCTCCCTGTTTCTAGAAAAGCACAACTTGAATTATTAATCATATAGCTTTTTTTTTTTTTTTTAAAATAATAATTCTATTTAGAACTTTCAATGATAGCAGTAGCAGTATACATGCGTTACGTGTACCACAAACTCCTTCAAACCACAAGCAAACCTATCCATCCCATCCACCTGTTTAATTAACAGCCCTTAGTGCCTAGTGCCTAGTGCCTAGTGCCTACTGTCTATAGTACAAAATCTAATAAATCCCAAACCGACTGTACCCCTAAATGCCTAGTCAGGCTCAATTCCAAAATCAGTGCGTTTCATTTAAGTGCAAACCTTTCTCATACTACCTACAGTATAGCCCAACGGTTACATATTTATTAACCAATGTGAATTTTAATGTCTTTGTTTGCTCTTTCTATCCAAAAATAAATATAAGTTACTTGTTTGCTCAACTAACAATGACACGAAGTACCCATCAAAAAAAAAAAAAAAAACAATGACACGAAGTATATGTAATGCAATGACATATGTCTATGCGATATTAATGGTCTAAATTAATGGAATATCAGTGCACTGGTTGAGACAACCTCCACATTAAATTAATACGGAATTGGAAACGACTAAGAGTTAGTGATATAATTAATTATTACTCCATTAATCGTAATGGGTAGCCCTACGTGACTAGATTGTCCATTTGGAGAGTAATTATTAGGTGCTAACTATGTTCGTCACTAATTAAATTCATAATAAAACGTCATTGTATTCTAGAAACACCTAATAATTTTCTTCCATTTAACTTCTCGGATTTCAATAATTCCTTGTAGCTCGGACCAACTACATAACCATCACGTGACAAATGACACGATCACGATTTGATAACATGATTTTTGTACGATTTGATAACATGATTTTTGTTTTTGTGTAAAAACGGAAGTTAATATCATGGGTCAATTTAACAAATGAAAAAATTAAAATTTATTTTTTTACAAAGTGACTGACGCGTAAACAAATAATTAGCTGCATCTTAACAAAAACCGATCAGCCAGCCAGCCAATACAGAACTGACACAGCTTTGCCAGTGGGCCCATCTCCGATAGGAATCAGCTGATGGTGGTCCCCACAGGTGATCGTGAATTAGCACACAGGGAATCCCAGCCTCTCCTTCAAATTTTCGAAATATTTAAAAAGGGGGGGCAAATGAAAAATGAAAATTAAATAAATAAATTAAGCGCGTAAGTTGTACTTATTATAATTTTTAGTTACTTAGTTATTAATGAGAGGGAGAGAGAGAGAGTGTGCTAACGTGCGCACCTGACAGCGGATTCGGCGAAGCGTTTAGACGGTTGGCGTTGACGGTGGACGTGAAGGTCGCCGCCGGTGCAGAACTCCGTCAACAGGCAGAGCCACTTCGGCGCGTCGATGCTCGCGTAGAGCGTGGGCAAGAAAGGATGGTCCAGCATTTGCAGAATTTCCCTCTCGGTCCTCGCGCGACCTTCTTTGCTTCGGCTCGCCAGTTGCTTCTTGTCCATCACTTTCGCCGCGAAGAGGCAACAGTTCGTTACGGTTGTTTTTAGTTCGGTGAGGTGGACGGAGCCGATGTCGCCGGAGCCGAGTCGGGCGACGAAGCGGAGGTCCGAGAGGGAGAGTTGGCGGGTCGGGAGCTCGGAGCGGATCCGGTTGATGGCGGACCAGCAAGGGTCGGAGGAAGGCGCGTGGTGTTTGGTGGTCGAGGTGGAGCCGAGTGAGCCGAAGGAAGCCGTGAGTGTGGCTTCGGAGCCGGAGCTCGTACTTCGGTTGATGTCGGCGGTGGTGTTTGTGGTGGCTGTGGAGGTGAAGCTTAGGCTTTGAAGGTCGTCGGTGAAGTCGTCTAGCCATGGCTCCATTTTGCACAGAAAGCGAGAGTGTGGGAGAGAGAGAGAGAGAGAGAGAGAGAGTTGCGATTCTTGGAGACAGATAGGGGGGGTTATGAAGGTGGAGAGGGGAAGTTGGAGGTAAGGGGTGTTGGGCCTAAAAGGAGCCTTTTGGGCCATGTGGGGTTCGGCTTTTTGGTACACGGGTGGGCCGGATTTTATGTGAACATTGCTTAATCATAACTACCTTTTATGCTAAACTACACAAAAATTAGTACTCTTTGAACAATTAAGGGAAGATAATGCATACCTAGTCTTATAAGTTAAGGACTTAAAAGGGTTCTAAAATAAAGCAAATTTGCTTGTGATTAGATCGAGTTTAACTCAATAAGATGGTTAGTTAAATACAAATCAAATGTGTACTCAAGTTTGAAGTTCAATTAAATATATATTCATGAACCGAAGAAGATGGTAGATGACTAAGTTTATTAGTAAGCATTTGCATCAATTTGTGTAAAAATTTCTGTTTATTTTAGCATAATAACATACTTTTTCTATTTTACACAACTAATTTTCAAAAACATCTATATCAGATTATCTATTATACATTATATTTTATTTAAATATTTATTTTTTATTTTTTGTTTATTATTATCTTCATTAAGTTCGAGACATTGAAAGAGGAATTTGATGAGGTGAGAGTTTTTTTTTTTGAAAAACAATATATAAAGCTGCAGAAACTGTCTATATTTACATGGTTATTATAACAATTTTGCAAATTTATACATCTTTAATTTGCCTGATGTAAGTGATTATGGAGCTTGAATGTGTTAATTTTACAAATTTTTCTATTGTAGACACACTGATGCAAATGCTCTTAAGATGTATAAATTTAGAAAGAAAGTACATTTTTTAAGTAATAAGTATTAAAAAAAAAAATTTGTTGAGAGAAACAAAACTTATCAAAAGTTGCATTTATATTCTTGAAGTTCATTAGTAACTTTTCATTATACTATAATTGCCAATATGCCCTATGAAAAGTAATAAAAATAGAACATAGCTATTTTAAGTAAATTTATCTAATCAGCCTAATAAAAACTTGTAAATAAGCTTGAGAAAATGACCTCCCTTTCTAAGGGATGACAATTTCTATCCAACTCCATTGAAAACCACTCTAAATGAGGCTAGTTTTCCCTACCTTTGTTAAATGTTCAGTTTTGGTAAAACCTAAGTCCAATCTTATTTGGTGTGCAAGCAAATAAATCATAATTTTACTTGTAGTGTAACGAATTAGTACACCCCAGTCCAAAGCACGCAAGACCCGGGCCCAATAAGTCCACTGCAATATGTATTTGTAGAGAGTGGGCTTAGGAATTAGATTTGAATGGTGAGGGCTTCGTTTTTCCTATTCTCAAAGATAAACTAAAAAGCAGATTAGAGGGCCCAAAGCACACCGAAATAACTTGGAACAATTCTCTTTTATTTAGGTCCGAGGAGGATTCCTTTTATATTGTTCACGTTATACTCTTCCTTTTCCAAAAGACTGATCCCCCTCCAATGGAGGAGGAATGGCATTATATAGACATATTCTAAGCATCATATCCTTACACTTGTCATTCATCTAAGGTGCCCCTTGATACTTATCCCACCAGATCTTTTCTTTGGCCTCCCTATGAGAGGTCATAGTCCTGGTAGCACTGTTCAGAGGTCTTCTCCACATAAATGCGGCCAGAAAAGTAGTTGCAGGGTATTTAATGTGGTGGTAGCAGCTTTTCCTCAGATATTTTCGGGAATCTTTTCCTTCCCAGTAAGCTCACCGAGTTTGTTTCTGTCATTGGGGATTCCAGGAGGATTACTTTAGCCACTGGGATTCTTCCTTGAACCGAAAACTTTATATTCGAGGACTATACCCTCCTCGGACAGAATCGCCGGTCCTATGTGCGAATCTTTCGAAAGTAGAATGCTTTGATAGCTGCCACACTGCTTGGCCCATGAGACCTCCTCGGACCAAGCCCACGGCCCAAGATGCGTGACTCTTGGTTATTTGTCCCCACAATAGCCCCTCAAAACTTCAATTTTCCCTCCCATCCGAGGAGAAAAAGTGAGGTTTTGACTTTCAAGAGATAAAGACGGAACATTTAATTCGCACGTGCGGGGGTGCGCCTAATTTGCATTTCATGATAACTTCTGACGCTTCGCAATCCCCGAAGCAGTTATTAATTACTCCAGGAGGCGTCTTGTCTCCCACATCCAACGGTTGATGCGCAGATCCAACGACTGGTATTTCCCTTGAATTTATGAGCGGGATAATTTCCCCTCTCCCTCTCTCTACTAATATAAAGCCTTGAGAAATCATTCACCTTCTTCTCCAAAGAAACTTCAAGCGCTCCAGAGAACTTTAACGTTCCTGACTTTCTAAAAACACCAACTCCCAAATTTATGTCGTTCTTTCTTGTAAGAGGTCCTCGAAGGTCTTCTCAGTAGGCTTTCAGATACTAGCACTTCTAATCCCGTAAGTCTATTTAGTTTTGTATTAGATTTTACTCGTCGGTCTGTCTCCTCGGCTACCTTATTTGTTTTTCTTACTCTCTAAAATCGTCAATTCTGTCTTTAGGTTGTGAAATATGGGTAGATTTGAGCGTCTAGTAGATTCCCCAGCCAAAATAGAGGCCTTTAAGCAGAAATACCATATACCTCAGGAGGTTGGTCTGCGGTATTGCTCCTCAGAAGAGGTTGTTATACCTAGAGAGGCCGGAGAGGTAGCTATTCCTATAATAGCTTTCATAGAAGGGGGAATGACCCTTCCAATGGGTAGGATAACCCGAGAGTACCTTATAAATCATAGGTTGTGCCCTCACCAATGCGCACCCAATATGTTTAGGATTCTCGGGTGTATCGATGCTCTGGAACAGCATCTCCACTTGGGCCTCACCTGGCATGATGTGGTTCACCTGTACGAGTGCCACTCACAAGTCGACGGAGGCTTTTATCTCAAGTCCAGGTCGTCCGTTGTGAGGCTCATTTCGTGTCTCCCCAAGTCCAATAAAGGGATGAAAGATGACTACCTCATCGCCTCAGGGGCATGGCACGATGGTCGACCCTGCCCAACTCGGGAGAGAGAGACAGGTGGGGTACCCTAGAGTTAGATCCCTTAACATAGGGTTTAGTTTTTATCCTCCATCCATATTTCCGCACTGTAATCTCTTTTGATAATAGATTTCATTGTTCAATCGCACCTGACCTTTTGGTTACTTTTGCAGATAGGACACTCGTTGCTCCTCGGCTGAGTCATACAAACGTGGTTGCTCTCAACTATCTTCTTAGGTCGGAGATTTTTGTGAGCGAGGATCGACAACTACGAGCTGTCCACCTCATCCTAGATTTCGAACCCATCTCAAGGATTTTCCAGGAGGTTGGAAACGCTATCAGAGCTGGTGATCGTCGGATCAATCGTATTGACGTATCAAAACCAGATTTTCTGTCCCGAGAAGACCTTCCTCCTGTCGTTCTACCCGTTTCTCAGATCCCTCCCCCACTTGTGCTTCCACTACGACAGGTCCCTCTCGGAGTTGAAGTAGCCGAGGAGGAAGAAATTGCTTCTTCGCGGGCATCTTTAGACGAAGAGATAGACAAGTTCCATTTTGAAGGAGAAGAAGGTAGACAAGAGGAGCCGGTGCAACTCTCGGACTCGGAGGACGACGCAGACAGGCTCTCCGTAGCCATCCAGCCAGCATTAATCATTTCCCGAGTAGATTCAAGTTCAGAAGAACACGGGGAAATGAGTCCAAAGGAGAGGTCATCGCTGAAAGGTTTGGTGGCCAACAGAGGCAAGAAGGGAGTCGCGAAGGGCCCATCCCAGGCCTTGGCTCCTGCCAGTCTACCTCCTCCGCCTCCTCTTCCAGCTGATCTAGCACTTCGCGCCATTCCTGATCTGAAAAAGAAGAGGCCAATGCAGGAGCTCGAAGAAGGCAAGGTGATTCCCCCGAGGGGTTCCAAACAACAGAAGACAAAAGACCCGAAAGATAATAGGGCAAGTTCTGTTGATAGTAGAGAGGAGGCCGAGGTGCGTAGACAACAACGATTCTGGGCCCCTCGGATTGAATTGGATGGGGCTCAAATTCCATGGGATGCCACAATCCGGGAGGCCCAGAGAGGTCACTCAGCCCATCTGGCCCAGGCTTTAGAGCAACCCCTCCTGCTCCCACGAGACATGGAGGCCCTTCGGCGCACCAGGCAGCCCGATCTCTTCATGTCCTTGAAGAAGGATCTTGCCTTGGTAAGTTAGATTTATGTAATGATTTAAACCATACAAGGTTATGTATCTAATCAATATTATCACACTTGCTTTTACTTATATGTCCTCCTCGCCACTGTAATGCAGGTCACTCAACAAATCTATGTGGCCGAAGAGTGGGTTCGGAATGCTCAGAACAGATGCGAAGCTGAGTCCCACTCTCGCCGTGAAGTTGAGAAGAACTTAGGGAGCCTGAAAGAGGAGAAGTTGCAGCTGGCCGAGAAGCTAAAGCTTGCAGAGCGAGAATGCGCAAGCGCCAAGGCTGGGTTGAAAAACGTCGAGGCCCAGGCCGAGGACCAAAGAAAGCAACTCTATACGACCCAGCTGAATCTCGCCACTGAGAAAGCAGCGGTGCTAGCCCTGAAAGCTGAACTACAAAAGGCTAAGGAGGCAGCACAAAAAGCAACAGAGGCTGCTAAGTCCGCTGAGGAAGCGGCCTATGAACGTGGGGTAAGGGAAACGGAGGAGAGGTTGGCTGAAGAGGTGGCTGATTTGTGCAGGGAATACTGCACAGAGACATGGATGGAGGCACTTAATCGTGCAGGGGTCCCTACAGATTCAGAGCTAAGGATATCCGAGAACGTGTTTTTCCCTGAACCCATCAGGGAACTTCCGACCAGTCCTCCGACGGTGGTTAGCCTTCCTCTCTCTCCTCCAGAGCAGATAGCTACTGCCAGTGCCCCTATTGGAGCTGTTGAGGCCACCAAGGGGGTCATTAAAGACAAATCTGCTGAGGATTCCCTTACCATCAAGGACGTGGTTTCTCAAGCCAAGGCGACTGAGAAGAAGTCTGATGCTGGAGGTGTCAAGGCCAAAGCTAAATCTCCCGAGAAGGGTTCTCAGCCGTTGAAAGAATAGCTGTAGAAATTTCCTTTCTTTCTTTTTTTTTTGTTTAAGTGTAGCCACCCTTTTTTTGCTGAAGTGTGGCTTCTGTATACACTTATGATGTATTTATTCTTCTGTTGACTAAAGAATAGACTTGTCTTTCTTACCTTTTGCATTTATACTTTTGTCACTTGCTTTTGTTAAGGTTTGAGATAACTTTTATTCACACACTAAGGCTCTTGTTAATGAATACATTATAACTTAAATTCCAATGAATATATTATATGAAAAAGACACTAAGAAATTAATTGGGTTGTACATGGCCAGAGGGTTTTACAATAACTTAAGTTTTATTGGATCATGCAAATGGAATGTCATTGCCTGATAACCCATAAGTGTGTTGACTTTCGGTTTAAGCACTTTTATAATAAACATAAGTGTAATAATTTCCCCAAAGCATCTGGTCCGAGGGACATAGGCATGACTAAGGTTCTGTTTAAACACTTTTATAATAAACATAAGTTATTTTGTCACACAACACACGAATTTAATGACAAAGAAAATTCTTATTAGTAATAATACATTTTCAGGTTGTTTACATTCCAAGGACGAGGTATTACATGTTCGTCTAAGTCTTCTAAGAAATATGCCCCTATTCCTGCTTCCGAGGTGATGCGATATGGTCCCTCCCAATTGGGCCCAAGCTTTCCCCAAGCTGGATTTTTTGCAGTGCCCAGAACTTTCCTCAAAACCAAGTCACCAGGTGCTAGTGGCCTTAGCTTTACTTTAGCATTGTATCCTTGCTTAAGTTTGTGTTGGTAATACGCCAATTGGACCATTGCACTCTCTCTCCTCTCTTCAGTGAGATCCAGACTTTTTTCCAGAAGATTATCATTACTATTCGAATTGAACGAACTGCTTCTTAGCGTTGGGAATCCAGTTTCCAAAGGAATGACAGCTTCGACACCATAAGTCATCGAAAATGGGGTTTCTCCCGTTGATCGACGCGGTGTGGTTCGATAGGCCCACAGGACATGCGGCAGTTCCTCCACCCATCTTCCTTTCGCATCATCCAACCTCTTCTTCAGTCCGTTTACTATGACTTTATTAACGGCCTCGGCTTGTCCGTTCCCCTGGGGGTAAGCTGGGGTGAAGTATCTATTCGTTATTCCTAATTCGCCGCAGTATCCCCTGAAGGCCTTACTGTCAAACTGAAGACCATTGTCCGAGATAATAGTACGAGGGACCCCGAACCGAGTAACGATGTTCCGCCAAATGAACTTCTTAGCGTCCACATCCCTGATGTTTGATAAAGGCTCGGCTTCGACCCACTTTGTAAAATAGTCGGTGCCGACCAGCAGATATCTCTTGTTTCCCGCTGCTTTGGGGAAAGGCCCGACAATATCCAGGCCCCATTGAGCAAATGGCCAGGGACTGGTTATCGGATTAAGGATCCCCCCTGGTTGGTGAATGTTTGGGGCGAATCGCTGGCATTGGTCGCACTTCTTTACGTACTCGTGTGCTTCTCTTTGCATGTTTGGCCACCAGTAGCCTTGTGTGACAGCTCTGAGAGATAGAGATCTGCCTCCAGTGTGGCTCCCACAAATCCCCTCGTGTAACTCTTCCAGGATGACCTCTGTCGCTTCAGGATGAATACATAATAGATACGGTCCCGCAAAAGAGCGCTTGTATAACTTTTGGTCTTCGGACAACCAGAAACGGGGTGCCTTTCTTCGTATTTTTTCAGCCTCCAATTTATTTCCCGGCAGGATGTCCTCCGTTAAAAACGATATGATTGGATCCATCCAACTAGGTTCCACTCGGACATGAGAAACCTGGGTTAATTTCCCCCCTGCATCCGTGGGCTTGTACAAGTCTTCTACAAGGATAATTCAAGGTAGGTTCTGCGCCGAGGAGGTTGCCAGTGTAGCTAGAGAATCTGCATGCGAATTGCTGCTTCTTGGGATGTGCAGCAGACTGAATGATTCAAATTTTAATCGCAACTGTGTAACTTGACTTAAATACTTCTGCATTCTTTCATCCCTTGCCTCCAGTTCGCCCATTACCTGACCAACGACTAACTTGGAGTCTGAAAACATTTTTACTTCTTTTCCCCCTAGTCTTTGAACCATATTCATCCCTTCCAATAAAGCTTCGTACTCGGCCTCATTATTGGTGGCGAAGAAATCCAACCTCAGCGATTTCTCTATTGTTAGTTGCTCAGGAGAGATTAGAACCAATCCCAATCCAGAACCTCTTTGGTTCGCTGCACCGTCAACATAGACTTTCCAGCATAGGGATTCCTGGAGCGAGATCACGCCAACCGATTTTTCATCCATGTGCTGTGATGCTGGAACATTTTCTAACGAGGCTTCAGCGAATTCAGCCACCAGGTCTGCTAGGATCTGGCCTTTGACAGAAGTGCGAGGCATGTACTTGATGTCAAAAGCCCCTAGAATAGTTCCCCATTTAGCTATCCTACCTGTATAGTCAGCACTTCGGAGCACAGCCCTAATCGGGAGTTGAGTTAAGACGATGACAGAGTGTGCCTGAAAATAGTGGGGGAGTTTCCGCGTACCATGGACTACAGCCAGGATGGCCTTTTCCAATGGTAAATAACGCACCTCGGCTTCATGCAATGATTTGCTGACGTAATAAACCGGCCGTTGCACACCACTGTCAACTCGAATTAACACCAGACTCACAGCATGAGGAGCAACGGCTATGTAGGCGAATAGGACCTCATCCTCCTGAGGACTGGACATGATCGGAGGCCGAGAAAGATATTCCTTAAGCTGCTGAAAAGCCTTAGAGCACTCCTCGGACCATTCAAATCCCTTCCACTTTTTCATCAAGAGGAAGAAAGGCCGGCACCTGTCTGCTGAACGAGAAATAAAACGATTCAAAGCGGCAATCATTCCAGTAAGTTTCTGAACCTCTTTAGGATTACGAGGAGGGTGTAAGTTGTTAATCGCCTTAATTTGATCGGGATTGACTTCGATTCCTCTGTGTGTTACCATGTATCCCAGGAATTTGCCCGATCCCACACCAAACGTGCACTTGGATGCATTTAGACGCAACTTGTGCTTCCTCAAGATTTCGAAGATGCTTCCGAGATCATTAACATGCTCGGACACCACCTTGCTTTTGACCACCATATCGTCTATGTAGACCTCAATGCTCTTCCCTAATTGAGGCTCAAACATTCTCGTCATCATCCTTTGATAGGTTGATCCTGCGTTTTTTAGACCAAAAGGCATCACCTTGTAATGGTAGTTTCCGATGGGGGTGACAAATGCAGTCCTCTCCTGGTCTTCCAAGGCTAAAGGTATTTGGTGATATCCTTGGAAGGCGTCCAAGAAGCTCATCCGAGGGTGTCCCACCGTCGCGTCCACCAGCTGATCTATTCGTGGCATGGGGAATGGATCCTTCGGACAAGCCTTATTTAGATCAGTAAAATCTACGCACACTCGCCACTTGCCACTCTTTTTCTTTACCACCACCGTGTTGGCCAGCCATTCAGGGTAGAACACTTCCTTAATAGCTCCTGCTTGCTTAAGCTTGCTCACCTCTTCTTTAACGGCATCGGCATGCTCCTTGGACGGACGCCGAGGTGGTTGCTTTTTCGGGGTAATGGATGGATTAACATTCAAATGGTGACATATAAAGGTGGGATCCACCCCCGGTGCCTCGTAAGCGCTCCAGGCGAATACATCGACGTTCCTCTTAAGGAATTCTATTAACTCTTCCCTCTCGCGAGGCGGCAACTGGGACCCCACTTGGAAGTACTTCTCCAGATCATCCCCTATAATGATCCTCTCTAAATCATCACATTTCACCTCCTCGGAGTTCTCCTTGATAGGCGACTCGAGAGATTTTAATTGCTATGAACTTGCCTCCGCGGCCATCAGCGATTCAGCTTCAGGTTGGTGTGATATGGCCGCTACCAGGCATTGTCTAGCCATGTTCTGGTTTCTGACGATCTCTTTGACCTGACCCTCGGAAGGGTATTTCACCTTTTGATGCAAAGTGGAGGAGACAGCCCCCAGTGTGTGAAGCCAAGGTCTGGCCACGATAGCGGTATATGGAGAATAAACATCCACCACGATAAAGTCGACCTCCACTACCTCAAGACCGGTTTGCACAGGTAGCCTGATCTGACCCTTTGGCATAACGGTCCTTCCCTCGAAGCTGACCAGGGGGGATTCATAGGCAGTTAGGTCCTCGGACCTTAACCCCAGACCTCTAAACAGGTCAGGATACATTACCTCCACGGCACTCCCTTGGTCCACCAGCACCCTCTTCACATCATACCCGCCTATCCTGAGCGTAATCACCAAGGCATCATCGTGGGGTTGGATAGTTCCGACCTTGTCTTCGTCCGAAAAACCCAGAACTGGTTCTGTTTCCATCTTGATTCTTTTTGGTTCGAGCTTACTGTCCTTGGCGAACGACTGAGCCACAGACATCACTCTGTACGGGCAGGACCCTGTTCTTCCGAGGGCAGCGAAAATGACGTTTATCGTTCCCAGGGGTGGGCCCGAGGACGCCCCTCTTCTGGAATCGAACCCAGTCTGTCCTGCTTGACTGCTGGAATGCAACAGGTCCTTCAATCTTCCTTCTCGGACCAGCTGATCTAAGTGGTCCCACAAGTTCCTGCAGTCCTCGGTTGTATGTCCTTGGTCTTGGTGATATTGACAATAAAGGCTTTGGTTGCGCCTCATCGTGTTCCCCGCCATTTTGTTCGGCCATTTAAAGAATGGCTCGTTCTTAATTTTTTCCAAGACCTTACTGACTGGCTCTCGGAATACCGCGTTGACAGCTTGGACGTTGGAGGAATCTGACTGCCCGACAAAGTCTCTCCGTGGCCGATTGTTACTGAATCGGTCCGACCTGAAATCCCTACGCTCCTGAGGGTTAATCTTTGTTTTACCCTTTCCTTGCTGCTGGTCCTCTTCAACCCTTTTGTATTTGCTTATCTGGTCCATAAGCTGACGCACACTGGTGACCGGTTTACCAGTGAGAGACTTCCTTAATCCATGCTCGGTAGGCAAGCCGCCCTTAAAAGTACTGATGGCCACGTCCTCAAAATCACCATCTATTTCGTTATACGTCTCCCAATATCTGTCCGAGTACGTTTTCAGGGTTTCCCCCTCCCGCATGGACAAAGACAGTAAAGAATCCAAAGGGCGAGGCACCCTACTGCATGTGATAAAACGAGAACCAAAAGCCTGCGTAAGCTCCTTAAAAGAGCTTATGGAATTAGGTCTCAGCCCATCGAACCACCTCATGGCCACGGGCCCCAAACTGGAAGGAAAGACTTTACACATCAAGGCCTCGTCCCTAGAATAGACGGCCATCTTCTGGTTAAATTGGCTTACATGCTCTACTGGATCCGTTCGACCGTAATAAGTGGTGAAAGTGGGCTGATGGAATCGCCGAGGAAGCTCTGCCCTTTCGATGCGATGCGTAAAGGGGGACCTAGAAATTTGATTCAACGCCTTGCTCATGGCGTCATTCTCCAGCCCCTTCAGAGGTGGACTCTTACGCTTTCGCTTACGAACATTTTCCTCGCGATAGGAGAAAGGCTCGCTCGACGGTGTCCTAGGGTCGCGTTTGTACGTAACATCATCTTCATCATTTGAGGAAACACCAGAACTAGAAGGGGCTCATCGTCGATGCGCATGGCGTAGCTCCCGCTTCAAATCATCGATCTCCCTTTGCATGGCTCTGTTACTTCGCTCCTGAGGAAAGTGATTCCCTATTTGCGGATGACTTCCGCTAGTCTGTGTGGTATGTGGGCTACCCTCCCTATCTCTCCTACGCTCAAGATTATGGAAGACGTCTTGTTGATGGGAGCCCCTGGATTCCTATGGGTGGGGACCTGATCCTACCATGGTGAAACGTCGCGCCCACTATTATACAAATTCTTCCCACAGACGGCGCCAATTGTAGTGTAACGAATTAGTACACCCCAGTCCAAAGCACGCAAGACCCGGGCCCAATAAGTCCACTGCAATATGTATTTGTAGAGAGTGGGCTTAGGAATTAGATTTGAATGGTGAGGGTTTCGTTTTTCCTATTCTCAAAGATAAACTAAAAAGCAGATTAGAGGGCCCAAAGCACACCGAAATAACTTGGAACAATTCTCTTTTATTTAGGTCCGAGGAGGATTCCTTTTATATTGTTCACGTTATACTCTTCCTTTTCCAAAAGACTGATCCCCCTCCAATGGAGGAGGAATGGCATTATATAGACATATTCTAAGCATCCTATCCTTACACTTGTCATTCATCTAAGGTGCCCCTTGATACTTATCCCACCAGATCTTTTCTTTGGCCTCCCTATGAGAGGTCATAGTCCTAGTAGCACTGTTCAGAGGTCTTCTCCACATAAATGCGGCCAGAAAAGTAGTTGCAGGGTATTTAATGTGGTGGTAGCAGCTTTTCCTCAGATATTTTCGGGAATCTTTTCCTTCCCAGTAAGCTCACCGAGTTTGTTTCTGTCATTGGGGATTCCAGGAGGATTACTTTAGCCACTGGGATTCTTCCTTGAACCGAAAACTTTATATTCGAGGACTATACCCTCCTCGGACAGAATCGCCGGTCCTATGTGCGAATCTTTCGAAAGTAGAATGCTTTGATAGCTGCCACACTGCTTGGCCCATGAGACCTCCTCGGACCAAGCCCACGGCCCAAGATGCGTGACTCTTGGTTATTTGTCCCCACATTACTTATATTGCAAGTTTTGTAATTATATTAGTTTAGGGTTTAACCTCTTATAAAATCATGTTATGGGTTTATTGTGATACATAGTTTACTGTTTAATTGTAAAGATGTAGTCATCATGAATTTTGTTTAATGGATGTAAGCTATTAAGTAGAATCACATGAATTCCCTGTATTCCTCTCTATCTCTCTCTTGCTTCTGCTTTGTCTTTCTATTTTATTAAATTTTCACATGGCATCAGAGCCACAACTCTGCCCTTCTAGTGTCTCAAATACTGTTCATGTCTTCTTCAACCACTGTTCCTCAAGACAATTGTCTTAGAGTTATGTTTTACTTTTCATGGTTTCCATTGGATTTCAAGCAACCCTATACAAACGATTGCTCGACTCGGCCATTAAACACCATTAGCTGCTGTTTTCCAACCACTTTTGACAACTAATTTTCTTATAACATGGCACTATCCCTTTCCATTTTTTGCTTAGATGATGAGTTTGGGGCACGTTTTTCCATTTGAGGCTCAAAAGTCACATAGATTGGCCATGCATCAATCATCCTTTTTTGGATTCAATCTATGAAAAATTCACCAACTCATTCATGTGCATCATTACGACATTGTCTTTTGCCAACATTCCTTAGGACACTAGTGTAGCCACTAGCCATCCTCCACCGATATATAGCAGGCTAGCAGCCACTTTTTGGTCACTGTTGCAACCATTCTTAAGCATTTGTAGTTGTCTTCACTCTTCAGGCGTTCATTAGTTGTTGCTGTTTGCTGCCATCACTAGTGTTTTGGACGATTCATTCCATATTGTGCCTGGATCATTCTACATCTAATCCGGTTGCTTATGATCATCTTCTTGAACTTATATCTCAAAGTCAAGTTATCTTCAAGCTTCCACCATGAGTTTGAAGGAAGACGTTAAAGATATCAAGGTCTAGTCGTAATCAAGCCTAAGTCCAATCCATTTAGTGTGCAAACAAAGAAATCATAATTCTACTTGTATTGCAAGTCTAATGATCCTGTTAGTCTATAAATACTTTGCTTTTGGTTCCTTGTGATACACAATTTTTAATAGTAAATATATGTATAGTTTTTAAGGGCTTTTTTATGTGAATGTAGGCCGTTAAGCCGAACGACATAAATTACTTATTTATCATTTTATCTTTCTCTTGCTTCCATTTTTTTTTTCTTTCTATATTATTTTAATTTTAGTCTTTCTATTTTCACATTATCGCTTGTTTTAAAAAAATTAATTAAAAAAGTAAAATAAGAAAAAGAAAAGAAGAATAGGAAGCATTATTTTGCATGATGTGTTATAATAAAAGGAAGCTTGTAGTTTCCAACAACACCGTTGTCTCTCTGATTCGGGCCATGCATTGTCATAAAAATTAATCACGCAAGACGCAACCACAAATGCCATGCACCACATGCACCCAGTACTTTCTGCCATTTCAATTACTAGCTAGCTTACCTGGTATTTTTAACCGCAATTGTAGTTGACATCAAACTTTTAACTAGTACAAAGTGGACTAACGCAACCATACCTTCTTTTTTTTAAAAGCTATAAGACCGATCCTTATATATAGTCCATATCAAATAAAGAAACTGGTGGAGCTAGCTAGCTAGCTGTTTCGCTTTAATCTCACACTTTGATAATCAATTAAAGTCCACTTTATGCATGGATGATGGAACTACATGGTTGTCTGCTATAGTATCACTGTCTTCACCATTAATAATTAAATACGTCAACAAGGGACATAAGCAAGCATCTGTGTCATCACCATATCCATTTGTTTTCTTCGTATGTCGCAACCGATGCATGAATGAATGCTCAATAATAAACAGTGATTAACATTGGATTACTTGATTTCAGGCTGAAATAGCGTTATATATGTCACATTTCAGCAGTGGGCCTATATAAACGTGTAATGTGTTGCTATCACAGTGCATTAATTCATGCATTTCTAACTGCGCTTTTACAAAAAGGAATTATATATTGACTGCTTATTAGCCTAAGAAAAGTAACTTTCAAGTTTCAACTCTAGTGAAATAGTATTTGACAACTGGCCATGCAAAGCAATATTTGAGTAAATGATATGTAAATAAGAGTGACGACAGTAAAAGAATGAGAATTTAGCGAGTGGTGTGCACCTTTTTTTTTTCCATCTTTTCCCCTTCTCCATATCTTGTGTTTGAGACTTGTTTGAGACTAGCTTATAAGTTAGCTTTTTACTTTTATGTGCAGCTTTTAAAATTTTATTTTATTTTCTTATTTTTTTAAAATACAAGTAGATTTTAATACACTTTTAGCAAAAAATTAAAGAAGATGTTTCCAAACCGAACGAATCATGAAACTGAAAGAGCATCATTTCATAATAGTAGCTAAAGAATCAAATCACAGTTATAGCTAGGTCTCAACTTTGGAGCACTATTAAAAATGCTTTAGTGACTCAGAACGCCATTGGTAACGTAGTTATTGTCCTGCATGTTTTTATCATATTGACTGAGATAGACATGTAATTTTGTACGCAACCCAAATGATTCTGTTGGCATTGCCTTTTGCATAAAAGTTTAAACACTAATTTGTTGAAACATTAACATATACTTTCTCCTTGTCGGCATGGGGAATTGACTCGAATCCATAGTCGTCGTTAGTGATCTTTAGTACATTATCATATCATGTGATGTTCAGTACACATCTGTTAAGGACTTCTTTTTTGGGTCATAATAAATGGGCCCTAATCCCAGCGAATTGAATGGATGAGGCTAGGTTAGACAGGCCTCCAAGTTCACAAATGTCCATATATGTGTATGTATTGATTCTTTCAGTCAGCAATTTCATTCATGTGACACAAGCCCACTACATTTAAGCTTTATGTAAGAGCGATACTGTTTGGTGGGTATAGAAGGGGACAAGTTTTGGAAGGAGTAAAAGTCACACACTTTATTCACTAACCTCTCACACAGACTCACTGCCACGGGCCCACATTACTCAAATCATGTTTTTAAAATATAATTTTACAGTTTGAACTAAAATACATAATTTTAATAGAAATTGTGTTTATAAAAATACGATTTAAAAAGGTAGTGCGTATGGGCCGTGCAATTGAGAGTAATATAGTCACATACTTTTATTATACACTAACCTCTCACACACAATCATTGCCACAGGCCCACATTACTCAAATTGTGTTTTTAAAATATAATTTTACAATTTTATCTAAAATACACAATTTTAATAGAAATCGTATTTTAAAAATACAATTTCAAAAGGTAATGTGTATATAGCGTGCAATTGAGAGTGTGTATATAATAAAATTTTCCATTTTGGAAAATAATTGATGTGGCACTCATACACCTTAACACATGTATTCTTCGATGTATGTAGTTCAAGCAAATGACGCCCACGTTCCAACCAAAAGTGCATGCCTTTCTTAAATTATGATAATACTCTCTTTCTCTCTCTCTCTCTCTCTCTCCACATGATTTTTGGCCAATTTGTGCAACTAGCCCAAGCAATGGCCATTCTCTCTCTAGCATAAATCTTGAGTAAATTAATTCCAACACTTAATCTAGGCTTTAAAAACCTAGCCTCTCGAAATGCTTTAGATCGGCCATTAATTGCTCGACTAGTAGCTCTTAGTCACCTTATCTAGTAGGATAGAAAATGGGCAGGGGTGGAAAAGTGGGTGGATAAAAAAAATTTAGTTTTCTCTCTGTGTGTTTGGTTGAGGAAGTGGAAAAGTGGAAGTTGAAAAACTCTTTTGTTTAGTTGAGTGGAAAAGTGAGAGTATAAAAAATGTAGTTTGTAAAAATTTACTCTCATAACCCTAGTACATAAAAAACTATTTTTCAATAGTTTATAAAAATCATTTTTTTAATTACTACAAACTAACACAACTTATAAAACATCTAGCAAAAGAAATAATAATAATAATAATAATAATAATAATAATAATAAGTATCAGTTAGATATGAAAATTAAAAAAAAAGGAAGAAAAACATGAAAACAAAGCCCAAAAATAAAGGTAAAAAGCAAAACATGAAAACAAAGTCTGGTTCAACGCAGCCAAAAACAAAAAGAAGAAATTAAGAAAAAGAAAGAAAGAGGAAGTTAAAAAAAGAAAAAGGAAAAAAAGCAACATTTAATAAAGGGAGGGTAGAAGAGTAATTTTCCATTAAACTCGCTCCCTCCCTCTTTTCTCTCTAGTTTTCTTCCCAAATTGGGGAGAAATTTTTTTTTTTTTTACATGGTGGGCCCGGTGAGAAAACTCCCCCACTCCCATTTTCTTCTCCACCAACCAAACACCCTCTTTTTTCATTTTCTCTCCTATTTTCGCTCTCCTTCTATCATTTCACCCCAACCAAGCATACCATAAGGAAAAAACCAAATCAAGTTAATGTAACCAAATACTCCATATCGGGCAAAAATAGGGCGAACCTACACAACCATGCATGTTCATCGTCCATGACAAAAAGGTCATATGATCATCCCTTCCCACAAGTAAGCTAACATTTGAACAAAGCTAATGTTTCATTTTTCTAATAGGAGAGGCTCCCATGCTTTGAAATCAATCTGATTTGGTTCCTAATCTTTCAATATAAAAAACCATCACCACCTAAACTTTCTCGATCCCCTCATCACCACATTCTTACTCTAGCTTCATCGAAACCTCTTCAATTTCCTCACTACCAAATCTCTTAATTAAGTGTGAACCCATTACCAAACATTATTCACCTCTCAAATATTCCATTCCTTAAGTAATATCTTATACGTCCAGAAAGATGAGAACTTCACGTTTAGCAAAGGGGAAATGACCAAAGTTTTAAACTCACCTTAGTCTCTCCCTTACTGATCACTAATCCACCTTATATACTGATTGGCCTCAATGGTCATCATTGACCATACCTAGCTATATTCGGAAAAATAAAACATACTTCTAGCAAGAGAAACGAGTGAGTAATGTAACTTCAACTGGCATTCACCACCCAAATCTATATGTCCTCCCATCTCTAACTCACTTTTTCTCTTTGGTTGTTACTTTATTATAACTCATGATATTTACTTTAATATTTTCAGGTTAATTTATACAAATTTACTGAATTTAATATTTCTTTGCTAAAGTCCTTTACATGACCTTGTGGGACATTTTTAATTTTACCATGACAGATACTTTATTTTGTCATTCTTGAACATGTTTACTGGACCTTGATGAAATCTTTCCTATTACTTTGCTGGATAAGATCATTGTTTAATTAGCTTTGTTGTGGACTCATTTTATGCTTTGCAAAATATGATCATTTAGCTCTACTAGACTTTTGTCAATATTTAAACTTGTTTATATAAACTTACAAAATCTTGTCAACTGGGCCTTTGGACTTGTAGCACCAATTTTATTAGATTTAGTGATTTGATTTTTACTGAATACTTGCACAGTTTCACTTCATCCTGGTTAATAGCTTTTAACCTTGCTGGATATATTTGTTTAGCCTTCCCTAGACGCGCTTATTTGGCTCTGGTAGATACACTAGTTTACCATTGTTGGATACTTTTATTTTAGCTTTACTGGACATATTCTTAATTTTGAGTCTTTGACAATGCTAAATGCTGTGAATTTGCTAAACACATTTTCTTAGCTTTGCAGGGGGCATTATAAGGCCTTCGTGGAACATATTATCTTTGATCTCATGCTAGATACTTATGTTTAGTTTTGCTAAAAGAAGGTCCATGTGATTCTTCATTTCTCTTGCCATAATTTGTGTGTAGGTTTAACTTTATCATTATTATGCATCTCTACATGATAAGATTTCCTGATGTTAGTATATTCTGCAATCAACCTTATAGTGTTGATGCACATCTCATATCATTACTGTTGGATGTCTTTCATCACTACTGAATATATCACTTCTGTAATTGTACAATTGCCACCAGAAGCCACATGACTAGACATCACCATATAGCATGTCACAACTAACATTTGTGCTTCTGGTTGCCTTGTGGTGGTGTTGTTGATACTTCTTACTGAACCTTGATCTGATTGTCACATGGTGTCATGCATCGGAGACATTTTTACACATTGTCGAGGAACTCAAGCTTGTTAAAAGCTATATGAACAATTCCAATGTAACTGAATCACCTTACAGCCATCCTTAACATTGTTGGATGATATAGTCCTCTTCTATGTCATATTTTATCATATTTCACTCGCTAATTACGTTACTTCACTGTCAAAAAGGAACCATTGCACAATGGTAGCGGCCAACAAGTGATTCACTGGCATGAATTTTGGACTCGACTATCCCACCACCAACCTGATTCTAACCACCAACATATCAAAACATGACATTTGTTCTAATATTTAAAAGACCTCAACAACCTCTGGTTGCTATAAAAGATTTTTCATCATTTAACAAGCTGGTAGTATCATATGGGACTGAGATTAATTGATAGCAATGAGTGTTAAAACTCAATAACTTAGCCTCACAAGTTAGGATTCATCTAATAAAATTTAGAATATATTACTCACATGATCTAAATACCATCTCGCTTGAGGCTAAAAAATGTTGGACACAAACATTTGGAGCGGTGGATAATCCTGGTGGATTTTTTTTGGGGCACAAGCTGCATTAATTGCCCCGAGTCTACCACAAAAGTAAAGTGACTAGCAAAGTAAAATAAATAAAAAAATGCTCAACCTGATTATGGTTAGGTAAAATTTCTTTTCCGTGGGTAATTTCCAGAGTTTGGGGTCTTCTTCTTTTGCCTTTTCTCATGTCATGTCCAGTTGAGATTGACTGATTAATTCTTGGACCAAGTTTAAGATGAGGTAGTCGAGTCCAGAATTCTCTGCTGAATGGGCCTCCTTTCAACTGTTACTAGTGCAGCTTGAGCCAATTCTGCATACTCAATGCCAACTTTCAATGATACTTTTGTAGACATCCCTTTTTTCCAGCCTTAAAAAATATCCTAGTTTTGAACAAAATATGGCCCAACGCAAAATCATGTTACATAAATGCAAAATATTATAACTCAACTAGAGTTTAATTTGTGTCATAATGGATCATCATGAAATTCAAGGAAAAATTGGTCCTTTTCAGGGCCGAAATCAAATTATTTTTATTTATTTATTACAAATATAGGAAGAGATAATTTTCAAAGGTTAAAAAACAGTTCCATAATGAGCATGAATGCATAGGATTAACCGATTAAGGTTAACTGAATTTTATTGGTCCTTAAAAAGATTAATAAAAGTCAGCTAAAACTTTAATTCCTATTTGTGTATAGGGAAAATGATCATGGACATGCATGAATGGCATAACCTTAGTATAGGATAATTGGAAATTTCTAATTATGAAAATCAGTTATGTATTTGTTATGATAATTATTTTGTTATTTTGGAGAGGCAAATTATGTTTAGGTTAGGTTAACCCAATCAGAAAAAAAAGGGTCTTTCATAATAATAAAAACCTTGAATTTATCTCTTAAAAATGTAAAATACAGGAATGAAATCAGAGAAAAAGGGGAAAAAGGCAAAAATTTGAAAATCTTGGTCAAAGTTCCGATCTGGCCATTATGAAAGCTCGTCAAAACCTCCAGAATTTTATTTTATTTTTATTTTTCTCATTATAATTTTTCTAGAACTTTTATTGAATTAAAGATAATGTTTTATCATTTGGAAGCCAAGTCCCCTAAGCTTCTAAAACTCTTAAAGCTTTTGCTTATAAATATAGGAACCATTTAGAAGGAGGGGTAAACAAAACACTTTTGCATTCCATTATTATGCCGCCAAATTTTACCAATTAAAACACCCCAAAGCCACGAAATTTCCAAAGAGAAACTTCCAATTTAGCACAATAAATCACAGCAACAGCATTGTCACTTCGTGAAAGTCATGAGGTCGGCTAATGAATCAGCCATTTCGATTTGTTATACTCTAAAGCCATCCACAGTTAACATAAAAAGAAAAAGAAAAAGCCATCCACAGTTCCATACACACTCGAAATAGTCCAAAGCCCCCATCTCATTCTCATGTGCCAAAGTCAAACAATAGTTCTTCCTTACCTGCTACTGCCCAATAGTCTCCAAAACACAAAACAACACCCAAATTCATAGGATTTCTAACTATACACCCTATTTGTCAAGAAATTATACGGTTCTCATGGTGGATCACGTCACTTATCTACCATTCCACTAAAAGACTCTCACTTATTTAAAATTGCTGAGTCAGTAATCAGTTTTTGTTTTAAAAAAATTTATGTTTCAGCAATTTTAAACATGTAGAAGTTTTTTAGTGGAATGATAGACCATGTTATTTGTCTACTATGAGGACCTTTTAATTTCTCCTATTTATCAACCGATCAACAACAAAGCAATAAGGCACCAACCAATCACATTTCCTCTTGAAATTCAAGGAAGAAATTTGAGGAAAATAAATGATATGTTTTCCAATCTAAAGTTTAAGCATTTTACAACCAAAATATCATGATCATTAATAAAATTGATCTATTTTTTGTGTGAAATTAATTAGAGAGAGAGAGAGAGAGAGAGAGAGAGAGAGAGAGAGAGAGAGAGCATGTGAAGGAAGGCGGCAAGGTGAGAATCCTTACCCTAGCCGATAATCAATATTGAATATACGTGGTGTTGTCAATTCGAGATATTGATGGACGAGGTGGTGTACTTTTGAAGGTGGTTGATAGTTCGCCTTCAATACAGTAACACTATTTAAGCCTAGGATTTGTTAACTAAAAAGGTTTTCTTATTATTATTATTATTATTGCCTGAAGGAGACCATGGATCATAGGCTTGCAGACTGTTCCATTTTGTTGGATTCTCTTAGGAACAACTAAATTTTTGGATAACTTAGGTGTAATGTTTTGAAAAGTATATCATTACGTGAACTTTTTTTATTTAAAAAAAAAAGTTTGATTCACAACCCAAAGTTAAATATAGCTATAGGAAATATATGAGTCTGCCTGTTTGGATGATCTTACATATTTCCATAGATGATCTTACATATTTCCATAGAATTATTTTTGGAATTTTTTTAATAGTAGATATTAAAACAATGTTCACTGGTATTATTTTTTTCCTTCCATATTTCGTACTTGTAAGGACGCGTTTTTGGCCCTAAACCCAAAGTATGATTGGATCCAAGCCTAAGAAGCCAAAACAATAAATTTGTAGGGAGTGAGTTGGACAACTAAGCTATAATGAATGGGATAACAGTTAGAATGAATTTTAAAAGATAATCAAACAGAAATGAACTGAAGTTATCTGAGTAATTTTTTCCTCGGCACAATTCGAGGAGGTCTGTTCTAGTATATATTGATTAGAAATGGTTACAGATATGATTCAAATTGCTACAGTACTTTCTCTTATAATTTTCCGATCTCTTCTCTCATTGCTTCTTTCTTCTTTTATACTCTTTTTTGTTTTCATCTCCACTTTCCACGTGCAGGCCAGATGGTTGGTCTTGATACTTGTCCCATCAGCACCTTCCTAAAGTCTTTAAGTAGTAGCTGTAAGGCTAAAAGCCACTGTTCAAGTATCACCTCCACATTAATGCGGCAAGAGAATTAGCTGCAGAACAATTAATGCGGTAATAGCAGCTTTCTCCTTAGATATTTTAGGACCTCCTCCTGTCCTATGTTTCTGCAATGCCTATCCATACCAACAGAATTTTCTAGAACGTTCTCCTAAACTGCAGACCATTTCTCCTGTCTTCAGCTTCGATTAGCCAAGGAGGCGTTCATCCTCAGCACACCCTCCTGGGCCTTTATGACCAAAACTAACTTCTTTATTTACTAACACGGACTCCTTTGGCAAAGTTTTCTCCTTTTTAGATGACCGTTTGTCCTCGGATTGGGCCTCAGGCCCAGTATCTACATAACTAGTGAGCTTCTGGCCCAATACCCCTACAGTACTCATGGTTTTTCTTTCTTTTTTTTAAAACCTATTTTCTTACTCATAGCTATGGTTCAACCTTTTTCACATTTATCTGTTTTTATAACTTTTTTGTAAAAAAAAAAAAAAATTCTATTTTCATAATTTTTTAATTTAAAAATATTATATATCTTTCTTTCTCTCCCTTTTAATTAAATTGGTTATTTTATAGTACTATAGCAAGACCCGCTAAGCTTCTCTATTGCATGCATTGGATACTACAAACTTCATCACAGAAAAGTTATTGCTGAGTTATTAAGTCACGCATATTGTAGGTTTCTCCAAAAAAAAAAAAAAAAAAAAAAAAAATCACACATATTGTAGGAGCCACGCACCGCTAATTTAGGGTGCTGAATACACAATCAGTACCTTATAACAAAAGGTACACTTAACATTAACACCACTGCAAATAGTTAAGTCGAGTTCTAAAATAATATTAGTAAAAGTTGAACTATATCAAGCATCACTAGTACATATTTGATAGTATTAGAATTTTGTCCTTTTTTCCAATTAAAAAAAATTTCATTCATTTTTTAGTCATAGTTAATCTTATTCGACACTTAAAAATTACATTATATTAGATTTAATAGAAATCAATAATTTAAAATTTCTCTTTTCTCTTAAAACCACTTTATCTAATTCCTTATATAAAACAATTTTAGAAAAATGCTAAAATACAAGCAATTTCACACTTTCACTATAAAATATTTTAAAATTGATATGACAATAATTGTAATTAGTGTCATTTACAATATAATAAATATTTTCTCTAAGAAAATATAATAAATAAATTTCTTAATTGCTTTTTTGTTTTATGTTTGAAAGCTGACACATCCATTAGTTCTAAGATTAATATATAGTTAAAGTTGTGATGCCTTTGGCATCACTCAACAATCTTAAGGAAACTTTTAGTAATTCTTCAACAATTATTATTATATGTCATTATAATTTACTTAAAATGAATTTATAGTTCCATGTTAAAAAGTTAAATGGCATTAAAAAGAAAAACCCTCAAACGAATAACCGAGGGCAAAGATATGACATTTAAGTCTTTTTTTAGCTATGAATCATTATTTTCTATCATTACTGGCAGATTTCAAATATATATATATAGATACACTTCTATCTTCTATCCTTGGTATGGTTTGCCTTATATGCTTCTGATTTATTAAACCAAAAGTTTTTAGTTAGAATTGCAAATCTGCAAAACATGTTTTAGAAAAAGATGTCCAAAACATTGCATCAAAACAAATTTTTGCATGATGGCAAGCCATACTCTCAGTTTTTGAATTTGATATAGAATTCATAGAAGGAACCCAAAACAGTATCCCTGATTTCCTTACCCGTGAATTCTTACAGAATCCAACCCAAGATGTCCAGAAAAAAGCCAGCACAACAGCCCCAACCCCCAAAACTACCTAATTAAACAGTCACCCCCCCCTCCCCCCAGCAACACTAGTCAAGCAAAGAACCCTTGATTTTTGGGGCTGAAACCACTAGACCATTGAGCTTGACTGAGAAACGATCGCAGATGTTTCCAATGTTGCTCAATAGATTCTGAAAATATGAGTACATCATTTATATAAACAATAGAGTGACTGGAGAATGGATTGAAAATTTCATTCATAATGTTTTGGAATTCACTGGGTGCATTTTTTAGACCAAAAGGCATTACGTTCCATTCGTAATGTCCAAAGGGTGTAGTAAAAGTTGTTTTATATCTATCAGATTCCCTTATCTGGATCTGCCAAAACCCACTTTTCATGTCAAACTTACTGAAGATGACAGCCCTACTAAGCCTATTAACTAAGTCTCTTTTGTTGGGGATAGGATACCTAATTCATTCTAAGACTTTGTTAAGGGGCTTGTAATTGATGACAAGTCTAGGAACACCTCTTTCTATTTCAGCATTTTTTTGTATGTAAAAGGCCGAACAAGACGAAGGTGATTTAGAGTTCCTAATGATTCCTTTGCTAAGGAGGTCATCTATTTTTGCTCTGCAAAATTCCATGAGTTCTTGGTTCATTTGGATCAATCTGGCTTTGGTTGGGATATCATTTTCACTGAAATCTTTGACATATGAGAGAGCTACTTCGTGCCTCTTTCTATGCCAAAAGGTTGTAGGAAGATCAAAGCAGACTTCCTACTTGAGTTTTTCCTCAAACTCTTTGATCTTGGTTTGGATGATCTTACAAGTTAATTGTTCCTCAATTTTCTTGTGCCTTAAATCCTCCTTAAGGTATTTAAGGTGTTGGGTTTTCCTATTGATCAGATTAAGAGTTCTGGAGATGGAAACATCTTGGAGGCTACTAATTTCACGGGGTTCTGGGCTTCTGAGAAACTTAAACTTAACTGGCTGACCAAAAGGATGGGTAGTAATTCCTTCACTATCTGTAGTGAATGGATATAATAGACACATGAAAGGATTTCCTAGGATTACTCTGTCCGTCATATTTTTGACTAAGACAAAGGTTGTTTTGAAGCATGTGTTGTCTTGGCAAACATGGGCTTTTGGGATTTTGTATTTGATCAGCATCTTGCTACCATTTGTTGAGGACAATCATTCCTTAGTCTGTTAGAAATACTTAGAGGGAATGATTCCTTCTTGGATGCAAGAGATCTGCACCTGAGTCTATAAGGGCTATAACCTCAAACTCAAAATCTTTGCTAATGACAATCTTGACTTTAGAATGCCATTTTTGGAAATCAATTCTGCTGATAGTATTTATGTATTTCTGGGCTGCTTCATCTAAGACCATGTTTGCTGTAGGATTGGCTGACTCATCATAAACATTTTCTGCTTCATCATTTGAAGGGTTTTGGTATAAGGGACATGCCTCATTATTACCTTGATGATAAGTATTGTCTTGATGCTCAATTCTCTGATTAAGGAAATTGTGGTCAATCCTAAGAATGGTTAAGGCCTGGTCAAGCTTTTTGATTTCCTCCTTGAGGGTTCTAATCTCAGTTTTGGTTTCCTTGATTTCTTGTTGGAGGTCATTAACTATGACTTCTTTCTTAGCTTTGGTAAACCTATTGAAGATTTTGTCTAGGTTAACTGGAGGTTCAGGGTGTTTGGGTTTGGTTTCTTTTGTTTCTTCGACTAAGGTGCTTTGAAACTTGCTAAGGTATTGGGCCTTAATAACTGGGTCTTCTACCTTGTCTATTAGGGTGAGGAGAAGTTCTTCTTGTTGGCTAAGAACATTGACAGATTTATTCTTGCAACAACTGTCTTTATATCCTATTCTGATGTCTAGACTGCTAGAGATGTTGGATGACTCTCTAGAGGATGAGGACTGGTTTATCTGAAAGATTTCATTGTCACTGGAACTATTGGAGGACTCACTGTCTGTGTGGCTGAGTTCTAGGAGTTCGAAAATTTCATCTTTGCTGGTTTGGCCACCTTGGAGAGTGTTGATTAAAGCTTTAGCTTTGGATCTACACTCATTCCTGAAATGACCTTTCTTGCCACACTTATAACATTCGGTATTCTTCTTATCGAATGTTTTTTGTGTTGGATTTTTCTTCTTACTATTGACTTTATGGTAATCTCTGGATTTCTTACTTTTCTTATAGAAGTCATTTCTGTTGAAGTTGTTGGGCTTCTTATGACTTCTATAATACCTAGAGGCTGTTCTTTTCTTAGGGTATTCTTTTTCCCTGGATTTTTTCTTAGATGGGGCTATGGAGGGTAGGCCATACTAAGTATAGAAGTTTCCTACTTCGTACTTAGCTTTTCTTTTGTCCTTATTGGCTTGGTTTTGGATTTTCATATCTATGCACATTTTCAAGCCTTCTCTGCGGATGACACTAGATATGTCTCCATAGGTTAGATCATCATATTCTATAAAGCCTGAGGAGTTACTGAGGGTTTCCCTAATCTTATGGGCAAAAAGACTGGGTAAGCCATTGATAAACTTCTCCTTCCAAAATGGGGAGTTACAATTGCTTCTGTGCATGACTCTAGTGGTAAAGACATCTTTATACCACCTGTAGTCACAAGGGTAGGACATCTAAGGTTACTTAACTGGTCATGTATCCTAGTGGTGACATTGCTAGGAGTTCCTATGAAATGTCTTGTAATGGTATAGATTAAGGTGTTTACTCCATCTGGGACACCTCGACCTATGGTTTCATCGAATAATGGTTCCACCATGATAGAAGTTTTCCTGTGAAACCTAAGACCATAAGCTCAACTACTTCGGTATGGGGGCGTCCTTCTTTGAGGTAGTTATTGGTTACCATAACCATGTGCTGGATCTTATTTATGATTTCTTGTTCTAATAATCCGTCTATATTCCATTCATAGAGCTTATCAAAAGATACTGAGAACTGATTGCTAACATTCTTTTCCTCAAACTGGAGGTTAGGGGGTGTTGGTCTAAGATACCAATTTTTGGTGAGACTGGTTGGGATTACCCTACGATGGTAGAGTTTGTTCACCTGTAAGTCTTGAAACTGGTTTTCTAATTGTTTTATCTCTTCTTCAGATTCTGAAGAGGTGTTACTGCTATCACTGTTAGAAGCGATATGGACTTTCAGAGTGGCTAACTGAGCCTCTAACCTGGGGTCTCTGCTAGTCGAAGAGGTAGCTGGTTCCTTCTTGACTAGTTCTCCTAACTTCTGGTTAACTATTTCTAATGCTATCTTGTCTTTGGATCTGAGGCTGGTTTGTCGAGTTATTGGTAACTTGATTAAAGGTTTTTCTAAAGACGGGGTGGGTTTTACAAGGTTTCCTGACTGAGGAATGGCCTTGGCTTCAATCATGTCTAGTTGTTTTCCTATGACACCTAAACACTAGTTGGTGTAGTTGTTTTGTTCTATGATCTTTTTTATTGGTTTATCCTCATTAGAAAGTTTCCTAAAAGGAGTAGCAACTATATCAAAACCTTGGTGCTTGATGGTTATATTTTCTAGTGGAAGGTGACTAGACCGGACTACTTCCTTGTTTTCTTTGGTCCAATTTGTTTTTGTAATGACACAAGACTTTCTGTGCCACTCAAAATGGTTCTCAAAATATTCAAAGAAAGGGATATTTGCTGATATCTCTTTCATGAACTCTTGCCATTTTGTATACACTTCTATCTTTTGTCCCTTGGTATGGTTTGCCTTATAGGCTTCTCTTTTGACTTTGTTAGCTTCTAAGTCAAAGTCATCACCTAAAGACTTATGATCTGGGATGAAGTCTTTTTTCATAACATTGAGCTGGTGGCCTATTGGGGGTTCAGGTTACTCAAAGTCTGACAAAGTTGGAGAGGATGGACCGTGACTTTCTTCCTCTACTGCAACTGATTCTTGTTTAGCTGTGTAGCATGGTGTGCTAACTTAGGATCTAGTCTTAACTCCTTGGAGTTCTAGGTCTAGGTCTTTTCTAGGGGTTGGAGGTCTGGATGAGCTACACTGGGATGCAGGTCTGTCTTTGAGAAAAATAGGGGACTACATTCTGGGTTAATGAAAATCTAAAGGAAATCTGAACCTAGACTGGTCAAAACTTAACCTGACAGTTCCATCGGCTAACTGTTGGACAAAGTCTAGATCTGGGGTTTGGGGAGAGCGTTGAGCTTGAAGAGCAAAATTTTCATTTTTCAAGGTCCAATCTTGAGGGAATGTGACCTCCAACCATTTAAGTGTCCTAGGTACTTTAATTTGTGATTCAGGGGTTGTGGTCTGGATAAGAGTGGTTTCTCCTTTTGCTTTCCTGTTAAGTGCTTGGACATTTAGGTTTGTTCTAATGCACTTATAGTAGACCCTATATATCAAAGCTAACTGTTTGACTTCTGGTACCATGAGGGTTCCTGAAGTCTTGATGTTTAAAGTGAGAGCTTTCCTAATATGTGGGTCATGAAGGGAAACTGTAAAGTTAGGGAAACAATCAAAATGGATTGGTCCATTACTAAGACTGGTTTGGATGGTTCCTAAAAGACTATCATTAAACCTGATGTGCCTTGTATCTCTTAGGGCCATAAGGATTGAACAATTCAAACCTTCTTTGATTAAGGGCTTTACTCCTACCTGGACTAGGCCTATGTGTAGGAAGTTATGTCCATCTTTGTTATGGGCAGTTAGGGTTGATGGTGAAAGCAAATAACATGTTTCATATTCTTTGTTTATTCCATAAACTTGTTCTATGGTCTTAACATGGTAGTCTGTCTTAAAACTTTTTTAAGAGACCAAGATCTTATTGGTGGGGACTTTAGGGATGTTCCAATCTTCTAGATTTAAATCTAAATTTGGTAGTTCATAAGACTCAGAATTGGGGATTCTAATGTCTTCTGGAATCTCAGGGATAGAAGATCGAGAGCTAGTGGAAGAGCTACTTCTAAACAGATTATTCATAATCCTGGGTCAACAAATTGTGTTAAATAATTAAATCCTAATCACCTTTATCTCTAAATTGCTGTGTCTAACCTTTAATCTATTTTAGGGGATGCTTTCCATGACTGATTGTCATTCCTAACTTTAAGCATTGATGCCTTTCTCTGGCTAAACGTCCATTCGCTTAGGATTCCAGGACTTACAGATCAAACTCGCACTACCCTAAATAAACTGTGGGGCTAAACACCATAACTAGAAGAAGCAGATAACTGGGAAATAACTGTTTAACAAAACTGATAACACAGATAATGAATAGAAAGAAACTGGTTTACCAAATGTAAAGGTAAAAGAAGATGATAAAATAGTAACAAACAAAGAAATAGATGAAGGGAAATGGAAGAGTTATCATAAAATAAATGTAAAACAAAATGTGGGGAATGGGAGACATAATGGAAATACTGTAAAAATATGGTAATGCTGAAAATAAGGCGGTTTAACCTGCCAATGTATGCAAAGTGAAATAACTTGAAATTGTACAAAATTAATGTACTGAAATTAATGCGTGAAAATGTAACTTACAACTATTATCGGCCAACTTGGCTCTAATACCACAAAGGGGGTAAGTTACAGTTTATTGAATGCAGAGAATAGTAAAAGCCATTTGGTTACAGCATTGGAAATTCCTAACACAAGATTGCTAAAGGATTTTGTAAGAGGGGATTTTGCTGAACCAAGCCTACCTTCAACTATAACTTGATAAGCTCTATGAATGGAATATAGACGGATTATCAAAATAGGAAATCATAAATAAGATCTAGCACATGGTTATGGTAGCCAATAACTACCTCAATGAAGGACGCCCCATACCAAAGTAGTTGAGCTTATGGTCTTAGGTTTCATAGTAAAACTTCTGTCATGGTGGAACCATTACTTAACAGAAGAATCTAAGGAGGAGATCAAAAGTGCAGTCCAGAAAGATGAGGAAGGACACCCAATCTTCAATGAAACCATAGGTCGAGGTGTCCCAGATGGAGTAAACACCTTAATCTATACCATTACAAGACATTTCATAGGAACTCCTAGCGATGTCACCACTAGGATACATGACCAATTAAGTAACTTCAGATGTCCTACCCTTAGTGACTACAGGTGGTACGAAGATGTCTTTACCACTAGAGTCATGCACAGAAGTGATTGTAACTCCCCATTTTGGAAGGAGAAGTTTATCAATGGCTTACCCAGTCTTTTTGCCCATAAGATTAGGGAAACCCTCAGTAAACTCCTTCAAGATTGTCCAAACAGATGCCTCTAACATTGGTTATGGTGGCATTTTCCTTCAGCGTACTAGTCCTAATCTCCCTGAACAAATAGTTTGTTTCTATTTAGGAATTTGGACTCCTACTCAACTAAATTATAGTACTATTAAAAAGAAATTTTATCTATAGTATTATCCATTTTAGAGTTTCAAAGTGATTTATTAAACCAAAAGTTTTTAGTCAGAATTGATTGCAAATCTGTAAAACATGTTTTAGAAAAAGATGTCCAAAACATTGCATCAAAACAAATTTTTGCACGATGGCGAGCCATACTCTCAGTTTTTGAATTTGATATAGAATTCATAAAAGGAACCCAAAACAATATCCCTGATTTTCTTACCCGTGAATTCTTGCAGAATCCAACCCAAGATGTCTGGAAAAAAGCCAACACAACAGCCCCATCCCCCAAAGCTACCTAAATAGTCACACCCCAGCAACACTAGTCAAGCAAAGAACCCTGGCCAGATAGTCCCAGTTTCCCCAGTTTCCCCAGTTTCCTTAGCCAACTGATATGTTGTTTCCACAATCCCTAGACCAAACTATGAAAGACCACTCCTAACCCAACCCAGCTTTAGTTCTGCTTTAGTATCACCAGCAACTAGAGCAATAACCCCTTACACAGTAAATGATCCCTTTGGCCCCTTACAGTCCCAAAGATCATCCCAACCTTCCTACAGAAAAAATAAGTCTCCTTACATTAAGAAACCCTATATCTAGCACATCTTTTATATTGAACCACACATGACCCATATAAAAGATCCTTTAGCCCTGGCAATGGAAGTTTTGCCACCAAATTGGCATTTTATTCCAAAAGCCCCAGAAAAATCTATCAAATTCTATAAGAGCATCCTCACCCAGGAAAATTCTGCTCGAATAGAAGACATCAAGTCAAAAACGGACCCTTCAGTAGTTCTCTACCACAAGCTCTTCATCACCAGGTTCGTCAGTTGCAAAGAATGGAGCCAACACCCCTCCCTGCTTCGAACATTAGAAGGCTCAAGAATCCAATATAGTTATTATGACTACATGGACGCCTTTGAAAAGATTTTATTATATCAGAATAAGAATTTTGAGCATTCATGGTTCTTAATGTTTGACAAAAATTTCAACAGTTAGATCCCGATATGGTTCCTAAAGTGGTGGGAAATGTTTGGATCAATTCCTCAGATCTTCCCAGAACCTCTCCAGGATGCCCTCAGATACTTCAGTTCAAGATTCCAAGTTAATCATCACAGTTCCCAGTTTCCAGCAATCATGCATATGTCCATCAGATATAAAATCCATTGGATCCACATATGGACCTATGCAATCAGCAACAATATACTAAACAGAGAGTTCTCAGTAAAATGGTGGGATAGTCTCAAAATTGATCCAGTCATCAATCAAATAAATAAGGATTTCCCTCATCCAGTCCACAGAGCCATTACCCAGAAGACAAGGTCCCAGTCCAGCCTAGAATTCGTCTCAGTCGCCAGAAAATCTAGCAAAGAACTAAAAGATCTTGCAGACCAGTTGCTCCTCCAGGCTTCTCAGTTAGAAGAAAAGGAAAAGACTTCTCCTGCCTCTTCTGAAGCATCTACCAATCACCATCCATTTGACCCTTTCTAGGATTCTCAAGATCCCTACGAGGGCCATAATTTGGACAGTCCCTAGACTATTCTAGTAGCACCAGTCACTACTCAGAATAGTTCCAAATAGCCCTAAATCCCAGTCACTATTTAGAACAGTACCAGCAAACAAACTACTATTCATGAACAGTACCAGCCAACACAAAAAGACGAAAATGAATAGTTGCGCGGCGAAGAGTCCCGTCTTCTTTTGGGGAAAAGGTTTCCCCCCCCCCCCAAGAATTTCAGGAATCTTCAAACCCCTTAGATTTTCAGATGCTCTAAACAATAAATTTTTTTCTCAAATGGACAATGGAGTGTAAATTTATGACCTTTCGAAAAAAGGACATTACAAATTTAATTATGCTAAATTACAAATTATGCACTCTAACTTTAACCGGTTTTCATTAAATTTTTGGCCTTATAGATTCATTTCTTTAACTTACATCTATTTTCAACGAAATCCTTTCATCTATAACATACACTATTAAACCCCATAAATTGACTTAGTTTACTATTGGAAATCAATGGGGAGTTTAATTAATGATGCAGTCTGAATAGAGATGTACAAGATTTTATTGAAAACTTAAATGAAAATTAATGGAGCTTAATGTAAATTAAAGAAATGAAATGAAAATATAAAAAAGAAACTACGAAGACGAAAATGAAAATATATCAAAATTAGAGAATATAATTTATGATTATTTAATACAAAAGTTTATTATGAAATTATTAGTAATAACCATTGCATTTATAACTAGATAGGCAGGCTTAAGTTCTTAACATAATTCTCACTTCTCAATTCTCACTCTTGGCGTGACATTTCACAAGTACAAAGTTTATGTGAGGTGAAGAGAGTAAGAACTGGAGTTTAATTCTCCAGAAAGGAGCTTCAGACATCTATACTCTTAGATTAGGTTATATAGTAGAATTTCTATCTTTTATATATATATATAAATATATATATATATATATAAAGATTATATGAGTGTAATCTTAATAGTTGATTTTGATTTCCCCACTATGTAAGAGAACTACAAGACAACTATCTGCCTTAACCTTAGCAAAAATAAAAAAAAAAGAAAACTATCTTCCTTAACAACTTGAAAGTCACCCTAGTTACAACTCCTTTTAATTAGAGAATGATCATTTTAAGCCTTTAAATCTAGTTAATATCCACACACACATATATATGTCCAAATAATACCTCAAAATTTTCATTATTCTTGTGTTCTATATATTATAAGTTATAACCTCAATATTTTCTATATATATTTTTCTCTTTTATCCCCATAATCATGAGAAGGTAGATGGTGGTGTTACTATTGTCACTCTTCAAAGAATTAGCCGCTCATTCAAATCCCATAATTTAATCTGACTAACTCCGTCAAAGATGGGATATATAGATAGCACCACCACCCATTAATCTCTATGATGATGGTTAAAACAATAAAGCATTCTACCTACCGAGTAAAAGAAAGAAAAATTTGGACATACATTATTTGGTTAGCCCTTTAAAGTTGGGTATTGATTATATTTTTTTGCTGTAGTGTTATCATCATTACGTGATAATCAAGTTCTTCCTTTTGCTTTCTAAGAATTTACAGACACCAAGTTCGATGTTGCAACAAGTGGCATTAAGGGAGACAATATGCTATTTTCTCGTGTGCTTTAAACTTTTCTCTTCACATGTCTACTACTTTTGTCATCTAACTATGTTTTTTAAGTCGAAAATTGTAAAGTTGGTTTGGTTCTATATATAACGATTTTTCTGGGCAGTGATTGGTGGTCCCTATAACTAGTAAGTGTTTTATTTTTTTTGAACAAACTAATTAATTTATAAAGGATTGTTAATATTTTTTATTGAATTTGAATCTCTATCACTTTTTTGATAGGATGTTAACCCGTCCAAGCAGCTGCGCTACTCTACAAAAACAAAATATACTTTTTAAGGTTCAAATCTTATTGTGTCTTTTACATAAGAAAATAATAAGAAAAAGCACCATGAAGATGAGTCAACCTCCTGGCAAATTGAATGTGTATAAAGTATACTGTTAGCCTTTAATATAAATATCATATTGATGGTATTTCACTATTTTGTTTAAGTTATATTATTTTCTTAGTGCATATTTATACTTTCATGCCTGACAGAGATTTTGTTGAGAAAGAGATCTCTTTTAATAAAAAAAGAAAAAAAG
This sequence comes from Notholithocarpus densiflorus, assembly GCA_030021035.2. NCBI lineage: Eukaryota > Viridiplantae > Streptophyta > Magnoliopsida > Fagales > Fagaceae > Notholithocarpus > Notholithocarpus densiflorus. Next base: position 606,026 of record JARYZH020000086.1, on the reverse strand, counting down.
AGAAAGCATAAAACAATGAATTAAGAGGACAAAGTATGAATTTATTTTAATCATCCAAAGGGTACGAAATAATTTAATAGAGTGAAGGAAAAGTAACAGAATCAGAAATATATAAGTTATGTTGACATCATTTAGGTCATCATATAATTAAGTAAATTATTCGTTTAATCTATTAAAAAAATATGTGATTTTATTACATAGTTAATTAAGAATGAGGAATTTCTGTGTGTGCCCGGCGCCGAAGTTTGAGATTGAAAAGTATGTGATGGTTTGATTTACCAATTCTTGATAAAATTGTTTTACATAATTAGGAAAATTTGATTTCTCTTCCCCTATAAACTTAGTGTAAGTCATATGCCTAAACAGAACGATTAGACCCATAATGGAAGCAAATGTTGGCAAATTCTGAAGATAATTGACAACAGACAAAGTTAGAGCTGGTATGATTGTGCTCCTTTCTTCTTTCTTCATTCACTTTTGTGAAAAAGTGAGCTTCTCCCAATTTTTTTTTTGAATTCATTCTAGAGGATTCTTAATAAAAATTTAGCCTCAGTATTAAAATTTTGGGATCATTCATGGATGCTTAACAAACTAATCAGAATCAACTACACGTATTCTTTTTTAACGCTGTAATTATCATATCCAATTTATTCTTAAAGGATTGTCCATAAGGAAATATATCAAAATTTCGGGATCATTTATAAATTCTTAACAAACTAATTAACCAAAATCAATTATACTTGTATTATTTATCAATGTTTTAATTATCATATCCAATTCGTTTTTAGAGGATTGTCCATAAAGAAATATTTAAAACGAGAGAATTAATTTACACATTCAGGAAAAATTAGAAAGAGTTCATCTTCTGTAGCAAGTTAGGTGAGCTCTTCACTCTGAGATCATGTACAGCATCTACAATAACAGCATATATTGGAACTTTTACTAGGTCAACAATGGTGCTCAATTAACTGCTTGTCAGCTTCCTTTCAGTGGAGTTGGGTGGCTTTATATTTTGTTGTATTGTTGCTGTCAATTACCAGACAGTATATATTTTAAGGCTTTCTTGTTTCTTCAAGCAAAAAGAAAAACATAAAATTCAAGAAGGAAAAAGAAATTGCATATCCGGGAACAAAGTAATAAACACATTTTAAATACAAACCGTTGGGCCACATGGCATTTTTAAGCATCATGTTCACCTACAAAGACTGCTAATCTTAGGGTTCTCAATCAATTGGCATATATGGCAATCATAACTTCATATATATAGCCCTATTCAAACCCTAATAAAGAGAAACACACACCAGAGTTAGGTCCCAGGACCCAAGTTATATTTTGGGACATGTATTTAATTAATGTGTGACTTTGTTGCCAAGAGTCCATTGGGCTAATGGCATCAACATTGATTCTTCACTTTTTTCATGGGATGTTTATTGTTTAGGGTTTAAACCATACTAGAGGCGTTTATATGTGATGGGAAAATTCAAGATACTTTTTTTTTTTTTTTTTTAAATTGTTGTTAAAATAAAAAGCTTTTTTGATTTATAAGGACATCAATTGCTAATAAGGCAAATCTTCAAGCCAAAACAATAGTATCAACATATTCCTTAACATAATTAGCATTTAGCAATAGCAAAAGCAACTTGATTCTCTTCCTTAGCTACATAGAGAAATAAGATCATGATCATTCCATCCCACAAGAGAGCCAAGCCATCACCAAGACTGATTCTATGACCATAAAAAAAAAAAAAAAAAAAAGTTGATACTTCAGTTTAACTCAAACCTGTTCAATACCAACCTCTGGGTGCTTTGTTTCTATAAACAACAAAACATTGGGAACCTTTTTCCTTTGTTAAAGAAAGGATTAATTAGGACATCACTAATTCAGGATTCAAGATACTTAAGTACAAATTGATACTGTAGAAAAGTGAGGGAGTAGAGAATATTGGAAATGAAAAGAAAAGTTAAGACACTTTTATTGGAAATTTGTAATTATAAGTGAAGAGAAGTGAAATCAACATGAAAGGTAAGAATTTTTTAGAAAGACATTTTTTTTAAAATTATCCTATATGTTGAGAGAGAGAGAGAGAGAGAGAGAGAGTAAAAAATAAGTAATGTCCACCTCAAGTTTTTCTTTCTTTTTTTGAGAAGGATGTCCACCTCAAGTTTGTTGTGATATATATATATATATAAAAATCTCTCTCTCTCTCTTCCTTCTCCCCCCCCCCCCCACTTGGTTTATAAAGGTTCAGCATAAGCTATTCCTTACATTTTTCCTAAACTCTGTCTATACTTTTGAATAGAAAGGGTGGACTTCCAAGAATGGTGTTTTTCTTTAAAAAGGAAAGAAAGAAAAAGGATTGTTGTTTTTCTCAATTCTCTTTTGTATATTACCCCCCACCTTCAATTTCTCCTCTTTAAAATTTCAAGTGTCTCTCGACTTCTCTCGATAAGAGGGCACAATATGTTAAAGAACTTTTACAATTATCACAACCTAGAATATATTGTTACATAATAAATTATATATTGTTACTATATTAAGATGATTTTTTTTTAGAGAGTTTCAACCTATGGCGTCCGCTTCTGATGATAGCTCTTTATTATCAGACCAAGATACCAATCAGTTTTTGGGGTAGACGGAGATTGAACCCCAGATCTCTTATTCAATCATAAGATATTTTACCAGTTGAGCTAATTGGAACCCACACCATATTAAGATGATTGAAAAATTATACAATCAACATTTTTGCAATTGAACCCAAATTTGGGGTTAAAACGTGAGCCGACAAAGTGTAATAAGTTAATAACTTGATCTCTTCTCAAAACTCAAAACGATCTCCAAAATTTTTAAAAAAAAACATTCACTTTTGTAAATTTTACATAAGTCACCTTCTTCTTTTTCTTCTTCTTCATTTTTTTAAGCTATCAATTTTAAAAATACACCCTACACCATTTATCATAATTTTTTTTGTTTAACTCTATTTGGTTGCAAGGATAGAAAATATTAGTTTTCTATTATGTGTGTTACGTAGAGAGAATGGAAATATGAAATGATGAAAAATAAATATAAAACTAGTCAAAAACTCATGTAATGCAAGAGAAAGTTATTTTTTTCTCTTTTATTTTGTATATAAATCTGAAATTAATAATTATGATAGTTATTAATAAACATTTATTTTGATTGTGTTTTTCTATTAAATATTAAATATGATAATTATGGTATATTTTTTAATAGTTATTTATTATTATTGTATTTTTATAAAATATATTTATTATGATAATTATTATTAATAGATATTTATCATAATAATTAATATTTATTAGTATAGTTATGATAATTATTAGTAGATATTTATTATGATTGTGTTTTTATATGGTACTATCAATTTTATTAATTAAAGAAAATATGATGTGAAAATATTTTAATTGATGGTTTGAATATATAATATAATTTAAAATAAATTAAAAATATATATTAGAATATTGATGTGTAAAATTGTGAGACCTTAAAAATTTATGTGGCAAAATATTACGAAATTAATAAAAAGTTAAAAATTTTCAGTATACATGCAATGCATAGGAAAATATAATAATATTATTTTTTTCTCTTTTAATTTTTTTAAAATATTAAATTTGATAATTATGATAGTTGCTAATATAACATTTGTTATGATTGCATTTTTATGTGGAACTATGTATTATAATATTAGCATTTATTATGATGATGATTGTATATGGAGCATATATATTTCATTTAAAGAAAATATGAATGATGTCAAGATTTCAATAGAGGGTTTAAATATAGAATAGAATTTAAATTAAATTAAAATTTTAATATTAAAATTACGAGGTGTAAAATTATGAGATCTCAAAAACTTATGTGGCACAATATCATAAAGTTAACTAAATGCCAAACGACTTTGGTTATATATATATAAATATATATATATTTATATTATAAATTCTTTTGTTTGATTGGAAAGAAAAATGAGATAGCGAAAAATGTAGTATGGCTAAATTTGCTATAATGTTCATACTATATAAGAAATATTATTTTAATAGTATCTCAGAAGTAATTAATTCATCTCACCATCTATTCTCTCCATCTTCCTTTACCCTTTACCAATTTTTCTATTTTCACTCCAATCAAACATGGGATAAAGAATAAAGGGAGGAGAGAGAAATTTTGAATAAAATATTTTTTTAAAAAAGTTTTACAGAGCAATACAATACTTTCCTAACTTAATTTTAACGTTTTGTATAAATTTGAATAGTATTTGGAGAGCTGGATGAAGGACATTTTTTTACTTCTGTGAATCTTAACTAAAGTACTCTTTGTCTTTCATTTTATCTAAAAAAATATTAGATTATCAACCAAAAAAAAAAAAATTTATCTAAAAAATATATTTAAAGAGTCAATGTTAATGCTTTAGCTTTAACGGGAAACAAAAGAAAAAGAAGAAGAAGAAGCTATCGTTGTTCAAAAACAGAAGTTAAACATTATTTGTTTTTTAAGCTTCTTACAATTTATTTAAGAATTTGAGTTAAGAAATAAATTGAGTAAAAATATACTTCTTCCTCTCTTTTTTTATAAAAAACTTTGACTTTAAAAAATTAATTAATAAATAAAAGAATAATTTGTAATTTACATTCTTTGACTTAAAATTTGGGATGATTTTAATTTTACTTCCTAAAATTTAAAATTTTGGATCCATAAAACCAAGAAATTGTTAGATCCATCAGAATGATTGTTGAAATGGTCATCCTGATCATTCTAACCAATAAAAACACTATTATTTATGCAAATGTGATATTACCTAGTGGTTTTTAATTTTGTGTTGATTAAGAATCTGATTTACATATTTATATAAGTGACATTATTCCCCTAGTTGGGACGGCAATCCTCCAATGCACCTAATAATTTCTCCCATAAAACCAACTTTGTTTTGAAATTAAATGATACCTAACAACGCCTTGTCACAGCACATAAATAAAATGGCTTAAATACAAACAGTATGAAAAGTATGGGACACATATCTAAGTTTGTTAAAAAACCATTTAAGGAATTTTTATTATGGAAAAATATAGAAGTGATTAATTTTTTTGACAATTTTTTCAAATTTTTATAAACAGTTTTAAAAAATGGGTAGTTAGTACATTAACCAGACCCAATTCAAAATTACACCAAACTAAAAATAATAAATTATTACAAATTTTTTTTGAAGAGAGTTTCAATTTATAATGTCCGCTCCTGATGATAGTTCTTTATCATCAGACTAAGCCATTAATCGGTTTTTGATATAAGCAAAAATTAAACCTTAAATCTTTTATTTAACTATAAAAAAATTTATCAATTAAGTTAACTTAACCACATATTACAATTTAATTAAAACTCAAAACACACTGACAAAAAATTAAAGACGAAAAAAATAAAACTGATAATGTGTACGAAATCTCAGAGTAACAGTATTTTGTTGTGGTGTCATGAATAGTGTATATTATATTAATAATATTATATTATAATAAATTTATAATACTATATAAAAATGAATAATAAAAAAATGAAAATGAAACTCCCTCTTTCTTTTTGTGTATCTATGTGTCTGTGTCGATGAGTGATATTTTTTTTCCTTTCCGCCATTTTGAGTCAGAGAGAAAGAAAGAAAGTGAGAGGAAAGAAACAGTAGCTGAAGCTTTGGAGCTATAGTACCAGTAATAGTTGTGACTCTCTGATATTTCTCGTGATTTGCATTTCAACCCTTTCTTTTTTTTTTCTCTCTCTCTCTCTCTCTTTCTTCATTCACTGCTTTCTCAACCTCTAACCAAACCCACTTTGCTTTCTCTCGTGAGCTCTAACCAGTAACCATCTTCAACAAAAATCAAAACCCCAGAAGAAGAACAAGCTTTTTGTTTGTCTGTCCCTTCCAAAAAAGCCTGTCTTTTTTTTTATAATTGTTTTTGAAGCTTTCTTTGTTTCCACTTCTTATTGATCACTCTGTCTCTCAGGACTGTTTTGGGACCACTCTCTT